>CM028343.1:13556068-13600881 GCA_016618105.1 Dendrobium huoshanense | reverse complement strand
TCAGCCGTGGGGGGTTTAGAACTCTGGTTAGGACAATCCATTTTTTGTGACCTAAAGTTTTACATGAAGAGCAAAAACCAGGCATGCATTCACAGACAACCTTCTGGACATACCCCAATTTTTCCGGCCCTAACCAAACAGAATCGGGGTAGGTTTTGGTAACATCTAATTCGACTAAAATACGAGCTACAGAAGGTCTAGATCCAGTTGCAGTGGCATTATCAGTTTGTATCGGTCTACCAAAAATGGAACCCAAACCGAACAAAATGCGAGAAGAGAAAAGGCGAGGACGTAAACCAGGGAAAGACAACCAAACAGGCACAACCGATGATTCCTCAGAGAGATCAAGAACAGGGGACCATCTAATAACTTTCATGAAACACCCAAAAACCAAGTAAGATCTATGAGCAAAAACCCTTGCATAATCCAAATCATTATGAAGCTTTATCAAAACATTCGTTTGATCTAAAAGAGTGACCGAAAATTCTCCCGATAATTTCAAACCGAAAAAAAATTTACGTATAGAGTCTAAAGTGGGGCGTTTGAGAGGAAATCTCCCAACCAAAGCAAATTCAAAAGGTTTAGCAAGATGAAGAAATTCCTCTTCCGAGAACCATAAAGATGGCATACCTCGGTTCGAAGATATGCGGAAATCCGGAAAAGAGACGATGGAATCACCAGATAAAGCATCCCTAAACGATTTAGGTTGCATACCAGCGAGAAATCCAGGATCCAATAGCTTTTTCGCCATAGCAAAACCCCCCCGACGGCAGAAGGCGGAAGAAGATGAAGGCGGCGGGCTAAGCCCGAAGGGGGCGAAACCCTAGCAGACGCATGAGATTATCATATAATACTCATTTAAATCATGAAATACATATGACAATGAACTCAAAATCTTTCATAAATCTTGCTATAATCCTACTATCAAACAGTCCCTAATTCTTATTTTTATGCTCAAGGATAATTTTTTTTCATCCAATTAATTTAAATTATGAAATAAATTATAAAATGATTTATTAAAGATTTAATAAAATTTAAGGCTTTACATGTCAAATAATTTTCGAATTTTAATAAATCTGATAGTAAAATGTTTATTAAATCTTTGTTACAGAAGCCAAATATCCCCCGAACTGATTCGCTCGTTTATTCTGTAGCAGCTTCACTACGTAATCTCTATCTCATGCCGTTAATGGCACTCGCTGGAACGCCTCAGATCCCTGTAGCCGCTCCCTCGCCATCCTCCATCATCCCTTCACGCCGCCGGCTGCTGCCGCTCTACACTGTCCCCGTCTCCGCCTCCAATTCTGCAGAACTCCAGTCAAAGCCAGTCGAGTTTACTTACCACAGAGCTGATCCTTCCGTAAGATGGCCAAATTTGAAGATCGACGAACATTTCTTCAGCCGCCAACCCCATTTTCCCTCCCATTCTCCCTCTACCCCAGACACGCATTTCCCTAATTCTAGAAAAGACTCCAAGCATGAACCCGAAGACCTAAACAATTCAGAAGCTGTGGAATGCTTAGAATCCCTCGACAACAGGCAACGGCGGGCCCATGGAAATAAGATGAGCAAGCTCGCCCTAAAGCGAGCCAAAGACTGGAGACGGCGAGCGCAGCTGCTCGCCGATCAAATCCTTGCCCTTCCTTCGTCTGGTCATGTCGCCGACGTCCTAGACAACCGCGCCGTGCAAATGACTCCCACCGATCTCTGCTTCGTGGTCAAGTTGGTGGGCACCTCCAGCTGGACCCGTGCCCTCGAGGCTTTCGAATGGCTCAATCTCCGCCGGCGATACTCTCCCTTCCCTCGCATGCTTGCGTCCATCATCTCCATTCTCGGACGGCATCGTCAGGACTCCCTCGCAGAAGAAATATTTCGTCGTTCTTGTGTTATCGGGGATGCTGCTGTGGATCCGTCTGTGCAAGTCTTCAATGCTATGATGGGTGTCTATGCTCGAAGTGGGCGATTTGATGATGTCAGGAACCTGCTCGATGAAATGCGCAAAAGAGGCCTCGAGCCTGATCTTGTCAGTTTTAACACTCTTATCAATGCTCGGGCTAAGTCCGGACAAGTACCTTCAGGTTTAGCACTAGAGCTGCTACAGGATGTCCGGCGCTCAGGGCTGAGGCCAGACACAATCACTTACAATACTCTCATCAGCGCTTGCTCTCAAGCACCTAATTTTGAGGAGGCCAGGAGTGTCTTTGAGGACATGATGAAATCTAAGTGCCAGCCTGATCTCTGGACTTACAATGCCATGATCTCAGTCTATGGCCGCTGTGGGATGACAAAAGAGGCAGAGCAGCTATTCCATGAAATAACCTCGACGGGCTTCTCTCCAGATGCTGTTACCTATAATTCCCTCCTTTATGCATTTGCAAAGGAGGGAAGTACAGAGGTGGTGGAAAGGGTATGTGAGAAGATGGTCAAAGCTGGGTACACCAAAGATGAAATTACATATAACACAATCATTCACATGTATGGTAAACAAGGCAGGCTGGATTTGGCTTTACGGTTGTATAATGAAATGAAACTGGCTGGTTGTAGTCCTGATGCAGTGACATATACTGTATTGATTGATTCACTTGGAAAGGCAGATAGGATTGTAGAGGCAGGCAAGGTGATGTCAGAGATGGTTGATGCAAGTGTGAGGCCTACTTTGAGGACTTTCAGTGCCTTGATTTGTGGATATGCCAAAGCTGGGATGAGGGTCGAGGCGGAGAGAACATTTGATCATATGGTGAGGTCAGGGATTAAGCCCGATTGTCTAGACTATTCTGTTATGTTAGATATATTGTTAAGAGCCTGCGAGAGTAGGAGAGCAATGGCTTTATATCGGGAAATGAGGCTAGATGGCTTTAGACCTGATGATAGTTTATACCAGGTTATTCTGGGGGTCTTTGTGAAGGGAAATAAGAATGAACTCATTGATGAAATTGTCAATGACATGGTAACTTTTGGGATGAGTTTGGGTGAAGTTTCCTCTCTTCTTGTCAAGGGAGAATGCCTAATTAAAGGGGTGGAATTGTTGAAACGGGCTGTAATTCAAGGTTTCAAACCCAATCATGAATGCTTATCAGCTATTTTTAATGGCTATACATCATTAGGTAGACATCAAGAAGCACAAGCTTTGCTTGATTTCTTGAAAGAACAGGTACCTGAATCCCATTGTTTGATGAGCGAAACTTCAATAATACTGCAGTGTAACAATCGCCAAGTGGAAGCTGCATTAGAGGAGTACAAGAAAATGAAGATGACTGGTGTGATTTTTTTAAGTAAAGGTTTTAGCCTTTATGAAGCACTAGTCACTTGTTGTGAGCAAACTGAATATTTTTCAGAAGCTTCTCAAGTATTCTCAGATATGAAATTTCTTGGCCTTGAACCTACCGAGAGCATTTACAGGAGTTTGATCACAGTTTACTGTAAAATGGGTTTTCCAGAAACAGCTCATCAATTGCTGGATAAGGCGAAATTGTCTGGTATAGTTTTCAATGATCTATCGATTCATGTCAACTTGATCGAGACATATGGGAAGTTAAAGCTATGGCAAAGGGCTGAGAGCTTGGTAGGGAAGCTCAGGCTTTGCTCTCCTGTTGATAGGAAAATCTGGAATGCTCTCATATATGCATATGCTGAGAGTGGTCGATATGAACAAGCAAGATCAATCTTTAATATGATGATGAAAAATGGTCCTGGACCTTCCGTGGAATCTGTGAATGGTCTCATGCAGGCCTTAATAGTTGATGGAAGATTAGACGAGCTTTATGTTGTAATTCAAGAATTGCAAGATATGGATTTTAAGATAAGCAAAAGCACCATAGTCATAATGCTTGATGCATTTGCAAGAGATGGTAATATATTTGAGGTAAAAAAGATATACCATGGCATGAAGGCAGCAGGTTATTTGCCAACCATGCATCTTTATAGGAGTATGATTGAACTGTTTTGTCGTGCAAAACGAGTAAGAGATGTTGAGTTGATGTTTGCTGAGATGGCAGAGGCTGGTTTAAAACCAGACATAATTATCTTCAATGCTCTGCTCAAGATGTACTCAGGAATTGAAGATTTTAAGAAAACAATGGAGATTTATCATAGAATTGTAGAGGGTGGGTTGAGCTTGAATGAGGATACCTTCAATACACTTATAATAATGTATAGTAGAGATATGAAACCCGAGCAAGGTTTTACTATCCTAAATGAAATGAGAAAAAATGATCTAGAACCCAAATTGGATACCTATAAGAGTTTGTTGGCTTCATGTGGGAAGGTGCAGCTATGGGAACAAGCTGAAGAGCTTTTTCAAAGCTTGCTTTCCAAGGGATTTAGATTGGATCGATCTTTCTATCACATTATGATGAAGATATATAGGGATTCTGGAGACCACTCCAAAGCAGAAAACTTGCTCACTGTGATGTCGGAGGCTGGTGTAAAGCCAACAATTTTCACCATGCACATGCTTATGGTTTCTTATGGAACAGCTGGGAAGCCTCATGATGCAGAAAAAGTGCTTACCAATATAAAAAGCTCAAATTTAGAACTTAGTACATTACCTTACAGTTCTTTGATCGATGCTTACTTCAAGAATGGTGATTATAACCAGGGAATTGCTAAAGTATTGGAAATGAAAAGTGATGGAATTGAAGCAGACCAAAGAATATGGACATGCTTTATCAGGGCTGCTAGTTTCTGCCAGGAGACAACTGACGCAATGGTTCTCCTTGATACGCTACGTGACAATGGTTTTGATCTTCCCGTCAGGTGCAACAAAATTCAACCCTTATGAAAAAGACCATTTCCCTCCTTCCTCCTATCACTAGCAACATAATTACGTGAGGAATAGATGAATTATTTCCCTTTTGTTTTACAGACTTCTAACTGAGAACACGGAGGTGCTGGTTGCAGAGGTAGAGAAATTGCTTGAGGAGCTAGTGCCCGAGGAAGATGATGCTTGTTTTAATTTTGTGAATGCTCTGGAAGATTTGCTGTGGGCCTTTGAACGTAGAGCCACTGCTTCATGGCTTTTTCAAATCGCAATAAAAAAAGGCATATACCGTCATGACGTGTTTCGGTATGAATGCATAACCTGTGCTGCTAATTTTGCAAAAGAATGCATAACTTACACTAATTTAGGGTATTCTATTTAAATTCATCTCATACTTGATACACGTCTGAACTTTTTATATCCTGGTTTGTTTAGTCCTCAATTTTTTATTATACGGTGATTAGAGGGGTGTAAACGAGTCGTGTCAAGTCGAGTTTTGGCACTATCGAACTCAACTCGCATGTCGGAAAGCGAGCTCGAACTCAAGCTCGAGCTCTAGTAGAGCTCAAAAATTGAGCTCAAGCTCGACTCGCGACACTATACAAGCTCATCGAGCCACTTGATTTCCCGCCTGCGTCGGTTTCATGCCTGCCTATTTTAGTTTTCCCGCCTAGTTTTTGCACAGCTGTCGTGCTTTGCAATATCATGCGTATTGAAAATTTCATTGTTTAATAAGTAAATGATGCAATAAAAAATAAGCAAAAATTAGGCCATCCCTAATTTTTTGCTAGAAAAGACATTTTCTTACTAGGATAAAGAAATTACATAAAGACATTTTTGAAATAACAAAAACAACAACTTTATATCATATAAAACGACCATACAACAAAAGACACTTACAAACGACTCAAACAAAACACCTAAAGTTGCATTCCTCCATTGAGAGAAGAAAGATACAAGTGGGGTGGATTCTTGCGGATAGAAGAAGAGGTTAGAAGCTAAGACGAAACATAGGAGAAGCTCGCAAGCATTCCCAAGAAGAAGAGAAGAGAGAAATGGAACAAGCTCGCAAGTTTTTCCAACAAAAACCCTCAGGTTTTCTATTCCAAAAATCACATTATAATACTCTTTATTTATTCCAAAACATCTACTATTTATAGACCAAAAGATGGAAGCTAAACAGCCCCTTAAAGCATGAATTAAACCTATTAGATTTAGGGAAATGAAAGGCCAACAGCCACCAGACAGCAGCCCCAAACTGGCTCAGGAAACAGGGGAAAAAAGGCCACGGGAAACCAAGCAGGCAGCCACGGGAAACCCAGCCATCAAGGGAACCGAGGAACCAGCACAGAGAATAAATGGACAAGGCACGGGAAAACCAGCCAGCACAGGAAAAACAGCCAGGGCCACGGGAACAACAAAAGCCCAAGAGAAACCGAGGGGACAAGGAGGAAACCGAGATGGCAGCATGGGGAAGGGGAAAAGCCAAACTTTTTCCACACATAATGAACTGAAATTAGTAGAGAAACATTTTTGAATTAATGAGCTAAAGTCACAACTTAAGCATTTATGAGCTAAAATCAAGTAGATCCCAAAAATTAGCTTTAAATCAAAGCAAACAAGGCCCAAACCGAGAGCACAAGCAGTCCAAGGGTCAAAACAAATTCTCATATTATTTTATTATACGGTGATTAGTAGGGGTGTAAACGAGTCGTGTCAAGTCGAGTTTTGGCACTATCGAACTCAACTCGTATGTCGGAAAGCGAGCTCGAACTCAAGCTCGAGCTCTAGTAGAGCTCAAAAATTGAGCTCAAGCTCGACTCTCGACACTGTACAAGCTCATCGAGCCACTTGATTTCCCGCCTGCGTCGGTTTCATGCCCGCCTATTTTAGTTTTCCCGCCTGGTTTTCACACAGCTATCGTGCTTTGCAATATCATGCATATTGAAAATTTCATTGTTTAATAAGTAAATGATGCAATAAAAAATAAGCAAAAAATTAGGCCATCCCTATTTTTTTGCTAGAAAAGACATTTCCTTACTAGGATAAAGAAATTACATAAAGACACTTTTGAAATAACAAAAACAACAACTTTATATCATATAAAACGACCATACAACAAAAGACACTTACAAACGACTCGAACAAAACACCTAAAGTTGCATTCATCTATTGAGAGAAGAAAGATACAAGTGGGGTGGATTCTTGTGGATAGAAGAAGAGGTTAGAAGCGAAGACGAAACATAGGAGAAGCTCGCAAGCATTCCCAAGAAGAAGAGAAGAGAGAAATAGAACAAGCTCGCAAGCTTTTCCATTAAAAACCCTCAGGTTTTATATTCCAAAAATCACATTATAATACTCTTTTTTTTATTCCAAAACATCTACTATTTATAGACCAAAAGAGGGCAGCTAAACAGCCCCTTAAAGCATGAATTAAACCTATTAAATTTAAGGAAATGAAAGGCCAACAGCCACCAAACAACAGCCCCAAACTGGCTCAGGAAACAGGGGAAAAAAGGCCACGGGAAACCAAGCAAGCAGCCATGAAAAACCCAGCCATCAAGGGAACCGAGGAGCCAGCACAGAGAACAAAGGGCCAAGGCACGGGAAAATCAACCAGCACAGGAAAAACTGCTAGGGCCACGGGAACAACAAAAGCCCAAGAGAAACCGAGGGGGCAAGGAGGAAACCGAGAAGGCAGCATGGGGAAGGGGAAAAGCCAAACTTTTTCACACATATTGAGCTGAAATTAGTAGAGAAACCTTTTTGAATTAAGGAGCTAATGTCACAACTTAAGCATTTATGAGCTAGAATCAAGTAGATCCCAAAAATTAGCTTTAAATCAAAACAAACAAGGCCCAAACCGAGAGCACCAGCAGTCCAAGGGTCAAAACAAATTCTCATATTGTTTTGACACCCCCCCTGCATGCATCAGTAAAGCTTTGAAAAGAAAGCCTAGCGGAAACATTTATTTGAAAATTTCATTGTTTAATAATAAGTAAACTTACAGCATTTATTAGCATTGATATTGAGTCTTTTTTTATTAACTATGTGGTTGTTGAAGATTTGAATTTAATTTTTTTAAAACTTCTAAATGTAATTAAAAAAATTTAAACAGTAATTCGAGCAGGCTCACGAGTCGAGCCTCATCGAGCTCGAACTTGAGCTCGTTTACTAAACGAGCTCAAGCTCGACTCTTGAGATCGATATGCTCAGCTCGTGAGCCAATATAACGAGCCTAGTTCGAACCTGCTCGGCTCACTTACACCCCCAGTGATTAGCATATAAGCTTTGAAATCTTTGCACTGTTTTATATGAAGGAGTGATCTGTGTTGTATTCAAAAGAAAGTTATTTCCGGATCTTCATATTCTAGTTTGTGTATATAGGTTATGCTGACTCGCAGATTCACATGGCAATTTTGTTTGTGTTAAATAAAAGAGGGTTGCCAAAGAGAAACCGACTAAGATTTCATTGATTCTGCAACTTGTGATAAATCATGCAGGGTAGCAGATGGGGACTGGGGAGCTGATTTCAGAAAACTTTCAGGCGGTGCAGCACTTGTTGCTCTTACGCTATGGCTTGACTATATGCAAGTAAGCATTATTGTAAAATTCTTTTGTAGATTTTATTTCAGTACCCAAAGCGCTCTTGATGTGGGATTTCACTCACCCGAAATTTAATTACCTCAAAATGGCATGGCATATGGGTCTGCTTCGTGTACAAAAAGTATATGGGTTCTTTTCTATGGAACTTCCATCTTTTTCAAATGATTTGTCTTTCAACTTCGTTTTTTGATTGTGCTGCTTTTTTAATTTATTGTAGTTCTACTTTGGCAACTTTTTGTGTGCAAGGATTTGATAGGAAATACTTGAGTTCGCAAGCAAACCTATCACTAATTGGTGAAAACAGCGAGAATAATGCAAAATCTGGGTGAAATCAGCCCAAAAACGATGGATTGCAATAAGAGAAACAAAGCCAAACAAACACGAGAACAAGATACAAATGATCCTCAATTCGAGAGGAGGATCGTTTTCTCCCAAATCTCTAGATAAAACAATCTAGAGCCAAAAAAAACTCCAAGAGAAAACTCAAATCATGCATAAACCTACCCCTAAAACAAATCCTCCTATTAATACAATTAATTTCCTAATTCAAACCTCCCTCATTCAAAATTTTCCTCTCACCCTAGCCGCCCAAATCCCCCCTTCCTCAATTTCTCCAAGTCTGGCCCACACATGTGGGCGGCATATCAAAGGGGGCGGACACCTTTCCGCCTCCTGTAGCGGCCGGCTCCTGGGCCGATTCATGGTGAACCAGCCTATCAGGATTCTAATGAAGAGAATTTTTCTTATAATTTTTTTTTCTTGCCTGCAACAGGATGCTTCATTACAGGGATCTCCTGAGTCACCCAAGTCAGTTGTGTTGATAACAGGGACTGCAGAGTACAACTTGGTTTCCTTAGAGAAAACACTGAAGGCATATCTCTGGGAAATGGGCTCACCGTTCCTTCCATGCAAAACTCGAACTGGTGTCCTTGTAGCCAAAGCTCACTCCCTTAGGATGTGGCTGAAGGATTCTTCCTTTTGTATGGACCTTGAGTTGAAAGATGCGCCCAATCTTCCCAGTTCAAACTCAATGTCTCTCACAGAGGGATATTTCATGAGGAAAGGTTTAGTTCCAGCTTTTAAAGATATAAATGAGAGACTTGGAAGGGTGAATCCTAAAAAATTTGCGAGGCTGGCTTTATTGTCAGAAGAAAGCAGAAACAAGGCTATCGTGGCTGATATAATGGGCAGGAAGGAGAAGCTGGAAAAGTTGAAGAAGAAAGGGAACGTAATAGCAAGGAAGGCAACACGATTACGGACAGGGAAATTCATGAGACGGCGACATAATGCACTGGCGGTTCAACGTTAGTTAAGAGAAGACCGTGCATGAGCTATGGCAGGTTTCATCGCCATTGTCGTCAAGGATATGGTGTCATCTTCCTTCCCCTGCTAAGTACTTTTTGGCTGACTTGTCAAACTGATTGAAGATAGGTTTGGCTTGCAAATGAGGATGGAGCCATTGCAAATCATAGAATTCGAGCTTACTGAGATGTGCAAAAGTTAGCATTTCATGAATTATAGCAGTTGACAAAGCTGCTCTGTTGCAGTGAAACGGTGGAAAAGAAAGGTTCAGCTTTGATGCTGGAATTAAAGAAGTATAAGTAAAAGAGGATAACTGCATAAATACAAATAATAATAATGATATTATTATTATTTTGGAACGGATTATACACCCGCTGCCACGCCTAAAAGGATGCTTGGCGGCGTGACTAATTCTCGGCTGACCTAGAAGAGGCACCCACCTTAGAAATCTCATGATCTGCACTTGATTGGGCCCCATTTAAGAGGCACTGTCGCTCAAGGGGAATCTAGTATAGGTTGGGGGTTTCCAACTGCACTCGTCTGTCAATCAAGCTAAGCAATGGTGGGTAAAACACAAATATTTTGATAGTACTTGTCGTGCTTGACTGTTTTCAACACATTGGAAGAGGGCAAGCATGTCATACAACATTGTAAATTCTTGTTCCTTTTTTAACATTAAATTGAAAGGATGCATAATTTGTATGAATTCTAATCAATGGATTTGTGACATTCCTTTGGAATTGAGCTGCTAATAAAAAAACTTATTTGCACATCTTTTGAAAGAAATAATAATAATAATGATAATAACAAATGACCAAATGACTCTTCAGATTCTAATATTGAAACCAAAATGTAATCGGACATTGCTGGTCTTATGGAATATATATATATATATATATATATATATATATATATATATATATATATATATATATATATATATATATATATATATATATATATATATATATATATTTGGCATTTAGGTCAATTAAGTCAAATTCATATAAGTATTACACACGCAAGCTTTTAATCCGAGACCTTTTGGTTAAAGTCAAAGCTCTCAATCAATAAATTAAAATGAGCTTAATCTTACATGAGATTTAAAAAGCTGTCAGAAATAGCAAGTTCACTTCAAAAATAAACTAAAATTAAATCAGATATAATTATAATATACAAGGCAAATAAAATAAAAAAAAATAATTAAAAAAGGCATATCTTGAATAATCTAATAGAAATTTAAGGAGCAATCTTAAGTTTCTAATTATACAATGAATTTATATTTTTAATATTGATTAATAAAAAGTAATCGAAACAAATTAAATAAAATAAAATGATTTAAATAAGATCAAATTAATTTAATTCATGAATCATTACAATTTAAAATAATCAACAAATTATATTTTGTCTAGTTTTCTCAGCTTTATCCTATTTAAAATAAGTTTACTCTTATTTGAAGTTGTCTTTTGGACAAATCATTTAATACACATTAGAGTTAATATTTGCTTGTGAAAATCACCCTTTCATGCAACTGGTTTGAAACTATCTTCCTTTGATTTACAGTTCACTCGTTGACCAGCACATGTGCTGGTTGCATCATATTCCTATATTGTGCAAATTGCTTAGACAATCTCATTGCTTAGTGTTATTGAGCAAAAAATATCCATTTTGATCCAAATAAAACCATGATTTTTTCAATGAGTATATTTCTTACTAGTTGTCAACTAATTGATTAATTTAAGGTTTCATTTGTGATAGCTTTTTTAATGCTTGTAAAAATAAAATTTTACTAGAAATTTTTGTACTAAAAAGCTGCTTTATAAAGAAATAAGAAAGTCATCTTAAAAGAAGTCTAAGTCTGAATAGCCTATAAATTTGCAAGATCTTTGTTACAACACTTGAAGGATGCTGAGGTGAGATACCAATATCGAAGTCTTCTATATGTAATTTTACTTACACATAAATAATAATTGTGTGCTTCATGACCTCCAATAATAAGTTCTAAACTTCAACATCCATAACACGTGTAACGCCAAAACTGCCACCAATTGGAAGGTGACATATTGGGTTTTGGTGTGAGATGAGTTATTGTGATGTAACGTTAATTTTGGATTTATTAGGCTTCGGTTGGGACAGTTTTTTTATTCCTTTCAAAAGTATTTTTCTAGTACAAAAATATTTTGAATTAGAAACTTGTTTTTGAAAGAAACAAGAAAGCTGTCCCAAACGCAACCTTAGTTTATGTTCAGCTAGTATTGCCAATTTAGAAATTTGAATATGATGATTTCTCTCCAACCAACATATGTGAGGGTAACGTACATCCTGCAAAATTTATAAATTTTCATTAAAAAAAATAGCCAATTGTAAAATCTAGGTCATCATAATACACATTTTTCTTACATAATATATTACACATGATAATTTAAGAAAAAAAAATTAATAAATAAATAATAACTACATTTTTTTTAATATAAGTGAAAGAAAAAAAAAACCCAAAGAGGAATTTTAGGTGTTGAATATGTTCTTGAAGAGGGATATGATAGGTTACAGGAGTTGGAAATGTGTCCGAATGTTTAACGACTTCTTTTATACAGTTGTTATTCTTGCTTTGTTTTAATCTTCCCATAGAGAAAGTGAAGATCATCTTCACCATTAGTTGCCCATTTGATTTTAGATCTCTTGATGATGAGAATCCCAAGAAGAGTGAGAATTCAAAAGGCACTCATTTAGAGCTTTAGTGTTAACGTTAAGGATGTGTTTTTTGTGGATCATTGATGAGCAAATGGAAGTTGGTGTTTTGTTTATGCTCAAAGTCTCTTATTGTAATAGTAAAGTGTTTTGAGTTTGATCAATCTTGAGCTTCAAGGATGGAGTTTACTTTTTGAACCTTTTTTAAAGAGAGAAAATGGGGTTTTTAGAGAGAGAATAGAAGAAATTCAAAAGAAGGGAATCTTAAAAATGGTGCATTTTTTTCCAATAGTTTTGAAAAGGAATATATGATTTTTGTTAGGGGGGGGGGGGGTGTTGGGGTTGGTATGAATAGTTAGGGGTGAGTGGTTTGAACATATGGTGCTTTCAATTCTATAGTATGATAATGTAAAAAGGTCAAGCCAAACTTCATCAACTAAATCACTATTAAGCTTGATATGGACATGATTATTAGTTATATTATTGAATCAAGCATAAGAGAGCTCCAAAGAGGTATGATCTTTTATGCAATTTTTAAAAATAATACTATTGAAGTCTCAAAATTTATTATTAGGGATATAAAAATGATCACTCAATATACCTATATCTAGGGGTGTCAATATTTGACACGACACGAAAACCCGACCCGGAAAATTCGGGTTGAACCCGACCCGATTTCAAAACGGGTCGGGTTTGGGTTCCAGAAATTGACCCGTTTAAAAAATGGGTCGGGTTCGGGTTGACCCGGCGGGTTGCCGGGTGAACCCGCCAACCCGTTTAATTTAAAAAAAAAATCGAATTCTCGCCCCCTGCCTGAATCGGTGAATCCCGCGTGACCGGCTGCCCTGCTGCCCGCGGTCCGGCTTCGGGCTTCCCCCCGCGTGACCGCTGCCCGCGCCCTGCGGTCGCTTCGTTCGCGTCAAGCCGTCAATCCAGCGCATCGCGGGATTCGCGTGACCGCTGCCCAGTGCCCGCTTCGCGTGACCGCTGCCCGGGACGCTTAGCCGCTGGACGCCGGACGCTGCCGCTGGACACCGCTCAGCCGTTGGACACCGCTGCCAGCTGCCGCCGGACGCTGCTGTCGTGCTGAAGCTGATACCGGCCTTGCCGTGTCCGCGGGTCGGGTCGGGTTGACCCGAACCCGAAGCGGGTCGGGTTCGGGTCCGGTAAATCAACCCGTTTGTAAAAATGGGTCGGGTTCGGGTTGGCCCGAATAGTGCCGGGTCATTTCCGGGTTCGACCCGAACCCGATCCGTGACCCGAAATTGACACCCCTACATATATCTGTTAAAGTCACCCATTATAGCCTAAGGTTACTCTTTTTTTTTTGTGCCAGAAAAGAAAGAGGTGATTTTTTTATTCAAAATCTAATGCTCCTGGAGCTCATGGGTTTATATTTGAATTATACTGTCACTTGAAAAGTTATTGGTGATTAAGTTTGCTTTGATGTGAGGCAATTCTTTATCAACAATAAGCTTCCAAAAATTGCCAAAGCA
Source organism: Dendrobium huoshanense (assembly GCA_016618105.1). Taxonomy (NCBI): domain Eukaryota; kingdom Viridiplantae; phylum Streptophyta; class Magnoliopsida; order Asparagales; family Orchidaceae; genus Dendrobium; species Dendrobium huoshanense. The sequence goes on along the minus strand of CM028343.1, from coordinate 13,587,030 downwards.
ATTGAAATAGCTCTCATCCCCAAAACTAGCATGGGAGTAACATATCTGAATTTTGACATATATTAATTTGCAACAAATTCTAAAAAAGTATTCCAAAAATTATTGTCTCCAAGATGAAACTAATTATGTCCCAAATTATTCATTATAATCAAACACATTTACTTCAAAAAAGGATTTCTACATACCATAATATTCTTAGAAATAAAATTTGGGAGATTTCAATAAGCCTTCTAATGATCACCTATTCAGTGCTAAGATTGATATTTATAAGGTTTTAGATATTGTGTTAACAGGTTTTTTTATTTTTCAGAATGAAACCAAATGGTTTCCTTGCCATCCTGATAAATTGGATCCATGTTTGCATTGAATATGTTCATGATCACTCTGTGTATCAAGTACACTATAAATAGGTTTTTCTTAATTCTTCTTCTGGCCCGAGAAAGGAATTCCCTCTAGCCTTATATATTTTTAACATTGTGGTTGACCTCTCTAACCTTTTTGGAAAATTTATTTTGAATTATTTTTTACAGTGAGATATTTTTGGAAAACAAACATTTCTATCATCTATACGCGAACAATCTTTTGGCATTCGATAAGTGTTGCAATAAGAATATTAATGTTCTCAAAGGCATTCTAAAGCATTTTGGAAAATTGACATAAATGCATAGCAATCATTCTAAAAGCACCATCTTCTACTCCTCCAAAGTTCAATATGGTCAACATAATAATTGCTAACAACTCTATCACATATTTGAGCATTTCTATTTCACCTAACAAGCTTGACATTGTTGCCTCTTCCAACCCCTTCTTCGTAAAATCAACATCTCATTGATTGTTGGAACGAAAAATCCTCTATTTTGTTAGTCAATTATGGTTTGATAGATTTAGCATTTAAAGTTTCATTATATGCTTGATCAAAGGCTCTATAATACTTATAAGTTTAATTGAAAGTCTCTCAATGGACTTTGTGCAAGATTCATATACCATCAAAATATTAATACTAGGAAGTTACGTCATGTCTCATGAGTAAAACTTGAAGGCTACAAGTATTAGGTGGCTTAGACATTTGACACACAGGACACCGCCGTAGCAATTGTTTAGCTTATGCAAATGTAAGGTTTCGTGCTTAGGCTTGTACACACTACTCAATTTTCTAATGAAACTTAAAATTTTCTACACTGTAATTTCTATTATAACTCAAGTACATGTGTCATATGAAGTAATATAATGATGAAAAGAGTGTTGATCTCATGAGGAACACACTAGAAATATCCTACGCTCATTTTATTACTGCATGCTAGATTATTAAATTTATCTAGTTGAATTATTTAACAGGTTGTACAATTTAAATATAAAGAGCTTCAAATTATAAAAATAAAATTACTAATTTTAGAAATTATGAATATACGATCTTCCAAAGGAACATCATTGGTTTAGAGATATTTTACTACCCAATATTGCTATAAATCAGAGCAATAGTGCTCCTCGTTAGCATCCTACTCAACTACACTTATTGTATCTCCTTAATACCCAATAACCCTAACCACCATATATATATATATATGCATGGCCAAACTATATTTTAAGCTCTCTAATTGTTATTTTAGTCCATCTGTCGAGGCTCAAGATCACACTATGTTTTGAATTTGTGTAAGGCCTATACATAAATCAAGTTAAGCATGGAGAAAATAAAAATAGCATGGATATAGAGTTATTATATGCTTTTCAAAATAAAACCTACTCCAAGCAATACATGCTTTTCAAATCATTATAGATTTAGAGAATTTTTTTAGCTACACGTGGAGGCGGTGCTACACATGACAAAAAAACCATATATTTTATTTAACTAAATGTTAAACAAGGTACAAGCTAAGAAACACAAGATAATAAGCTAAACATAGTAAATAAAGTTCATAAATGTCTAGGAAAGATAATACAGGCCCTTTGCACTTCTTCATTTTGCTCCTCTTCAATACATGACTCCAGATACAATAACACAAGCTTCACTATCCCCAAGATAACCCACACTCTCTCAGACACTCACACAACATGACACTACACTATGCTACACACCTCCCAATGAGCCAACATTTTCACATAAAAATAAGGCAACTATTTATAATTTTCTCAAATAACTGAATAGTGCAATGACACTGGCTTGATAGTGTTGTGGCGTTGTTGAACTGCTGCACCGATTCACCAATCTTCGCTTCAATTCGCTATTATGTCATGTCATTTCGTTAGTTCGATTATCGTGACGCTAGGTGATTCTCCGTTGTGGTGCTCATTTGTAGCGCTGCAGTGTTTCATGGATAGCTCCTTGGCACCAAGCTCTCCAATTGATTCTTCAGATTTTCTAAGAGTTCTCTGACATGGTGTTGCGGTGCTGGAATGAGTTCTAACGCTACGATGTTGGTATTCATGGCGTTGCAGCTCTAGTTCAAATTTAAAAAATATTTTTTGCACGATATACAAGAATTACAAGCACAAATAACATAGTAAAAAGTAATTTGGAATGAACAATTTTTATCTTAACAACATTTATATAGTTTGTGCTCTTTCTTATTCTTAAAATGCTCTTTGATTTGTCCTTTACTATCTTATAAAATTATAGATGCGCTTCTTCATCATAAATTTTGTGCTAAAGAAACTTAGGTTTCGTTTCGGACGGCTTTCTTATTGTTTCTTAAAGCAACTTTTTAATAGATTTTTTTTTTGGTACTAAAAACATACTTTAAGAAGCAGAAAAAAAGTCATCCCAAACGAAGCCTTATTCTCTCTATAGTGCTCTTCTTGAATTGGCCAACCATTTGTTCTTTGAGTGTTTTTGTTACCTTCAACTTGCTTACCAATTTTTTTGCCTTGGGGACCTCCTCCTTTCTATTGCGATCAAATCTAACGCAACTTGTTATTCTTCATTTATGATATGAGGTCGGTTTCAACAACTTAAAAACTTCATTATTTAACCACCTGCTGTTCAATTTATTACAACTGGCATGAAAGAAATGGTCATCATTTTGGAAATGTTATTGAGAGAAAGCATCTAAATATACCAAAAATCAGCAAATTCAGCACTTATTTCCGCAATGCTTGTAGTGCCTTTTGGACAATGATGAATGAACTCCTTTACCTCTTCTTCCTCACAGTTCATTGTTTGCACCATCTTGGGCGGCCATTTAATAATCGGGGGTGCAAAATTTATTGGCACAACCACTATTATTTCTTGTTGCGTCCAGGAGTATTCGCGGCAGTAGAGAAATATAAATTTTATCGTCTTAGCATTGTACGAAAATCCGGCACGCAATCAGATAAGAGGAGAGGATCTAGCACTTATGAGACACCAAGATTTTTACGTGGAAAACCCCTGTAAAAGGGGGAAAAACCACGGGGCCTAGCCCAGTTTGAATGAATCCACTAGTATTGCAGTCGATTACAAATGAGGCCCTTCCTTGGTGGAAGGTCTTAGCTTGATGTACATCTTATGGAGTACATTACATGATGTAAATACAAAGAATCACTATTGACAAGTTCGCTTTGTTAGAAGGACTGGAGTCGGCGGGCGACGTAGGTCAGGAGGACCGTAGTCAGCTGGCGACGAAGGACTGTAGTCGGCGGGCGACGTAAGTCAGGAGGACCGTAGTCGACGGGCGACAGAGATCGAAAAGACTGTAGTCGGCGGACGACATAAGTCATGAGGACCGTATTCAACGGGCGATGGATGTCGGAAAGAGTGTAGTCGGCGGGCGACGTAAGTCAGGAGGACTGTAGTCGGCTGGCGACGGAGGTTGGAAGGACTGTAGTATGACGACGAAGATCAGTATGACAGCGTCAGGTAGAAGTCCATCAATGTAAAGAAATACATCTTCACATAGATGTCCAGCAAAGTCTGATAACTGGTAGAAGTCCGGCGTCGGGTAGAAACTTGGCGAAGAGTGAAGGTCCGACGTCGGGTAGAAGTCCGACGTCTTTGGTGGCAGAGAAGAACTCCAGCTTCACTTGGGCGGAGTTTCTGCATCAGGAGGGGACTCTGTTGTTAATTGGGAAGGATTTCAGCATCACGTGGAAGTTGTGCAGAATTCCTGCGTTTCCTGAAAATCCGACAGAGTTCCGGCGTCTTCAGACGGCAGGAAGAGCTCCGGCGGTGGTCAAGGAGGTGAGGAATCTCCTTTTCCCCTTTCTCCTCTTCTTCTTCTCTCTCTTCCCTCCTCTCCCTTGGTGTAGAATGAGGGCTCTATTTATAGTTTTTCTGGAGTGGCATAGCCCGTAAATAGGCGTAAGATCAAGGGCGAACATGGAGTGGTTTGAATGGACGGCCGATATCGAATCCTTTGATCATGCACCGTTCATTGGACATTTGAAGGCCTTAATGATTTCGTAATTCGATGATCTTGGGCTCGTTGGATTCGTCTCGTCGAGCCGTTCGATTCGAGTATAAGTTCGTCAAAATCGGAGACCGTTTGGTAACTCAAATTGCGGTTTGAACCTTCCAACAGCGCTTTGAACCCTTGATTCGGACTCATTTGGGCTCGGATCGGGTTGATCTTGGTGTCGTTGGGTTCATATTTCCGATACGCTCAGTTTGACTATAAGTTCGTTGGAATCGGAGTTCGGGTGCTTCCAAAATTAATTTTTGAAGTTTCCAACTAGCTTTTACCTCGAGATTCGTGCCCGATCAAGATAATTTTTGCATGACGTATCAGTTGCCCCCCTATTTTCGGACGTCGTAGCTTCAGAGGTCCAAAAATATGTGTCACAAATTTCGGAGAATTTTTCTGAGTGACCCAGGATTGATCTGGATTGTAGAAGCCCCGAACGGCTCCGAAAATGCCAAAATTGAGTCCGGAACGTCGAAAAACGGTCCCGGGGACCCCAAAAACGTCGAATTTGGACTTTTCGGGGCGAAAAAATGGGTTGGACATGCTTTGGCCGCCGGACCGGCTGGCCGTTGCCCGCCGCCGCTCGTCGGCGGAAGCGCTCGAACCGCGCCTGCGCTGGAGGGTGCACCCGCGCCTGCGCTGAGGGCGCACCTGCACCTGTGCTGGAGGGCGCACCCGCGCCCGGGCTAGCTGCGCCCGCGCCCGCGCCCGCGCCTGCGCCCGCGCCCGGGCTAGCTGCGCCCGCGCCTGCCGCGCGTGGCTGCCGCGCGTGGAGTGCCGTCGGCAGTTGCCGGCCGCTGGCAGTGTGCGGCCTGCCGCAATCCGCGCGCTGTGTCCGCGGATTGCCGCGCTGGTCGCGTCTTTTCGCGTTGTCGGTTCAGTGCACCGACTTAGGTGGGTTCCACCAGCCGAAAATAAGAGTTTTTTTGCTATTTTTGGGTCCAAAAAATTCTGAAAAAAATCCGAAAAAATTCGAAAAAATTTCTAAAAATAGAAAAAATTTGAAAATGATTGTAACTTCCATTCATTCTCTCAAAAACCTATAAATAGGCCTTCTAGGCCCTTAGGAAACTTGCAACTCCTCTTTCTTTCTCCCTCCGGTTCTCTGGCGGCTGAGGCTTCCGCATTTTGCGAGTTGGAATTATTTCATACTCGAATAGCGCCCCTCCTCGCGTGCAGAAACCTACGGGATTTCTTCCTCCCCCTCCGGTTTACTGACGGTTGAGGATTCCGCTTTTTGCGAGTTGGAATTTTTTCCTACTCGAATAGCGCCCCTCCTCGCGTGCAGAAACCTACGGGTTTTCTTCCTCCCCCTCCGGTTTACTGACGGTTGAGGCTTCCGTTATTTGCGAGTTGGAATTTTTTCCTACTCGAATAGCGCCCCTCCTCGCGTGCAGAAACCTACGGGATTTCTTCCTCCCCCTCTGGTTTACTGACGGTTGAGGCTTCCGTTATTTGCGTGTTGGAGTTTTTTCCTACTCGAATAGCACCCTTCCTCGCGTGCAGAAACCTACTGGATTTCTTCCTTCCCCTCCGGCTTACTGGCGGTTGAGGCTTCCGCTATTTGCGAGTTGGAATTCTTTCCTGCTCGACTTAGCGCCCCTCCTCGCGTGCAGAAGCCTACGGGATTTCTTCCTCCTCCGGCTTACTGGCGGTTGAGGCTTCCGCTACTTGCGAGCGGGAAATTTCCCCTCCTCGAATTAGCGCCCCTCCTCGCGTGCAGAAGCTTACGGGATCTCTTTTCCATCTGAACGGAGGTTTGCTGGCGATGGACGATAGAGTTGAAGCCCGTTAGTAGTCAACGATCGAGTGTGGAGCCAAAGGGGAGAGTTCGAGAATGCGTTGCGAGAAGTAGATGACGCGTAGTAGTCTGCTGACAAGCAGAAGTCCGAAAACAAGGAGAAATCCTTCGTTGGGTAGAAGACCGACGACGAGTAGGAGTCTGCTAACGAGCAAAAGTCCGACGTCGGGTAGAAATTCAACGTCGGGTTGAAGACCGACGAGAATTTGTCAACGAGCAGAAGTCTGACGACGAGTAGGAGTCCGCTGACGAGCAGAAGTCCGGCGTCGGGAAGAAGTTCAACGTCGGGTAGAAGATCGACGAGAATTCATCGACGAGCAGGAGTCTGACGACGAGTAGAAGTCTGTTGACGAGCAGAAGTCCAACGTCGAGAAGAAGTTCAACGTCGGGTAAAAGACCGACGAGAATTCGTCGACGAGCAGGAGTCTGACGACGAGCAGGAGTCCGCTGACGAGCAGAAGTTCGACGAAAAGGAGAAGTCCTTCGTCGGGTAGAAGACCGACGACGAGTAGGAGTCTGCTGACGAGCAGAAGTCTGACGTCGGTTAGAAGTTCAACGTCGGGTAGAAGACCGACGAGAATTCGTCGACGAACAGGAGTCTGAAGACGAGCAGAAGTCCGATGACGAGCAGAAGTCCGACGTCGGGTAGAAGTTCAACGTCGGGTAGAAGACCGACGAGAATTCATCGACGAGCAGGAGTCTGACGACGAGCAGGAGTCCGCTGACGAGCAGAAGTTCGACGAAAAGGAGAAGTCCTTCGTCAGGTAGAAGACCGACGACGAGTAGGAGTCTGCTGACGAGCAGAAGTCTGACGTCGGGTAGAAGACCGACGAGAATTCGTCGACGAGCAGGAGTCTGAAGACGAGCAGGAGTCCGCTGACGAGCAGAAGTCCGACGACGAGTAGGAGTCTGCTGACGAGCAGAAGTTCGATGTCGGGTAGAAGTTCAACGTCGGGTAGAAGACCGACGAAGATTCGTCGACGAGCAGAAGTCTGACGACGAGTAGAAGTCCGCTGAAGAGCAGAAGTCCGACGACGAGTAGGAGTCCACTGACGAGCAGAAGTCCGATGTCGGGTAGAAGTTCAACGTCGGGTAGAAGACCGACGAAGATTCTTCGACGAGCAGAAGTCTGGCGACGAGTAGAAGTCCGCTGACGAGCAGAAGTTCAATGTCGGGTAGAAGTTCAACGTCGGGTAGAAAACTGACAAAAATTCGTCGACGAGCAGAAGTCTGACGACGAGTAGGAGTCCGCTGATGAGCAGAAATCCGACGTCGGGTAGAAGTTCAACGTCGGGTAGAAGACCGACGAGAATTCGTCGACGAGCAGGAGTCTGACGACGAGTAGGAGTCCTGCAAGGCAAAAATTCAGCGACAAGAGGAAATTCAACATCGGGTAGAAATTTAACTTTGTGGAGAAGTTAAATGAAAGTCCCTTGACGGCATTCTGGCGACGTTAACCAAGGATATAAGACCTATCCGAGGTTGTATGTTTAGAACATTTGTTCGATGACATTTAACCTGTGTGGAAAAGGTCAAGAGAATCCACCAAGGATGTGAGACCTTTCCAAGGTTGTATGCCGGAGCCCTGCTCGACGACGTTAACCTGTGTGGAAGAGGTCGGGAGAATCCACCAAGGATGTAGGACCTTTCCGAGGTTGTATTTCGGAGCCTTTGCTCGACGACGTTAACCTGTGTGGAAGAGGCCGAGAGAATCCACCAAGAATGTAGGACCTTTCTAAGGTTGTATGCCGGAGCCCTGCTCGACGACGTTAACCTGTGTGGAAGAGGTCGAGAGAATCCACCAAGGATGTAGGACCTTTCCGAGGTTGTATGTCAGAGCCTTTGCTCGACGACGTTAACCTGTGTGGAAGAGGCCGAGAGAATCCACCAAGGATGTAGGACCTTTCCGAGGTTGTATGTCGGAGCCTTTGCTCGACGACGTTAACCTGTGTGGAAGAGGCCGAGAGAATCCACCAAGGATGTAAGACCTTTCCGATGTTGTATGTTGGAGCCTTTGCTCGACGACGTTAACCTGTGTGGAAGAGGTTGAATCGGATCCCCCTGGGATCGATTTTACCTTGATTGGGAGGGGGCGAATACCGCGTTTATCCCGAATCATAGGTGAAGAATGGTCTAATTTTAGACCGTTACTGCCTTTTTGAGGTCGAGGTTAAGACCTTGCCCGAGGAGTAGAAGTCCAACAATAGACTGTATAAAGCTTGCAATTGATTTGAAGTATCCTTGCATTTGCTCGAATATTCCCGAAATATCAACTTGGTGTTGAAGGTATTGGAGGATCTATTTGACCATGGTGTCACGACCCGACCCGACGGGGACGGATCCCGCCCGAGCCGGATCGCGACAGAGCCCTTCTTATCCAGGATCTGGCTTTGGATTAGGTTACTGAACTGATCTTCCAAATACTTAACTCAACAGACACACACAGAACAACAGAGCTACTAAAACATCAAATGCAGCGGAACAAAACATCTATCTTTTCATTTCCTCAAAAATAATCATCTACAGAACAGTACATGGCTTTCAACAGAAAGAAAGACAGAACAGAAAAGCCATGACTGTACAAAAATCAAAAGTATACCTATACGAATCAAAACTCTGAACTCTAGTCCTGGACTTCCTTCCCTTTCCCAGAACCTGAAAACCACCAGAAAGCAAGGGTGAGCTCAACAGCTCAGCAAAGCAACAAACCACCAATCTAAATTCTCAGAAACCAAAACCAAACTCATCAGACAGAAATCAGATCAGAAATGGGAACAGAATCGGATCTCGAATCAGAACAGAATCGAAAATCAGAACTTATACGGACAGATATCAAATCAGAATCAGAGTCGTACAAATCAGATCACAGAACAGAATATCAGAAATAAGAATTTGCATATCATATCATATCAGAATCACAATTACGTACAGAACAGATACAGAAAACAGAACAGATTCATATGTCATTCATAGCTAAATGCCCTGACATTGACGGAATCTCTACGGAATCCGGCCCCTTATGCCTCCCTTCCCAGACACTGACTGAATCTCATAGGATCCAGGCCCCTTATGTCTCCCCTTGTGCTCACGGCACCAGAACAGATGTGCTTATAGCACCAGAACAGAATTCATCGGATCCGGAACAGAACAGATATCAGATTTCAGATTTGAGCTCATTTCAGATTTCCCATTTCACTAACTGAATCTCATAGGATTCAGGCCCCTTATAACTCCCTTTTTATAGCATATACAGATAGCATTTCAATTCAGAGAAAATCCGGACAAATCAGAAATTACCCAAAAATCGGGCAGCACAACGGCAGTATACAGAATTTACACAAAATTTCCTGCAAAGAAAATTTACCGAATTCGCACAGAATATAGATAATCATATTCCAGAACATTTATTCTACTGCACAGAGAATTTACAATTTCACAGAAAATTGTAGTCTACGAAAAACATCGCCGAATCAAAATACCCGGACAAAAATCTTCGGAAAATAACCAAAATGTGCACACTCGGCACGTCAACAATATACAGAAACTTACGCGGTAAAAACTGAACCAATCAAAAGATACGGACGAAAAACCGTAACGGAAATGAAATCCGGACAGAAAATACCGCCAAACGCGACGGAACTGAAAATTGAGAAAGGCGGAATGTGCCTTACCTCGTGCACAGCAACTTCCTCAACAGTCACTTCGATCGAAAACGGCTCCGCGTCTTCCCGAAATCAACTTTTCCAAAATCTTCTTTTTCTCTCTCCTCAGAACAGTAAATCAGATATTTTTATTTTCGTTTTCTCTCTCTTCAAAACGACTGATTTCCCTTAAATCATACTCAGATCGGCCCGGCCGATCGCGACATCGTCCCGGGACGATCCGACCAAATGGATCGGCCTGGTCTCCACTCAGGGCTGTGGTCTGGCCGATATTTTCTACAGTGCCGATCGGCCTGGCCGATGTCTCCAATCAGCCTGGACGATGCATGCAGAACAGCACCTGGAGCAAAACTGGGCAAAATCTGGAGCTGAACTTCCACTGATCGTCCCAGGACGATCCCAGATCGTCCTGGACGATACTGGAGAAGATTATTGATATTACAATCTCCCCAACTCAGAAAAATGTCGTCCTCGACATTATCCAATCCAAACTCAGTCAAAACAAGTACGGGTACGACCGTCTCATGTCAGACTCCTTTTCCCAAGTTGCTTCTCGTGCAGTCCGGTGTTTCCACTGGACTCTAACCATCGGAATCTCTTTGTTTCTTAACTTCCGGACGTCGTACGCCAAAATCAATTCTGGCTCTTCCTTGTATGCCAGATTCTCCTGAATCTCAACCTCATCAGCTGATACCTTCTTCCCAGAGTCGGATACCCACTTCCTCAGAGTGGATACATGAAACACATTATGCACATCAGGCATAGAATCAGAAAGCAATAGGCGATAAGCAGATTTTCCAATCCTTTCCAAAATCTTAAAAAGTCCAACATATCTCGGACTAAGCTTGCTTACCTAACCAAATCTGCTCACACCTTTCATCGGGCTGACTTTGACATACACAAAGTCACCAACCTGAAACTCAACAAATCTGTGCTTCTGATTGTAATACTTATGCTGACGGTCTTGAGCAGCTTTCAATCTTTCTCTTATCAAATTGATCTTCTGAGCAGTTTCATCAGCAAAAGTGGCCCCCAAAGCCTGCTTATCTCCGACCTCCGTCAGAGTCAAAGGAGTACGGCACTTCCTGCCATACAGAGCCTCGTACGGTGCCATACCGATACTGGACTGAAAACTGTTGTTATAAGCAAACTCAATCAGCGGAATATGATCTTCCCAGCTTCCGCTAAAGTCCAAAACACAAAGCCTCAACAGATCTTCCAGTACCTGAATAGTCCTCTCAGACTGTCCATCGGTCTGAGGATGAAAGGCTGTACTGAAACGCAGTTTCGTACCCAAGCCTTGCTGAATGCCTTTCCAAAGTCTGGAAGTAAAACGTCCATCGCGATCAGATACAATCACGCGAGGCACGCCGTGCAATCTGACTATCTCCTTCACATATATCTGTGCCAAGCGTTCAACTGAATCCGTCTGTCTGATCGGAAGAAAATGGGCTGACTTCGTCAATCGATCTACAATGACCCAAATAGCATCGTGCCCTTGTCTAGATCGAGGAAAACCCATCGCAAAATCCATTGTTACCTCCTCCCATTTCCACTCAGGGATAGGCAACGACTGCAACAGTCCACCTGGTCGCTGATGCTCTGCCTTCACCAACTGACAGGCTTCGCATCTCGACACAAACTCTGCCACATCTTTCTTCATCCCAGGCCACCAGAACAAAAGCTTCATATCAGCATACATCTTACCACTGCCTGGATGAACAGTGTAGCCAGAAAAATGAGATTCATACCGAATCTCCCGCCTCAAATCTCCAAACACAGGTACCCACAACCTGTTCTTACAGAAAATAGCACCAGAATCAGAAATTCGAAGTTCAGGAGTCTTACCAGATCCAATCTGAGCAATCAACTTCGAATAATCAGAATCTGACTTCTGGGCTTCTTGAATCCGTGCTTCCAAAGAAGACTGAATACTCATTTGAGCCAACTCCAACTCACTGGAGGAAATCACCTCCAACTGCAATCGCTCCATGTCTCTAATCAGAAAGTCATCACAAGTAAGCTGCAAACCTGACAATCCAGAAGATTTCCTGCTCAGAGCGTCTGCTACCACATTCGCCTTCCCAGGCTGATACTGAATAGTCAAATCATAGTCCTTGATCAACTCGAGCCACCTTCTTTGTCTCAGATTCAGATCCTTCTGAGTAAAAATGTACTTCAGGCTCTTATGATCAGTAAAGATCTCACATCTGACGCCATACAGGTAGTGACGCCAAATCTTCAAAGCAAAAATAACAGCAGCTAACTCCAGATCATGCGTCGGGTAATTCTTCTCATGTGGCTTCAACTGTCTCGAAGCATAAGCAATTACCTGACCATGCTGCATCAGGACACATCCCAGTCCTTTCAGTGAAGCATCACTGAACACCTGAAAACCTTCCGTACCTGACGGAAGTGCCAACACTGGAGCTGAAGTCAAACAATCCTTCAATCTCTGAAAACTAGCTTCACACTCTGGTGTCCAAACAAAAGGAACTGACTTCTGAGTCAGTCTCGTCAGAGGAGTCTAAATCTGTGAAAATCCCTTCACAAATTTCCTATAATATCCGGCCATGCCCAAGAAACTACGTACCTCAAATACCGTAGTTGGCCTTGGCCAATCAGCAACAGCCTGAATCTTCTGAGGATCTATAGAAATGCCTTCTCCGCTAATCACATGCCCCAGAAAAGAAATGCTCTTCAGCCATAATTCACACTTGGAGAACTTGGCATACAGCTGATGCCTCCTCAAAGTCTCCAACACAATCCTCAAATGTCTGGCATGATCATCCTCAGATGCAGAATATACCAGAATATCGTCGATAAAGACGATCACAAACTGATCCAAATACTCCCTGAATACTCGGTTCATCAGATCCATGAAAATCGCAGGCGCATTGGTTACCCCAAAAGGCATAACCAAAAACTCGTAGTGCCCGTACCGAGTACTGAAAGCATTCTTCACCACATCAGCCTCCTTCACCTTCACCTGATAATATCCGGATCGCAAATCAATCTTCGAAAATACCGAAGATCCGGAAAGTTGATCAAACAAATCATCAATCCGAGGCAAAGGATACTTGTTCTTGATCGTGACCTTGTTCAAATCTCTGTAATCCACACACATACGGAGTGTATCGTCCTTTTTCTTCACAAACAGAACAGGTGCTCCCCAAGGCGAAACACTAGGACGTACAAAACCTCTGTCAACCAACTCCTGAAGCTGAACTTTCAACTCTGAAAGTTCTTTCGGTGCCATCCTGTACGGAGCTTTTGATATAGGAGCTGTACCTGGAAAAACATCGATAGAGAACTCCACATCTCTATCCGGAGGTAAACCAACCAACTCCTCAGGAAAAACATCCACAAACTCCCGTACCACTGGGATCTCAGAAACAGAACCAACCTCCAGGTTCAGATCCCGCACCGAAGCCAAAAATACTGGGCATCCTTTCTTCCACATTCTGCTTACCTCCAACGCTGAAATCAGACTGGAGAGAACACCTCGTAATCCCTGAAATACAACTCTCTCTCCAGCCACAAGCAAACTCACTTGCTTCTTCAGACAGTCAATCTGAGCCTCATACTGACTCAGCCAATCCATGCCCAGAATCACATCATACGAAGAAATCGGCAATAAAATCAGGCTAGATTTCCACTTCTTGCCAGCAATGTCAATCTCACACAAACAAAACTTGCGGGCAATCAAATTACTTCCAGCCGGTAAAATCACAGACAAAGAAACCGGTAAAACCATCGAATCCAAATGTAAAATCTCAAAACAGTGCTCGGACAGAAAAGAATGACTCGCTCCAGAGTCAAACAAAACACGACAGGGCTGATCAGAAATGTAAACCGTACCTGTCACAACATCCGGAGCATCACGAGCCTCCTGCTGACTCAGACTGTAAACTCGTGGCTGAACTGGAACAGGAGCTGAAGCAATAGAACTACTCTGCTCAGAGGGAGTCGTAGGTGGTCTCCGTGGTCCCGAACTAGTACTACCACCTCTACCAAAAAATCCTTCAGGGCGAGGAGGAACAGTCCTTGGTCTTCCTGCTGCTGAACCAACAGGTCTGACAAAGCCCTCAGATCGCTGCTCAAATCCCATCTGTGGACATTCTGCAATCCTATGTCCCGGCTGACCACATCTGAAACAAAGACCAGCTATCCTGTAGCACTGGCCATGGTGTCGCCGTCCACAACTCTGGCACACAGGTGCCATACTGACAGATCCAGAACTAGTCGTACTGGTAGCAGTACCAGACGATCCTCCGCTCCTTCTGGAATCTCCAGATCCAGAACCAGGAACAAATCTCCTCTTCCCAGAGGAACCACTGCCAGAAGTATCACCTCCAAATCTCTTCCTACTCGCAGACCACCGCTGCTGAGTAGTCGTCATGTCATTCTCAATCAGACGAGCTCGCTCCACAAGCTCAGAGAAATCAGTGATCCTGAATGGTATCAAAGGCTGCCTCAAAGTGTCTCGTAATCCTCTCAGAAACCTGTAGCACCTCTCAGCAGAAGTGCTAACCAGCTGCGGAGCGTACCTGGCCAATGCAGTAAACTCAGCCTCGTACTGCATCACCGTCTTGCTCCCCTGAACAAGCCTCAGAAAACTCTCCTGCATCTGCTGTCGTGCAGAAGGAGGAACAAACCAGTCTCTGAATACCTCAGTGAACTCTTCCCAAGTGATCAAAGAGTTCATTCTACCCTGAAATCTGGCTGCCTGCTGGCCGTCCCACCAGTGCTCAGCCTCTCCGTCTAACAGAAAAACTGCTAACGGAACCTTCCTATCTGCCGGACACTGCATCCCATCAAAAGTCTTTTCTAATCTCCTCAGCCACTCCTCGGCTGCTCTGGGCTCAACAGCGCCCTCAAATCTCGGAGGCTTCAACCTCAAAAATAACTGCAGGTGTCGATCAATATCCTCAGATCTAACAGTAGAAGCTCTGCTCTGAGTCTCGCTCATCATCTGAGCAACAAGTGAAGCAAACTGAGAAAGCGTATCAGCACCGACCACTGGGGCTGTACTCCCCACTGGTGCTGCCTGATCGGCACTCTGACCGTCTGTCATGTCTGGGTCTGGCTGATTCATACAGAAAAATCCAGAAAATCCGGAAAACTATCACAAAAACAACACAAAAACAACACAATAAAAAGCCAAACGACCCAAAACTACCCCCAGACAGACTCACTGATCACTTCCTAGAGCTCTGTTTCACAATCCAACCAGTTTCCAAAACCAGTGCTCTGATACCACTTAAAAGCTTGTCACGACCCGACCCGACGGGGACGGATCCCGCCCGAGCCGGATCGCGACGGAGCCCTTCTTATCCAGGATCTGGCTTTGGATTAGGTTACTGAACTGATCTTCCAAATACTTAACTCAACAGACACACACAGAACAACAGAGCTACTAAAACATCAAATGCAGCGGAACAAAACATCTATCTTTTAATTTCCTCAAAAATAATCATCTACAGAACAGTACATGGCTTTCAACAGAAAGAAAGACAGAACAGAAAAGCCATGACTGTACAAAAATCAAAAGCATACCTATACGAATCAGAACTCTGAACTCTAGTCCTGGACTTCCTTCCCTTTCCCAGAACCTGAAAACCACCAGAAAGCAAGGGTGAGCTCAACAGCTCAGCAAAGCAACAAACCACCAATCTAAATTCTCAGAAACCAAAACCAAACTCATCAGACAGAAATCAGATCAGAAATGGGAACAGAATCGGATCTCGAATCAGAACAGAATCGAAAATCAGAACTTATACGGACAGATATCAAATCAGAATCAAAGTCGTACAGATCAGATCACAGAACAGAATATCAGAAATCAGAATTTGCAGATCATATCATATCAGAATCACAATTACGTACAGAACAGATACAGAAAACAGAACAGATTCATATGTCATTCATAGCTAAATGCCCTGACATTGACGGAATATCTACGGAATCCGGCCCCTTATGCCTCCCTTCCCAGACACTGACTGAATCTCATAGGATCCAAGCCCCTTATGTCTCCCTTTGTGCTCACGGCACCAGAACAGATGTGCTTATAGCACCAGAACAGAATTCATCGGATCCGGAACAGAACAGATATCAGATTTCAGATTTGAGCTCATTTCAGATTTCCCATTTCACTAACTGAATCTCATAGGATTCAGGCCCCTTATAACTCCCTTTTTATAGCATATACAGATAGCATTTCAATTCAGAGAAAATCCGGACAAATCAGAAATTACCCAAAAATCGGGCAGCACAACGGCAGTATACAGAATTTACACAAAATTTCCTGCAAAGAAAATTTACCGAATTCGCACAGAATATAGATAATCATATTCCAGAACATTTATTCTACTGCACAGAGAATTTACAATTTCATAGAAAATTGTAGTCTACGAAAAACATCGCCGAATCAAAATACCCGGACAAAAATCTTCGGAAAATAACCAAAATGTGCACACTCGGCACGTCAACAATATACAGAAACTTACGCGGTAAAAACTGAACCAATCAAAAGATACGGACGAAAAACCGTAACGGAAACGAAATCCGGACAGAAAATACCGCCAAACGCGACGGAACTGAAAATTGAGAAAGGCGGAATGTGCCTTACCTCGTGCACAGCAACTTTGTCAACAGTCACTTCGATCGAAAACGGCTCCGCGTCTTCCCGAAATCAACTTTTCCAAATCTTCTTTTTCTCTCTCCTCAGAACAGTAAATCAGATATTTTTATTTTCGTTTTCTCTCTCTTCAAAACGACTGATTTCCCTTAAATTATACTCAGATCGGCCCGGCCGATCGCGACATCGTCCCGGGACGATCCGACCAAATGGATCGACCTGGTCTCCACTCAGGGCTGTGGTCTGGCCGATATTTTCTACAGTGCCGATCGGCCTGGCCGATGTCTCCAGTCGGCCTGGACGATGCATGCAGAACAGCACCTGGAGCAAAACTGGGCAAAATCTGGAGCTGAACTTCCACTGATCGTCCCAGGACGATCCCAGATCGTCCTGGACGATACTGGAGCAGATTATTGATATTACACATGGTTTGAGTCAAAGTTGCCCCCCAGTCCGCATCTGCTTCTTATGATATTGATGCTATGAGTGATCTTTTGAGATTGGAGCAAACGATGCCCCCCATTCAGGAACCACGTTCCCACAGACGGCGCCAAACTGTTGCGTCCAGGAGTATTCGCGGCAGTAGAGAAATATAAATTTTATCGTCTTAGCATTGTACGAAAATCCGGCACGCAATCAGATAAGAGGAGAGGGTCTAGCACTTATGAGACACCAAGATTTTTACGTGGAAAACCCCTGTAAAAGAAGGAAAAACCACGGGGCCTAGCCCAGTTTGAATGAATCCACTAGTATTGTAGTCGATTACAAATGAAACCCTTCCTTGGTGGAAGGTCTTAGCTTGATGTACATCTTATGGAGTACATTACATGATGTAAATACAAAGAATCACTTTTGACAAGTTCGCTTTGTTAGAAGGACTGCAGTTGGCGGGCGACGTAGGTCAGGAGGACCGTAGTCAGCTGGCGACGAAGGACTGTAGTCGGCGGGCGACGTAAGTCAGGAGGACCGTAGTCGACGGGCGACAGAGGTCGAAAAGACTGTAGTCGGCGGACGACATAAGTCATGAGGACCGTATTCAACGGGCGATGGATGTCAGAAAGACTGTAGTCGGCGGGCGACGTAAGTCAGGAGGACCGTAGTCGGCTGGCGACGGAGGTCGGAAGGACTGTAGTATGACGACGAAGATCAGTAGGACAGCGTTAGGTAGAAGTCCATCAATGGAAAGAAATACATCTTCGCATAGATGTCCAGCAAAGTCTGATAACTGGTAGAAGTCCGGCGTCGGGTAGAAACTTGGCGAAGAGTGAAGGTCCGACGTCGGGTAGAAGTCCGACGTCTTTGGTGGCAGAGAAGAACTCCAGCTTCACTTGGGCGGAGTTTCTGCATCAGGAGGGGACTCTGTTGTTAATTGGGAAGGATTTCAACATCACGTGGAAGTTGTGCATAATTCCTGCGTTTCTTGAAAATCCGACAGAGTTCCGGCGTCTTCAGGTGGCAGGAAGAGCTCCGGCGGTGGTCGAGGAGGTGAGGAATCTCCTTTTCCCCTTTCTCCTCTTCTTCTTCTCTTTCTTCCCTCCTCTCCCTTGGTGTAGAATGAGGGCTCTATTTATAGTTTTTCTAGAGTGGCATAGCCCGTAAATAGGCGTGAGATCAAGGGCGAACATGGAGTGGTTTGAATGGACGGCCGATATCGAATCCTTTGATCATGCACCGTTCATTGGACATTTGAAGGCCTTAATGATTTCGGAATTTGATGATCTTGGGCTCGTTGGATTCGTCTCGTCGAGCCATTCGATTCGAGTATAAGTTCGTCAAAATCGGAGACCGCTTGGTAACTCAAATTGCGGTTTGAACCTTCCAACAGCGCTTTGAACCCTTGATTCGGACTCATTTGGGCTCGGATCGGGTTGATCTTGGTGTCGTTGGGTTCGTTGAAATCGGAGTTCGGGTGCTTCCAAAATTAATTTTTGAAGTTTCCAACTAGCTTTTGCCTCGAGATTCGTGCCCGATCAAGATAATTTTTGCATGACGTATCATTTCTGATAGGGTGAGTTTTTTCATTATGAGACTTCGTTAGGGACAATTTTCTTACTGCTTCTTAAAGTAATATTTTAATTAATGAAAATAGGCTGAGACCACCAATTCAATTTCCCACAATCGTTAGAAGCGACTTGAACAAAAAAAGAAGTAATATTAGGTGAAAATTCTAACTCATTTGGAGAAAAAATGACCACTCAAATAGCTGTTTTGCTCTATTTTAAGGCTGTGTTTGAGACGATTTATTTTTATTTTTTAAAGTAGAATATTAGTAGACATGTTATAATTTTTGTATTAAAACTCTATTTTAAGAAGCAATAAAAGTCGTCCCAAACGAAATCTAAAATTTCCATGAAAACCACTTTTATTGTAGAAAAAAAATTAATAAAAGTGTTTATTCTTAAAATTTTATCTTTAACATGTAACTTCAAATTAAATAATCAACATCAAATAATAATATATATTAAATATAAGAAGAATTTGTATATATATATATATATATATATATATATATATATATATATATATATATATATATATATATATATATATATATATATATATATATATATATATATATATATAATATAATTAAATTTTAATATTTATTTATAAAATTTTAATATTTAAATTATATTAAAATGTAACTATGAAAAATATATTATTAATATTTTAATTTTGATTATTCAAAGTTTATGAGTTAGAGGTGTAACTGGATAAGAATTTGTGTAGGATGCAACCTTCAAAATAATTGAACTAAATAGGCCAACATGATGCAGCTCATGTGATCTGATCTGTTATTGATTGGAAGTTTTTGACTATCATGTAAGAGATTTTTTATTTGAAGTTTATACATGTTATGCTTGTATGAGTTTTTTTTTTTTCAATTGGCTCAAAGTTAAAAGAAAATTGCCAACGACCAAATGAAAGAAACGAAATGTATCCGCTTATAAGCGACTCTGATCAATTCTCACTCCACTGATGCTGAGGAAGATCGCATGTGGAATCCTTCGCCGTCAGTCCTCATGTACACTTTCTTGGCAACGATACTACGCTGGCAACCTCGCTGAACTATCCGCCGCCCTGCATTCATTCAACGCCACCGGCGACCTCTGCGGTGGCGCCGCCGCTCATGCCCGAATCATCATCCTTCATGATCTCGCGTCACGTTCCTTTTCTCTCTGGAACAAGCTCCTCAAGCTCTACCTGAGCTGTGGTCAATCCAGGGATGCTCGCCGGGTGTTTGATCAAATGCCCGACAGAGATGTCGTTTCTTATAACACTCTCATCTCGGATCATATTCGCCGTGCTAGAGATCCCATTGAAGCCGTGCTTCTTTACTCGCAGATGCTGGAGGAAGGAATGATTCCCAATGGCCTAACCCTATCAGCACTGCTTTCAGGTTACAATGCTTGTAAGTTTCCTTATGTACTGATGCAGCTTCATTCACATTCGATAAAATTTGGGCTAAACTCTGATGGGTTTGTTGGGGGAGCTTTGGTGAATGGCTACGAGAGGATTACCGGACTTGAGGATGCCGTTTGTGCATTTGAAGATATAACTGAGTTTGATTCAGTCTCGTGGAATATAATGATTGATGCCTGTGCTTGCAGTGGCAACAAAGAGAAAACTGTCGCCATTTTCTTAAGAATGAGGTCGGAGAGTGGTGGCGTCTTCGATTGTTTTGCTTTGACGAGCGTCTTGAAAACTTGCTTGGAGAGGAGGGATTTGGAGTTGGGCATGCAGATTCATAGCTGTGCTTTGAAGTTTGGGTTGGACTTTGATACGCCAGCTGGAAATGCTCTAGTTACAATGTATTCTAGATGTGGGGAAGGCATCGATTCTGCAGTACGAGTGTTCGAGGGAATTCAGGAACCTAATATCATAACTTGGACTGCAATGATCGGTGCATTGGCGCAAAATGAAATGACAAAGGAGGTGATTAACTTTTACAGAAAGATGCTTAGAGAAGGCATTACAGAAAACGAATTTTCCTTTGCTAGCGTTTTGCCAGCATTCAGTGATTTGTCCAGTGTTGAACATGGGAGAATGGTTCATTCAAGAATATTGAAGTCCAAAGTTCAATCAGATGTTGGAGTGGGTAATGCTCTTATGGATATGTACTTTAAGTGTGGTAGCTTGGAAGATGCTCGCTTGGTCTTTCAAACCATGACAAGAATTGATGTAGTATCATGGACCATAATGATTTGTGGCTATGGTCAGCATGGGAAGGGAAGAGAAGCTTTAGGGTTGTTTGAATTGATGAAAAAACATGGATTTAAGCCTGATGGTGTTACATTCCTTGGTGCTTTATCAGCATGTAGCCATGGTGGTCTTTTAAATGAAGGGCTTGTGATTGTAGAGTCCATGGTTGATGAATATTGTATAAAGCCTAAGAAGCAACATTGCGCCTGTGTGGTAGATTTGTTTGGTAGAGCTGGAAGGTTGAAGGAAGCTGAGAGGTTTATAAAAGAAATGGGTATGGAATCAGATTCACTGGTATGGGAAACACTTTTAGGGGCATGTGAGATGTATGGAGAGATGGAGCTAGGAAAGAGGTCAGCTGATAAGCTTATGGTACTTAAACCAGGAAATAATGGTCCATATGTGTCTCTCTCTAATATTTATGCTGAACAAAAAATGTGGGAAGAGAAGAGTAAGCTGAGGCAGAGATTGGATGCTAGTGGGATGAGAAAGGAGGTGGCACAGAGCTGGGTTTGAGGTTTATACGTTTAATTTGCACAAGGGAAGGCAATTTTCTTCCTCTCTATACATGATACTTGCCACACTACAAAATAAATGGAAATGTGCTTTATGGAGACTATGGTGGACAGTGAACAAAGATGCGTGGCCTCTGGTTCATACATTGTTAAAAATCTTAAACTTTATTTATTTCATTTTTTTTAGAAAATATTAATCAAATCATTGACTGTACATAACTGTGAAGGCAAAGGAACAAAGAATATGATGGAAGGAGAAATTATCTATTTTGAGGCTGATTTGTCATCTTTCATGTCTGTTTGAACAGCTCCGCAAGGCACAAAGGTACTGGCAATTCTTTCATTAATTTCTGCCTAAATAATTTTCTTATTTCTCAAAAAAGGGCTCTTTTGAGTTCTAAACTTATCCTTTCAGCTTTTGATAACTAATAAGTATTGAGTATCCGTTCCAGAATTGTGATATATTTGCACCCATACAAGCATATTTAAATATTTTAGTTTGTTGTACCTTTGCCATGTAAAGAGTGTAAGATGGCAATGACTTTTTGGCCTTATCTATGTACCATATTATGCAAGTATAGTAAGTTCAGTGCTCAGCAAGTTCTTCAATAATTTTTACTAATTCTTCAGTGATTTTTTGCTCTTTTTTTGTTTATCTGGATGCTGGTGATTTTCAGGTTCAAAGTTAAAAAATACTAGGTAATTTATTGGCTGAATCAACTCGAGAATTCCTTCTGTACTGTGCTTGAATCATTTTAGAGAAGAGAAAATCAACCTTGATCTGATGTGAAACATATGTGAATGGATGGTGAATTAGGAACTTGCCCGCTTGATCTAGAGAACAATATTATTTAAAAGCTTTTAAGCGATAAAACGACGAGATAAAACACGAGAGTGATGTCATAAGTTTAGGCTAAGTCACATACATAAAAGTTAAAACCACAAAAGTAATCAATTACTCTTAACATTGCATGCAAGGTAGGTTTCAACAATGAATCCCTCCACTAACAATAAGACTAGTCACTACAAGATGATCCCTCACTCAACTCTTCCAACTTCTAGGCTTTAACGGAGAGTAATTAACAAGCTTCTTATGAATCAATTAAATCACATAGTAGGATAACTATGAAGATAATAGACTAAGGGAAAGAGTTCACCATTATCAAGCACTAGGTAGTAGTTGGAAGCCTCAGATCAGCAACATCATTAGCCTCCAAAGTTAGGACAGCAATTTTGAATGACTAAGGAGTTCTTGGCAGCAGTTGGGGGCCTTCCTGTTGAAGGTGTGTTGCAGGGGAGCCTGCTGAACTATGTGGACAGCAACTTTGGACAGCAGTTTGGCAGCTCCTGAGTGGTAGACAGCAAGTGAACCTGACTTGGACTCCTTGGACAGCAATCGGAAGGCCCTGGACAGCAGCTTTCTAGGTCCTAAATCTCAGGGCAGCACTTAGAACCATTCCAAATTTCTGGACAACAAGTGGAAGAAGGGGAAATCAGTGACTTTCCTCTCCGGGTTGCACAGGAACTAAGGGATTTTAGTGGGGAATCCCGTGGGCAGCTGTGGGAGAAAATATTTGGGATCCAGTACTTGCTTAGGTGGCCAATATAATTAAATTCAGATTAAGTGAAATTGGCGGGTTGAATTTGAATTTGAATTCAAATTCTAATTGTGAGAATTAAAGTGGATGAGAGGGAATTTAGGGAGAATTAAATGGGGAGCAATTAATGCATTAGGAGAGAGAAAAGCCTCATGAAGGGGCCGGCCACATATAGAGAGGGAAGAGATTAATTGTCATTAGTGAGTGGGGACCACAACACTAATCAAAGATTTATTAAAATCTGAATTAAATCTCAGATTTTGTAAGAAAAGGAAAGTTTCCAAATAGGAGGTCTATCAATTAAGATTAATTTGAATTTCAAATTCAAATTGAAATTCAATTAATATGATAGCCTAAAATCAAGGAGTTATTTTAGGAAAGTAGTCAATGCTTCATGAGAAATTTGAATTTAAAAAAAAAAAGAAAAAAAAAGAACAAGACCCAAGAGGGGACGGCGGCAAGGTTGGGTGGCTGTAGGGGAATCGGCGAGTGGAGCTCTTGGCCAGCGGTGGGGTTTCAGCCGGCGGCTAGGTTGGGAGGGGCGGCGGGATGGTTTGGTGGGGAGAATCGTGGGGAGGGAACCAAGGGGGGAGGGTCTCGGACCTTGGAAAAAAAGGAGAAGGAAATTTAAAACCCACAAACCTCAATTCTTCATCCGTTAGAACTCACAAAGAGATCTACAACACTACTTCCTCAAGAACTCACAAAGAGATCTCGAGAAAGTGCTACGAACTCACAAAGAGATCAATAAGAGAAAAAAGTTTTCATTCATGAACCTCTAGTACAATGCATGAGGCCTCCTATAAATAGGCCAAAATGAAACAAAAACTAAAAGACATAAATGCCCTCGGGGCTACAATATCAAATGACCACCCCTAGGGGTAAAATGGGAAAACATGAAAACAAAATAAACTAGTACATAAGACACAAAAGAAAATAATAAACTCCACATCATAGCCGTCGATCTTTTGATGTCTTCATCATGATCATCCAATTGACAACTTGCAATAATAATTGTTTTTGTTAGGTTTAGCTGAGAAACCTGTCATTTCTATGAAAGTTGAATCAAACTACTATTTCTTGATGAAATAGTAGTTTGATTCAACTTTATCCAAATCTCCTTAAAAGAACAAAAAATTACATGACCCGGTTTTACAAACGGGTCGAAATTCCGAACCTGAAATTTTTGGGTCGGGTTTTCATATCGTGTCAAATATTGACACCCCTAACTATAACTCCCAAAGCTTTGGAAATTTTTGGGTCAGTAGCTTGTGTCTGTAGTGCTAGATAAGTAATAAAAAATAAAATTTTCTATCCAATATTTTTTTATCATTTATCTTGCACGCATGGCACAAATTTGTGCCATTATATTTTTTTACCAGATAACTTTTAGCCAAATTTCTGTCATCATGAAACTTCTATACGTCATAAACATTGAAATAAGTTCTTTGTGTTCAACTTCATGAGTACTTAAATTAATGCTATGTGCTGCCTTTTTTACTTTCTAGTAATGTTATTGCTACATTATTTAGATCTTGAAATATTTGTTATAAATATACCTTGTGAATTTAACTTTTCTTAGATTTCGTAACATCAATTTTGAGATAAAATGTTGCATTCTAGAAGATTTAGTAATGATAAAATGAAAGTTTTATGTTTAGATTTACACGAAGATTTAGCTTGTGCACACATAAAAGAGAAGAATGCAAGCGGCAATAAGTATCTGTGGAAAATCCAAAAAGGAGGAAAAAACTATGGAGGTTGGCCAAATCAAAATAATTTATTATGTACTTGAACTTATAGAAGTCATTCCTTCTCAACAACTGGAGAGATGAGATAACGAAGTTGAGAAAACTTATTTGATCTCCTATAATAATGATTGTGAGAAAAATATACAAGGGAGACAACAACCAGGAGCTCTGGTAGGGTAATGAAAGTTGAGCAACGATTGTTACTCGGGCGACGAATTCCGAAGGGAGTATTCATGCAACGATGATCGGGGGATTGTGTTTGGACTTTGATGATCGGAAGATGTCTTTCATGCAACGATGGTCATAGGACAACAATTATTGATGGCAATCTTCTATGTTGAACGTAAGACAGAGCTCTAGAGTTCTTCATATGTCTAAGTCTTTTTATCTGGACTCAATATCACCTTCATGTGAAAAATGAAAACATGTTTATAATTTTTTGGGACATTCTAATAAATCTTGCCAAAGTTAAAAAAGGCTCATCAAACGACCTATATTGATCATATATCATTCTTTTAGCATGTGAGTGCCTGAAAGACCTTAACATTGAGTAATCTTGAGCTTGTTGGATTTATCTCATCAAGATAATTTGACTATAAGTATATAAGATTTGGAGACTATGTTGTCCTACAATTAATGTCCTGAAGTTTAAACAAATTTTCAAGTATTTGATTTGGGCTTGGATCGAATCACCATTCATCTTGTTTGGTTCATCATATCAAGTCGTTCATTTCGACTATAAGTTTGATGAAATTAGAGCTTCGATGGCTTTAAATTTTATTTCAAAACTTTTCGACACATATATTCCATTGAGATTCGTGCTCGGTTAGCTAGATTTTTTATGATATATCATTTGTCATCTATTTTCGAGCGTCAAACCGATTTCATCTAAACATATATTAAATAGGCATAAAATTATAATTTTAGATTATTACAAAATGTGATCGCTCCTTGGACACCAAAGTGGGCGTCTTCTCAAGGCCATGAACTAAGTGGATTATGTTTAATTATAATTTTAGCCTTCGTTGAAGTTGCCGCATCATTTGTGCAAAAATCAATGATAATTTTGGCTTCAAATTTGTCAAATATGCTTGAGACTAGTTTTAAAAGCTTCATTGAGCTTGAAAAGTTCCAAAACGTAAATAAATAGTTCTAGGGACCCCATAAACACCAATATAAGTCTATTTGGGCCCAAATTGAGCACGGACTCTCGGTCCTTGGTGAGTGGAAAGTTAGCTGTGAGCCATGCACTCTACAACTCGTGTTAGGTGGATACATTATAAGTGCAAAATTGAAGCTGTTGGGAAATAAGGAGCTAGACTTGGGGATAAGATCAACGAGAATCTCAATATGCAGCACAAATTGAAAAGGTATTCTAACAATCAAAAGCATAAAATACACCTAATAGAGGAGAAGTTGCGATTGAAGGATCCATCTGAGTTAGGTTACTGGAGCATTGTACCATTCGTGTACTTTGAGTTGTGATTTTTTAATGTTTTAAAGCATGGATATCTTCCTTCTTAGGCTTTTATGGATAAGAGCATCACGACACTTTAATCAAGTTTGCTAGATGGTATTAGACTTATGATGGCTAGAAACAATGTCATAAGAAAATTATATCTAGCCCAATAAGAGTTGACAATGGTGGACTGAGAGAAATCAATCAGGAAACATGGGCAATTCCCTCCCTTAGATTATTCAAACAATTTTTTAGAAGAGGATCAAAGGAGAAGAACTTAGCCTGAGTTGCTGTACCCCATCAAATAAATGGATGTATAAAAAATAGCACTATTTCTTTTCTAATTGCTTAAGCGCACTTTTCTCTCTTTTTAATAATAAAATTCTTTGATTGAGATTGTTTCTCTGTGTTGAAATTTTTCTATAGGATAAGGATAACTACTTAGAATGCTATTAATTAATAGATGCCTGATCATAGACCATTGCACGTTATAAACATATGATATTGATGAGAAGTGGATCAAATATTTCTATCCCATAAATTTTTCTTTGAATGAATTTTGTGGATCCAAACAAAGTTATAATAGTTTTCAGGGCATTGAGATTTCTGAATGAACAATGTACCTATAATTAATTACATCTTAGGGATACTTGAGAAAACTCTTGATTAAGGACTATTGCTTGTGCTTAACTTATATTTATTCATTTGGATATACTTATCCCTTCCAATATCACAAAGGACTGTTGTATGTCTCAAAGATAGGAATAGAGGCATTTTGGCTTAAGTGAATGGAGATGGTTCTTTAAAGATTAATTAAAACCTATTAGTGCGGTCACCAAACTCAAATAGCTCATTAATGGCTTGAGGAGATGTGAAGGGTGAATCCTCAACAAGAATACATAATTTATAGATGAATTGCTTGTTCCTCATGTGCATGTATGACTAAGTGAGTAAAAGCTAAAAATAGCCCACCAACTATTAATAAATATCCAATTTAGTCCAAGAGTTTCGCATTACCCAATTTTAAACCCTCGATTATTAGAAATTATCCAATTTGGTTCCTCAGTTAAATTTTTCATTAAAATTATCCGAAGAAGCCCATAAGCATTTGGTTCTTTAAGGTATTTTAGGAAAATTATTCTTTATGTAATCCCTCGCCTTCCCATTATAATTTCTTGGAGATGATCTGGAGATTGAATGGTGCGCGGGGGGAAGGCTTGTAGCTACAAGCAAGGTGATGTGTTGCGACATTTAGGGACCACGAGTATGATGACCGACTACTGCAAGCAAGACGCTGTGCTTGGAGATGACGCGCACGCGCTACTAGCCGCTCTCACCTCCCTCCTCAGTTTTCTCGTCATCAAAGACGGTGAGAACCTAAAGAGTTCGATCCTTACTCCTCTGGCATGTACTTCTCATCGCACCTGAAACATATCCCCTTAGCCCGCTTCTCCTGGATTTCCTTCTCAGTCAAGTTCTTGAAATTTCTTCCAGGCCCACCTCCGGTCCTCTCCTTTGGTGCCTCTTGTGAACCTCCTAGTGTAGCTCCTTTGGGAGCTAGAAAAGTAGTAGTCATCCTGTAGGAACCCCCAGAGCTACTGCCTCGAGCCCCCCTTTCCAGATGCTTCTGGTCCTCCACCAGTTATGCCAACTCCATGACCTCCCCCAAATTGCATGGTCTCATCACTCTAACGGCTGCTCTGATCTCTAGTTTGAGCCCCTTCATGAAGTTCCCCTCCAACACGGTCTCAGAATGACGATCCAACTTGCTCGCTAGATACTCAAATCGATCACGGTACTCTGCCACCGTCCCCTCCTGTGTCAAGGAAAAGAACTGCTCGTAGAAGTCTCCTCCCCTACTGGTTCAGAAACGCTCTAGTAGACAGTTCTTGAACTCTCTCCCACTTCGAATGGGCCGCCTCATGTCCCGCCATTGGTACCACGCTAATGCCTTCCCTTCCAAACACAGTCCTGCAGCTGTCAGTTTCTCTTCCTCTGTCAACGCATTGACTGCAAAGTACCGTTCCATCTTGTAGATCCAGTCATGCGCATCCTTGCCCTCAAAGATGGGCATCTTCAATTTTCTTACTCTCGGGTCGCCCCCGTTTCCCCTAATTCCTCCATAACCTCACATTCTCTGAGGGGGAAAAGCTCCCCAGTGGTCACGATCTTCCCTCCGACGATCGTACCCCTGCCTTTCCTCGTATTCCCCTCTTCTCCTTTCATCTTCAGCGCCTCGACGATAGAATTCACCTCTTCTCCCCAAAAATTCAGCACCTCTTCTCTCATAGCGCATGCTCATCTCCTCTCTAAAAAGTGGTTCTAGCGGAGGCATTCTATCATTCCCCTCAAGGATCTCCACTTCTGTATTCTCCCTCTGTGAGATCTCGTTCCCTTACTGTTCCTCTCTGAATTGGATTTTCCTCCCAGGATCGGTCAGGACGATGTTGAGATCGTCCAGGCCGATCAGTGCATTGAAAACAGCTGATTTCTGGAGTGCTTTCTGGAGTGTTTTCTGGACAGGATCGTCCAGGACGATGTTGAGATCGTCCAGGCCGATCTGTACTGTTCACAATTTCGTCCTGAGCATAGCCCTGTGAACGGTCCAGGACGATCAAAATTGGTCTGATCGTCCTGGGACGATCGGGCGATCGGCTGGGCCGATCTGAATTCTATAAAGCTGAAATCAGTCGTTTTGAGGAGAGAGAAAATTATTTTTATAAAATCTGATATTTTGAGGAGAGAGAAAGAGAAAGGGAAAAAGAAGAAAAGCTGGATTTTGGAGACCGCGGAGCGCTTTTCATCCGACGCCGCTGTTGGGAAAAGTGAAGATCTCGTGATAAAGACTCCGAATCCTGTTTCTATTTTCAGAGATATTGAGTTTTGACCGAGTTGTGCACTGTTTTGTGTTTTCGTAGTCGAATTTTGGACATGATTTTGATTTGACACAACTTTCACCGCACTTTTAGTATGTTATAGATATGACTATTGTACACGATTTGAGTATTTTCTACGAAGATTTTACCGGTCGGAATTGATTCTACGCGATTTTAATTGAATAGAAAAATATCAGGACTTGCTTTGATTTGGATTCTATAGAATAATAGTCTTGTATTGATGTTGTGGTTATTCTATTGTAATTTGGAGAAAGTTGGAAATTATGGTTTTTGCAGGATTTTTGTGTAAATTTGATAGACCGTCGTTACTCTGCCCGATTTTCGTACGATTTCTGATTTGTCTGAAATTGATAGATTGAATTGATATATGCATGATTATTGATATGATTGTTCTAGATTGCTTTAATATGGATTATTGAATTGATTATTGATTGATTCTTGAATTGATTATTGAATTGACTATTGATACTGAAATACAAGTGGAACCTGGTTGAACATTGGTTGAAGATTGATAGACCTGTACAGGATGGTGGGCCGACGGGCTTTCCTTTAAACATTGATTATTGATATATTGATGGGAGTCATAAGGAGTTTATTGATATGCCGACGGGCGAAAAGAGTGACGACTCTTATTGATAGAACCAATGTATATGGATATCTACAACAACAATATGGATTCTACAACAACAACAAAGCCAGTTGTTTGTACTTGTTCAGTATTATAGTATTGAAATGCATGTTTACTGTATTGACTTACGGATTTATTGTTTTATCGAATTCTGCTTTATTGATTTGATCGGATTTACTGTATCGTACGATTTTATTGATTTCATTGATTGATTACTGAGCATTGATACTACTGAGCATGGATATGGACATTGTATAGATTTATTGACTACTGCCTATAGATTCATTGATATTGCTGCCTATAGATTTTTATAGATTCGTTGTTGCTACTGTTTCTGCACCGTATTGACTGTTGCATGGATTCATTGTTTCGTATTGCTTTCCTCGATTGATTTCATTGATTAGATCGTATTGATTAGACCGCATCGATTTGATTGACGGATATTGATTGATTGAGTTGATTTATCGATTTGCCTGCCGCTGCATTGACTGGTTTTATTGACTATTGATTTCCGGATTGCATTGACTCATTGACCATTGACTGATACAGATTTGATTGACTGACATGCATATTGATAGCATCGCCGTGCTTTGATTTCAGTTATAGGTATTAGGTGACCTGCTGGGCTTTGTAAAGCTCATTATATGTGGTTGATATTTTCAGGTCAGGGCTTGGGAGCAGGAGATAGAAATTGATCCAGACCTTCAGGTTTTAGTTCTTTTGATGATATTGATTCTTTTGTACTCATGACAGGATAGATTTCTGTACTTGTGATTGTAGTGTAGTTCCTGAGTATTGTACATGATGTTTTGAGATATGAATCGACTTGTATATTGATGTTTTAAATTTTATAGATGTTTAATAGATTGTTAATTGAAGGTTTTAGAAACTCTGGTAAATTGTTTGAGAAATTGATCGACATTCTTTCTAAGTTAGATCTTGGGGCATGACACCCTCCCCCTAAATGGGTTCGGGTTCCCGCATCTCCTATTGTCGTCGGCGGCTTCCCTTACTTCCGATGTCATCGAATTTTTGTTTGCCCTCTAACATCTTCTTCATCATTTCTTTCAAGGCGGTAAACCTCCCATCCATCTTTTCATGGATGGAAGTGAATTGGTTTTGAAAATCAGCGGTTCTTTCTTCCAAATCAGTCTTTAGTTGGCCGATTTATCCCTCCAATACTTCCACTTTCCTTCCAGCCATATTCCCTCCCAAGGTTGCCGAGAAGATATCTTTCAGATGAAGGTTCCTTGCTGAAATTTCGGAATTTTAGCCGCCGATGGTCCCAAGACAATGCTCTGATACTAATTTGATAGGAAATACTTAAGTTTGCAAGTAACCACAAGGGTAATACTTGAGTTCGCAAGCAAACCAATCAAGAATCGACAAAAATAGTGAGCAAGAGGGCTGATTTCGAGGATAAATCAGCAAG
>CM028343.1:13253212-13555568 GCA_016618105.1 Dendrobium huoshanense | reverse complement strand
TTTCCAATATGAAGACATGCATTCCTGCATCAAACTGAACTTGCATATGAAAGGGAATGTACAGCAGTTTCAAGAGTATCTAAAAGCACATTCTTAAATGCTTTCATATCTACATATTCTTACGTTCTTTCCTTCAAAGAAGCCTGACCAAATGTTCATTGTTCCCCTTCGCAGAGAACAGATGACCATGCAACTAATAATGTCCTCCAAAATTCAGATACGCTTGAAGAATTTTCTGACAATTTCGTTCGCTGGGTAAATCTTGGAGAAACACTATCGTTGACATAGAATCGTAAAATTTAAAAGCATCTAACCTTTATGACTAATGCATAGCAGTGCAGAAAAGAGAAATGCTAAAACTCTCCTGCTCGGGTGGGAGAATCTATTCATTTGTAAATATCAATCCCGTCTATCTTGCTAGCCCTGTACAATTTCATTAATTTGGATGAGGTGCTTCCATCCTCGGCATTAGTTAGGACATGAGTAAATAGTTCTAATCTTTTGGAGCTCGCTATGCTGTAAAAGGCAAAGTAAAATTGTTCGTTTTGTATATATATGTACGCACATTTATTTAATCAAAGCGCATTGTAAAGTGAATTCTCAGTATTATTTTTCCCTCTTTGTAGCTTGTAATTTATATAACTTTTATTAGCCACATAGATATTCTCCAACAGATGCTTTTTGTTCTAACATTGATGCACTGAACTGCAAAAAGGGCCTTATACTAGCAATTTTATAGAAGAGAGTATACATATATGACTTTATGTCTAATTGAAGAAAAATCCTATGCTGTTTTTTTCTTTTAAAAAAATATTTTGAAAATTCATTTCAAATAAAATTATCACCATGGGCAAAATTATTGTCTACCCTCAAAATTATAATTTAATAAATAATCAAAGTTTGATTGATGTAAGACAATTGATTTGGCTCTAACGTACATCAATGGTCTATTAAAAATTATTCATAATTTCCTTTTTTTTAATCTTTACTTTGTTCTGTTCAATTCATAACTCATATTAATGCTTATATTATAGATATATGATAATGGATTTCAATTATTTACATAAACTTTAAGAGTTTTTCTAGTGTTTAGAGTTTAGTAGAGGGATGAAATTTAAGAAGTATATTTGAAAGTAGTAATGCAACATTATAAAAAAAAATAATAATAAATTGTTTGAGAAGCTTCTACGCATTGCTCAATTTATTGATTATAATGAAACATTAAATTTTAAATTATGTACTTTATATATATATATATATATATATATATATATATATATATATATATATATATATATATATATATATATATATATATATATAGAGAGAGAGAGAGAGAGAGAGAGAGAGAGAGAGAGAGAGAGAGAGAGAGAGAGAGAGAGAGAGAGAGAATTATTTGCGTAATGAGTTCACCCAATCTTAAAAGAATGGTTGGTTTCACCTTTGAATCTATCCCTCGTGTATACATAAACTGCTGATTGAAATCCATTGTAAATAAAATAAGTTTAATTGAATTGATTCAACTTTGAACATTTATTTCAACTTGATTAAGGATCCTGGTTGAATATGGCAATGGTTTTACATATGAGGCAGACGTGATGAGGGGTTGAGGTTAAAACACTCCTTATGGTTGCCCTATATATACATACACACACAACACCATTTAAGTGCACCTGAGGCATTTGAGGCATCCATTTGAGTAAAATACCACCCTCGATGAAGTGACACCATGGTTAGATTGCAAATTGTGATTATTTTGGTGACTAGGCGCATTGATGTCTTTATATGATCGATGTCATACCCCTACTTGTACTTTGAGCAACAATGCAAGCTCTAGTGTGAGCAATGGCGCCATCGAGATGCAGTTTGGCTTTGTATATCCGCTTGCTCCTAAGAATTGTTTGATTCAGTGGAGGAGGTACTAGGACTCAAGGTCCTTTGATTTTGAAATGCTTGAAATTCAAGTGAAATAACAAGCCTCCAGTTTTAAATTTTTGGAGATATTATTATAAGAGGTTGGTTCAACTGGCTATTTAGAAGAGTGGAGGAGGTTTAAAATACTCTATGATTTGAGGTGGTATGTCTTTAGGGGTGTCAATTTTTGACACGACCCGAAACACGACCAGAATTCGACCCGAAAAAATCCGAGTTAGGGTCAATCCGGACCCGAAACGGGTCGGGTTCAGGTTCAACAAATCAACTTGTTTTAAAAAATCGGGTCGGGTTCGGGTTGACCCAGCAACCCGAAAATGACACGAAAACTCCTATTTGACTCGGAAACCCGAGATTGACCGTTTTTTGACCCGATTATGACCTGAGAATTGAAGATTGACCCGATTATGACCCGAAAGCTAGCAATTTTAGATCAACTTCAGGTAATTCGTGTCGGGTCGGGTTGACCCGGACTCGAATCGTGTCGGGTTCGGGTTGACCCGAACAGTACCGGGTCTGTTTCGAGTTCGACCCAAACCCCCCGGCCTGTTGACCTGAATTGACACCCCTATATGTCTTACGACAAGTTTGCTTTGGGTGATTGGAGGTAGTCGTGGATTGGATATGTGCATGGAGTTGCTGAATAGTAGGATTGTTGGACGGCAATAGATCAGGAGATATTGGTTCAATATGTGGTGACGAGGGAGTTGGGCTTGCATTCATTGAGGAAGAGGGAAAAGGAAGTGATGAAGTGGAGTTATATAATCGATGCCATTTTATTGGGAGCATATGAACATATTGTTTGATGTATGATGTCATATTGTATAAAAGTGATTTAGAGATTGTGTTTATAGGATTCACCTCCTCCATTTAAATTATGTATATATATATATATATATATATATATATATATATATGAGAGAAGAGAGAGAGAGAGAGAGAGAGAGAGAGAGAGAGAGAGAGAGAGAGAGAGAGAGAGAGAGAATTATTTGCGTAATGAGTTCACCCAATCTTAAAAGAATGGTTGGTTTCACCTTTGAATCTATCCCTCGTGTATACATAAACTGCTAATTGAAATCCATTGTAAATAAAATAAATTTGAATTGATTCAACTTTGAACATTTATTTCAACCTGATTAAGGATTCTGGTTGAGTATGGCAATGGTTTTACATGTGAGGCAGATGTGATGAGTGGTTGAGGTTAAAACACTCCTTATGGTTGCCCTATATATACATACACACACAACACCATTTAAGTGCACCTGAGGCATTTGAGGCATCCATTTGAGTAACATACCACCCTCGATGAAGTGACACCATGGTTAGAATGCAAATTGTGATTATTTTGGTGACTAGGCGCATTGATGTCTTTATATGATCGATGTCATACCCCTACTTGTACTTTGAGCAACAATGCAAGCTCTAGTGTGAGCAATGGCGCCATCGAGATGCAGTTTGGCTTTGTATATCCGCTTGCTCCTAAGAATTGTTTGATTCAGTGGAGGAGGTACTAGGACTCAAGGTCCTTTGATTTTGAAATGCTTGAAATTCAAGTGAAATAACAAGCCTCCAGTTTTAATTTTTGGAGATATTATTATAAGAGGTTGGTTCAACTGGCTATTTAGAAGAGTGGAGGAGGTTTAAAATACTCTATGATTTGAGGTGGTATGTCTTTAGGGGTGTCAATTTTTGACACGACCAGAATCCGACCCGGAAAAATCCGAGTTAGGGTCAATCCGGACCCGAAACGGGTCGGGTTTAGGTTCAACAAATCAACTTGTTTTAAAAATCGGGTCGGGTTCGGGTTGACCCAGCAACCCAAAAATGACACGAAAACTCCTATTTGACTCGGAAACCCGAGATTGACCGTTTTTTTGACCCGATTATGACCT
Organism: Dendrobium huoshanense; assembly: GCA_016618105.1. Classification (NCBI taxonomy): domain Eukaryota; kingdom Viridiplantae; phylum Streptophyta; class Magnoliopsida; order Asparagales; family Orchidaceae; genus Dendrobium; species Dendrobium huoshanense. Next base: position 13,551,744 of record CM028343.1, on the reverse strand, counting down.
GAGAATTGAAGATTGACCCGATTATGACCCGAAAGCTAGCAATTTTAGATCAACTTCGGGTAATTCGTGTCGGGTCGGGTTGACCCGGACTCGAATCGTGTCGGGTTCGGGTTGACCCGAACAGTACCGGGTCAGTTTCGAGTTCGACCCAAACCCCCCGGCCTATTGACCTGAATTGACACCCCTATATGTCTTACGACAAGTTTGCTTTGGGTGATTGGAGGTAGTCGTGGATTGGATATGTGCATGGAGTTGCTGAATAGTAGGATTGTTGGACGGCAATAGATCAGGAGATATTGGTTCAATATGTGGTGACGAGGGAGTTGGGCTTGCATTCATTGAGGAAGAGGGAAAAGGAAGTGATGAAGTGGAGTTATATAATCGATGCCATTTTATTGGGAGCATATGAACATATTGTTTGATGTATGATGTCATATTGTATAAAAGTGATTTAGAGATTGTGTTTATAGGATTCACCTCCTCCATTTAACCAAAATATTTTGATGGATGTGTTGAATTGATTGTCAAATAGATATTTAAACTTAAAGAACTGAGTAGTAGTTTCTGATTGCACCCTACAGTAATGAGAAAAAAAAATATCTATAAAGTTAATGTATTACTTGTAGCATGGATTAATCAAACTAGGGAGGACTCCCATATATACATCTGAGTGAATGTTGCTTAAGGAATTGACCTACAAGAAGAAAAGACAAGAAAATGATATTTTGTGACTCTCTGTTATATGATAGGAATTACAACTGTATTTCATTGAGTCAAAATGTAAATACAAAATTGATTTTGCTAAGGTAAGAAAAGATAGCCCTACAAGGGTGGCTCATACAATTATGTACGCCAGCAAGCAGTAACGAAGAGTTGCACGGGAAGTGCAATTTTAGTTGAAGATGGAGGTAGCTTGGATTGAAGAAAAATATAGCCGAATATATCTCCATTTGTGAATCATGTTAGTTAGTAAAAGATTAATGCCAAAGGCCAAGCGGTTTATCATGGCCTCTATCTATTCTTAAGTGAAAATGGAAAGAGTTTATTATGTGTTTTCTTAGGTCTAGACAAACTATGCTGCAATATGGGTGATCATAGATTGACTAAGTCTAAGTACTCATTTTTTCACATGAGATAGACAATTTCTGTTTTGAAGTTGGCTAGCTTTATAAAGGAGATTATTAAACTACATAAAACTTTGAAGGCTACTATTTCTGATAGAGATGATAGGTTTACATCTAGGTTATAAAAGAATATTCAAGATGGACAGGGTACAAAGTTGAGTTTTAGTATAGTCTTATCCACAAATAGATGGGCAATCTAAACATGTAATTCAAATATTAAATATTTATTGAGACTGCATTTTTTATTTTAAAAAAAGTCAGAAGGATCATACTCTCTATTTGAATTTGTTTACAATAATAATTTTTGATCAAGTATCGGGATAATTCAATCCGTATAAAGTCATGTATGAAAAAGGTTTAGGACATCATTTGCTTAGATTGAGATAGGAAAAAGATGATTGATGGGTTCTTAATTGATAGATAGTGTTATAAAGAAAAATATAAGATTGATAAGAAAATTGTTTAAAGTGGCTTGGGACAGATAAAAGAATTATTATGACCTGAAGTATAAATCCATATATATAATTTTAATTGGGGATTTCATGTTTTTCAAGGTCGGTCAAGTGAAGGGTGTTAGTAGATTTGGGAAGCATAGTTAGTTAAGCTCAAGGTGTATATTGATCATTTGGAGATCATTAAAAGAATAGGAAAGTTTGCTTACCAATTACAATTACCTGATCAGATATCATATATTTATAATGTATTTCATGCATCTGTACCGAGGAATTATAGATTTTTTAATTTAGATCAATAAGTTCCCGAGGTCACCCTGTATAACTTATAAAGAAAAACATGATCGTATTCTAGCATAAGATGTGAAGCAACAGAGGAATAAATAGATCCTTATGGCTAAAGTTTAGTGGAAGAACATGTCTGAGCGGGAAGCCGCTTGATTTATTTATTCAAATGTTAAGAATGATATTTTTTGAAGGAGAGGGGAATGTGATGCCTATAGATTTATAACCCGATAAGATTCTTGTTGGTAATAGAAATTTTTTAGATATAAAATTTGTAAACCTAAAATGAAGTAGCAAAAGTTGAATATTAAATGGGGAGAATAAAAAATAAAATAAAAAAAATATATTAAATGGGGAGATTATCTCTGGGAGCATTATGATATTTCTCGCTCTATTTGAGAGAAATATTTGAGTGAACACTACGACTCTAAGATTAGCCACCCTGGCACTGAGCATTTTGTTTGATGAGATTCGGAAGAATCTAGAATATCCCAACTGAACGCTATAGCTTTGTTCATTTGATCGAGCATCTAGCACTTTCCTTTAAAAAAAATTATATAATAAAAATATAAATCCATTTTGCATTCGCCCCCTACTAATCAGCTCATTAGAGCAAAGAAGGAAAGAATAAGAGAAAGGTAAGTGAAAAAGAGGAAGCAATTTTGGTGGCTCTGCATGACCCAAGGTTGTCAATTCGGTCAGTTAAATAAATTTTGCTATTTGAGGTAGACTCACAATATTCTATTTTTTATTTCAGTTTTAATATTCCTATGAAGAGATAAAGAGAGAAAATATATATTCTTTAATGAGTATAACAAATATTTTACCATATAACTTTGGATATGTTATCAAATGCTCTATTCTAAACATTTTGATTGTAGGAAATGAACTTTTGACCAGTTGGTCATACCCATACAAATTTTTGAGTATTTTTTATTAAAAACTAGCATATCTAACATTGGCTATAATTCCCTAAAAGTTTTAAAACGATATCTTAAAAAATATTTATAAATAGTTTATTAAATGTTAAAAAGTGAAAAATATAAGTGGCACACATGCATCATATTCTCTATAATGTGCTATACATGCATTCACCTCTTCTTTAAGCTTTATACTGTAGTAAATTACGTTCACGTCACTTCTTTACTTATATGATTTTATTGATATATTTTTTAATAAATTATTACAATTTATTTTTTTGTTCTAACTAATTTTATGAAAGTAAAAATGTGAGATCCGCCTTTCCTTGTGGAAGAAGAACTTCCACCAGATCTTGAGAGAGGAGGAGAGAGAGAGAGGGAGGGGAAACCGTGAGCCAAACTCAGCAAATCTTATTTCTTCTTTGCTTACTCTATTACAAGCTAAAGACTCATTATATAGACTCCTAAAACTATACAAAGCAACATAAATAGCTACACTATGCCATACAAAAAACTAAACTAAAGCAATCCTAAATCTAGGAACAAATACACAACAAAATAAAATCAATAATAATAAAAAAAATCAAATTTGTAAACAATATATAATCAAGCCAGAACTTTAGCAACCGAATCAAACCAACAAAATAAGTCCAATTTCATTCATATTTTTTTCTTAGCATACGAATAAACAATTTTTTTTTCTTAAGAAAATATAGCCAAAAGCATAGAACAGATTGCTAATTAATTTCTTCATCTAAAAAGACATCATAGGTAGCTTAATTAAATCAAACCAAGAAGCAACGATCCAACGAACGTGTATTACACCGATTAATTGGAAGAACTAGTGCTAATATGTAGATCATGATTTAAGCTTTATAGTACTACAGCTAGCTAACTCTGGACCAAGATTAGGGTTGTAAACTAATTGAGCCAAGCCGAGCCGAGCATATGCTTAATTGTTCATGTTTGTGTTCATTTATTATTAGCTGTTCATGTTTGTTCGAGCTCGATTCGAGCTTTTCCGTTTGTGTTCAAGCTTTGTTCATTTAAGTTGGTGAATGTTCATGTTTGATTTGTGTTTTATTCGTGTTCGGTTCATTTCGTACTTATGAGCTTTAAACAACTGAGTCTTTACAAGCTATAAATGAACTCTATTTATAAATTTCATTAGCTTAACAAACAAGCTTTATCGAGCTAGTCTACTAACAAATATGTTCTCAAATATTTCTAGAGATTGTTTCGAACTATCAAACAAGAATATTCACGAGCATATATAGTGAGTATTTTTTAGCTACCAAATGAGCCTATTCGTGAACATATTTGATAAGGATTTTCAAGCTATCAAATAAGTTCGTACACAAACACATCTAACGAGTATTTTTTGAACTAACAAACAAGCTTGTTCACAAACAAACGAGCTATAATTCTTCTTATAAGAAAGATTGTTCTAAAATAACTTATCATTATAATTTTAAATTATAATTAACATAAATATTTATATTATATTTTTTAAATTTTCATATTAACTGAGCCTCTTGGCTCACTTACACCCCCGGTAACAATACATTATCTGAAAATCCGTTGAGATAATTCGAAATATATTAATTTTTAATTATTTAGCAAGATTCTGCTTAAGAATCTATTTCTGTAACTTCGCCATACGCTTAGTAGTTGGAGTTGAAATATAATTATTGCAAAGGCATCTAAATAGGAAAGTGTATTTCAAAAATTAACTTCGCCATACTTTATTTTCTTCTGGATAATAAATAATCAATGTATTTCGAATTATCTCAACGGATCTTCATTTATTTATTAAGTACATAATCAATTTCTGATTATTATATATAATTTAGGAAACACCCTCGTTCCTGAATATTTTTGGAAACACCAGCTCTATATATACGTACGCGGGTATTGTATTACTAACTACAAATCTAAGAGCTTCATAGCCAATGGCTTCCGCTTCTTCTTCCCGGACGACGACGCATTCCATCCACGTCAACTGCAAAAGAGTTTTTGACTGGCAGCAAGAGGAAGGAGAAGTTCCTTCAGGCAGACTGGCAAGCGAACCCCACCTTCTCCTCAGACTCCACTGTGTGATCGACGTTAATAACAGAGAAATATCAAAAGCAACGTTCATGTCGCGGCACAGTTTCATCAACTGCATCCCATCAAACCTCCAATCTTTCATGCAGAATACGGAGCCCCTCCCAATGAACTATTTAATGGAAAACGAAGAAGCCGAGATGACGAGGTTGAGTATCTCCCACACCATTGCATGTCAAGTTCGCAATTGCAGTAGAGTTGAAGGGCTCAAGGGGCTTATCGTGCATGTCATTCTCAATGTCTATGTGACAGAGCGGGAGGAAGAGGTGGCGAGTATTCTTCGCGAGATGAGGATGGCTTTGGTGCAGAGAAATCTTTGCATGGGAGGAAGGGAGAGTTGTAGTTCATCAACGTCTGTGGGGGACGAGGAAGTGTGTGCTGTTTGCTTGGAAGGGATGGTGGAAGGAGGGAAGGAAGTGATTCGCACGCCGTGTAAGCATAAATTTCATGGCGGATGCATCAGGCGATGGTTTGAAGAGAGCGGCTTTTGTCCGCTGTGCCGGTTCTATATTGGACCGTAATCTTGATCTAGTTCCCAGCCTAGGTAAATTAATAGGTGCAGATATTGGACGAAGAGAATCATCTTGATTTCTCTTTTGTCTATGAAAAAATGCAATCAAAATATAGTTACTGTAACAACTACGTTTTGATTGCACTTTTATTATAAATAGAGAGAAAAATTGAACAATTCTCTCCGTCCAATATCCGCATCTAATAATTTTTGGCTTAGCTATATATAGCATAAAGCTTGATAAATAATGATCTGCGTATTGGCACTAGTTCTTTCAATCTGTGCACTACACGTTCGTTGGATCGCTGTTTCTTGGTTAAATTTTAACCCATGATGTCTGTTTAGACAAAGAAATTAATTAGCAATCTGTTCTATGCTTTTGGCTATATTTTCTTAAGAAAAAAATTGTATGTTCGTGTGCTAAGAAAAATATGAATGAAATTGGACTTATTTTGTTTGCTTGATTATAGTTTATTATTTTTATTATTTATTTATTTTTGCTTGCATAAAATTAATTAGAACAAAAGGTAAATTGTATAACTTATATATTAAGATATTAAATCAATAAAATTATATAAGTAAACAAGTGCGTGAAAGTTGTTTGCTCTAATGCCATAAATCAAATATCTAAAGCGAGCAAAGGCCAAAAAAAAAAAAAAAAACAAGCAAAGGCATATGACTCGACCAATCAACGTGATGCAAAAAATTTAGATTCGGATTAACCTGTTTAATAAGAGGGTTGAGTTCGGGATGGGTTTTCAAACCCATTTATTGAATTTAACTATGAATCCACTTTTGACTTAGCGTGACTAATTTAATATCTTTTTTTCTTAATTATTTTCCTTTGATATATTCTTATTATTTTTTATCAAATACCTTAAAATATATAATTAATAAATTATAATATAATTTTTTAACTAAAACAGGTTAATGAGTTGAATTCATGTCATTCAGATTCGGGTGAACTAGATTCAAGTCGGATCAGTTTCAAATCTAACTCAAATTTAGCCCGTTAACTTGTTTTAACACACTTAACTATAAACTGACATATTTGAGACTATACAATCTTATCGATGTTGACCTCAATTTTTATTCGAGTGCCCTCAAGGGCCTTTGATTGATTTAATCAAGCACCATCGGGTTCAATTCGAGCTTGAATCAACTCGAATTGCGTCAAAATTAGGCTCGACTGGGTTCGATTAATCCCGATTAGTCCGCCGTAGCCACGTCAAGTTTGATCACTACAGGAAAAACACTGACTTCCGACGGAATTTTCCGGCGGTCACATTTCCGGCGGCTTTTCCTCACGAAATTTTCCGGCGGAATTACCGACGGCTTTTTCACTTTTCCGGCGGAATTTAAAAATTTATTGAAAATGAATAAATTTTTTACTATTTAAATGATTTAACTAAAAATCATTAAAACTTATATTAACTATTTAATTAATTCTCGTTTTAAAATAAATTAGTTAGTTAATTTTTATTTTTTATTAAATATTATTTTTTATTTTAAATTAATTAGTTTTATTTTAAAAAATAAAAAAAAATTAATTGGTTTTCGGTTGAATATACTTTAAATAAAAAATATTCACAATAAAAACAATTTTACAAAAACAGCATTTTGGTTAGTTGCTTAATAATCTCACGGAGAACCGCAGTTCGAAACCCACGGAAGACACATCGCGCCTTGACGCGGGAGCGGGGAGCTCGCCGGGACGCGGGATCGGCTCGCGCAATCCGGTTGCGCGGGAACGGCTCCGGTTGCGCGGGAGCTCGCCGGGACGCCGGGACGGGTTACGCGGGAACTCACCGGGACGGGATTGCAAGGGAGGCGGGTGAGGGGAGCTCGCCGGGACTGGATCTTTTTTTTTTTTTTTAATTTGATCGGCGGTTTTAGACCGCCGGCAAGCCGCCGGATTAATTTGCCGCCGGAAAAAACCGCCGGAATTTATTTTCCTACGCCGTTTTTTCCGGCGGCAACTCAACCGCCGGAAAACCGCCGAAACACTACAAAACCGCCGGAAAAGGTTCAATTTCCGCCAGAAAAAGCCGCCGGAAATGAGCGATTTTCCTGTAGTGGATATGATTCGAATCGTCATTTTATTTAAATTCAATTGTGATAATTTGATTAAATCAAATCGAACCCAAGTTAAACACGAGCTGCTGACCCGAATTGAACTAAATCGGACTTAATTTGAGCCAGATTTCAGCTCAAGATAGCGAGCGTGTATATTTTTACAGAGATCATGCGTTCTCCAGAGGCGTTTTAGGGTTTCCGCTCTGCGTTCTCTCTGCTCGTGTTCCTGTCATTGATTTTCATTCTTCGTGCTGGTTTTTCCTTTCTTTCTTTTTACTTGTGTTTGTTTGTTTCTTTATTTTGAGTTTCGTTTTCATTTTTCCGTCGGGAGATGATGACTCCGTCGTCATCTTTCCTTCCATCTGCTGCCTTTACTGATGGTCGCACTCGATCCTTCAAGGATGTTGTCTCTGGATCTTCATCTTCTACTTCTAAGCTTAATTTTGTGCAGTCCTCTTTTAAAGGGTGCCAGGCTCTGTTGTTCGATGACTTGGTTGTATTTCAGCTTGCCGCCCCTTTTGCTCTGACTCTGGTTGGTAAGTTTGTTTTACGTCGGCTTCCATTTCTAGACCCTCTGTGTCCGTGTCATGGTAGAACTTGATGTTTCCAAGAAACATCCGAATGAGGTATGGTTTGGTTCAGAGTTTAACGGTTACTTTCAAAAGGTAGAATTTTAAAATTTACTTATATTTTGTTCCCATTGTAAAATGCATGGCCATGCTTTTAACGATTGCTATAGGTTGCAACCTCACCTTCGTAAAGTGAATGCTGGGTCCAAACCGTCTCAAAATAAAGTTGATGTTCCTTCTGATAATGAAAATTTACTTCATGCTATTTCTAATGGTAATGACATCTTGGATATGCCTGAGAATAATGGTACTATTTCTAAGTCTATTCCTTCTAATAATGAAAATTTACTTTATGTTATTTCTAATGGTAATGACATCTTGGATATGCCTGAGAATAATGATATTATTTCTAAGTCTAATGATGTGCCATTTACTACTGAGGTGAATAATTCTCTAAACAGTAAGATTGATCTTTTACCAATTGTGAATCCTACTCATTCCATAGATGCTCCTCTTTCTAAGCAGGCTGACAGAATTGTTAATGAGAATGTTGCTCCTACTAATGATATTAGATTGGAACATCAAGGGCTAAATGTTGAAGTTTCTTTGAATATTCCGAATCCTGTCTATTCCACTTTAAACATTTCTCTAAATGCTATCTTACCTGCTAACGTAAATGATGATCTTTGTTCTAAGCAAAAGCTGGATCCGGCTTCCTCTAATTTCCATATTCTTTATGTTGGTCATGCCGGGACTACTCAAAAAGAATTAGTTGAAATGGAAAATGCTGAGCTTGGTTTGAATAATATAGAATTAGTGGAGGTTGAAGTGCTAGAGGAAGGAGAGCTTCCTCTTAAAGGTAAAGGTAGAGGTGAATGTAAGTCTCCTACTTTAACGTAAGGTAGAGGTGAATGTAAGTCAATTCTATTGGGGGTATGAAAGGAAGGTGATAATAATACTAAGTACTTTCATACTTTAGTTAACTGTAAACATGCTTCTAACTCTATATTGAAAATTTCTTGTGAGGATGGTTCGGTCACTGAGAATGGCGAGAAAATTGCGATGTTGGCTGTTCATCATTTTAAAAATAGGCTTAACAGGAATTCTAATCCTACTAATTTGTTGAATCCTAGCATTATCCCTGTTATTATTTCTGAGAATGATAATGACATGCTTGCTTGTTCCCCTTCGATTGAGGAATTAAAAGATATTATTTCTAATATGAATGATAATTCTGTGGCAGGTCCTGATGGTTTTACTACGAAATTTTTTCAAAATTCTTGGGATATTATTAAGGATGATCTTTATGCGGTTGTTCTGGATTTTTTTGCTGGTAACCCTATGCCTAAGTTCTTCGCTTCTACTTCTATTGTGCTCATCCCTAAGAAAGTTAATGCTAATACTTGGGATGATTACAGTCCTATTAGTCTTTGCACTTTTTTCAATAAGTTGATTTCTAAAATTATTATGTCTCGTTTATCTAATGTTTTGCCTAAGATTATTTCTCAATATCAAATGGGTTTTGTTAAAGGTCGCTCTATCTATGACAACATTTTGATTGCTCAAAAATTCTGTCATGATTTGGATATTAAGGTTAGGGGGGTAATACCATTCTCAAGCTGGACATCTCCAAAGCCTATGATAATATTAATTGGCAATTTATTTATAATATCCTGCATTCTTTTGGTTTTAAAGTTGAGTTTATTAAGCTTATTAAAAACTGTATTGAGGAAGCCCATTTTTCTTTGCTTATCAATGGCAAGAGTGTTGGTTTTTTTAATTCGTCTCATGGTTTAAGGCAAGATGACCCCTTGTCCCCTGCCCTTTTCGTTGTTGCTAATGATTATCTTTCTAGATATATTGTTAACATGTTTGTGTTACACAACAACATGTTTTTTAGAACTAAGGGGGGTCTCCCTATTTTGCATCTATGTTTTGCTGAGGATTTTATCATTTTCATGAATGCCTCTCGGAATAATATTAGAAAACTTATGGATTTTTTTCAGGGTTTTTTACAATGTTAGTGGTTTGCCCTTGAATAATCATAAATATTGTTTCATTGTTTCTAAGAATGTGAAGAGGAATCGTATCTCCATTATTAAGGATTTGACTGGTTTTGTGCATGGGCAGCTTCCAATCAAGCATTTGGGTATTCCTCTTTTTAAAGGTAGGAAATACTCCTTCCTTTTTAATGACTTAATCTCGTCGGTTCAGCATATGCTCATGTCCTGGGAGTCTAATTTTTTGAGCTTTGGAGATAGGCTTACTCTAATTAAAAGCGTACTTTGTTCTCTTCCTGTTTATTCTTTTCAAACTTTGCTTCCCACTAAAAGGGTTTGTAATCGTATTGATATTATCCTTAATAAGTTTTTTTGGAAAGGTTCTGCTAGTAACAATAAAATTTCTTGGGCCTCGTGGGATAATTGTTGTGGTGTTTTAAAAGGGGGAAGCCTTGGTTGTAAAACTATGGCTGACCTGGCTCATGCGTTCTCTTATAAGTTATGGTTCAATTTTCGTGCTAATTCATCGTTATGGGCTAAGTTTATGTACTCTAAATATTGTGCTGGGAAGCACCCCTCTATGGGCTTTGTTAATATTGGAGATTCTAAAATTTGGAAAATGATGTGCAAGATTAAGTGGGATGTGGAGCCACATCTCTCTTGGGGTCTTGGTAATGGTAATGTGTTTTTTTGGCAAGACCAATCGTTGAATTCTATTTCTATTGACTTTCTCATTAATTCTTTTTCCATTGATTCTATTAAGGTTAATTATTTTTTTAATGAGAATGTTTGGGACTATGATAAGCTAGCTGAGGTGGTTCCTAAGTGCATTATTCAGAAAATCCTCACTTTTCCTATTAATGTTGATAATAAAGATGTTCTTTTATGTCAGTTAGCTAATGATGGCGTGTTTAGATTAAAAGATGTTTGGCACAATTTTAGAATTAAAAAAGAGGTTAATTTCATCTACTCTAGGATTTGGCATAAAAGCATTCCTTCTATGGTTTCCACCTTTCTTTGGAGAATTTTAAATAGATATATTCCCACGGATGACATTTTGATCAAAAGAGGCTTTATCATTCCTTCCAAATGTCAATGTTGTTTCCATTCTGAAAGCATGCATCATGTTTTTGTTTCTGGTCCTATTGCGGTTAAAACCTGGTGCCACTTTGATGACATCTTTAAATTAAATAATTTTAAAGGGAACATGTCTATTCATAGTCTTCTTAAGGCTTGGTTTGTTAATTACAAAAGGTCATATTCGGAATGTCACCTCTGCCCTTATTTTCTGGTATCTTTGGTTGGAAAGAAACAATTTTGTTTTTAATGGTATTAAGATGGATTCAGCCAGAGTTATTCACAATGTGCAGGATAAATTACAAAGCTTAGTCTTCGTTAAATTAATTAATATGAAAGGTTTTATCCACTATTATCATGTGATTGATGATCTTGGTTTTAAGCTTCATTTGGTTTCCTCCAATGGCTCTACGCGGCTGGTTTTTTGGGTTAAGCCGAAAGTGGGCTTTTTTAAGCTGAATGTTGGGGCTAATATGGATAATAATACTTGGGGAGGTGGTGGCTTAATTAGAGATGATGAGGGCAAGTTAGTTCTTGGTTTTGCTGGGCCTTCTCAAGGCAATCCTAGATTGACTATTTTGAATTATATTCTCTATGGGTTAAATATTTATTTGTTGTTGCATATTTCCAACATTATCATTGAGGTGGAGTATATTCGTTTTATTCAATGCTTATTAAAAGATGTGGATATCCCTTGTGATCATGAAGCTTTTTATACTATTCGGGCTATTAAGAAATTAATGGTTCACTTCCAGATTGACTACTCTTAGGTGCATAGTGAGGGTAATGCCTGTGCTCGGTGGCTAGCTCGGTTTGGTGCTGGTATGGATGGTTTTAAGGATTTTGTGGATGCCTATTCTCCTTCGTCTTTTAGAGGCTTCTTAAATCTGGACAGAATTTCTTTCCCGTATGTTAGGCCTTAATTGTATTTTTTTTCTTTTTTTTTTGTTTGTCTTTCTGGTGGTGCTGCTCTGTTGAGCTGGTTCTGATTTTTGGGTTGGTTCCTTCTTTTTCTTTCTTTCTGTTTTCTTGGTGCCTGGTTTGTGGCCAATGTGTTTTTGTTTGGAGATCTGGTTTAATTTATTTGAAGGCTGGATTGCTTGAGTTTTTATTTTACGGGTATGTGTTGGGCTTGCTGTTCAGAGGTGTGCTGGAGGTTCACAACCTGTTGCCTTCCTCAAGACTTTTATTGTTGTCTTGGAGGTGAATTTGCTCTGCTGCAGTTTTGGGTTATATTGGTGGGGTTGTTATGAGTATCCTTTACTATGATGGTTATTTCTGTTGCCTTATGCTGGTTACTCGGAGAGCCTGCCATTTTTTTAGCTGGGATTATTGTTTTGCTCTGCTGATGGTGTTCGATTCTATTTTTCATTATGCTTCTGTTTTGTGGAGGGGTGGCCCCTTCCTAGATGATGGCTGGAAGTGTTTCCTTCATGGTGGTATTTGGTGGCTTTTTTCGGGTCCCTTCTCTGATATTATAATTATTTTTAATTTTTTTTTGTAGGAAGCAGCTGTACTGATTCAAAGGGTGGTATCCTTTCCTCTTTTATTACTTTCCTTTGTTATTTTGTGGTTTGGGTCCTTTTAATGTTTTGCAGGATCAATTTTGTGTGGTTGGATTGCTGCATTCATTCTGGAATCTGGGAGCTTTTGCTTATTGATGATTTGGATTGTCTCCCCTCTTTTTGGGTGTTCTGCCTTGAACACCGTAGAATGTATCTAAGATTTCTTGTACTTGGGCTTAATAGGGACCCTGAGCTTTTAGGTTTTTTGATTTTTTGGATTGTAGCTCTTTTGAGCGGTAGTAAAGCTCGAGATCCCTTTAAGGACCTTGTAATTTTGATTTTATATTAACGCGTAGGCCCTCGGTGGATTTCCACTAATAAATAAATAAATAATAAAAAAAATTAAAAAAAAAAAGCGAGCATGCATGTATGGAAGAATTTCAAAAATCGCAGGATTTGATTCCCGGATTTTCGGCATTCGGCGTTAAGGAGCATTGGCAACGGCTTGAAGCCGGCCTGGAGATTTTGAAAAAGAAAAAAAGAAAAAAAAAAACTCTTTTGCCCGAACCAGCCCAGGAGAAATCCCTCTCCTCCTCCCAAGCGGCTCCCTTGACTCCCCTATTGGCACGATCCCAGGCGCCTGCGCCCTCTCTCTGCCTTCGTCTCTCTTTCGTTCGGACCAGGCTAAGAGACCAACGTTCCCTCTCTCGGTCGGTCCCCAGTTTGCATAAGCCAGAGGAGCATAGTCGAACGAGAGTCCGACCCAGCCGAAGACTTCATCTGCTGCTCCGACTCCTGACCTCCAGGACTCGTACCCGTTCAATAGAGAGCTAGGTTTTGCTCTCCTATATCCGCGACGTAGAACGAGAGGCGCGGCATATATAGGCTCGTAGAAGCAAAATGAGCGAAAATAAGAAGCAAGGAGAACTTGATATGTCTGATCTGGTCTTTGCTCTACCCTACAATACATCTGGTCTAAGCGCGGAGGATAGGGCATGCATGGTAAACGCTCTCAAGAACAAGCTGCAGAGCCTGGCGGGGCAGCACACAGACGTGATGGAGGCTTTGACTCCTAAGGTCAAAAAGCGGGTGTAGGTTCTGAAGGAAATCCAGGTTCCTTTCCTTCTTTCCTGATTGGCGATTCATTTGCATATATTATTATGAGGTTATTGTCGTATAATTCAGCTTGTTTGCTACTTATGAGTTTAACTGTCTATTGTTTGCGGTTATGAAATTTCATTTTTTTCTTTTGCCTTTGGAGTTTGGAGTATCGGTGATATCTTATTAATCTCTTTTTTTTTTTTTTTTAATTAAAATTTCCATTAATCATTTTCTTTTTACCGAAGGCACAGCATTCGGACAGGATGCGAGTTTATGCGTTAGTTCTTAGAAAAATTTGCTCAAGTAGAAAATTAACAATTCACTTACGCTAATTTGTAGTATGACCTATAATTTTTTAATGGATAAGCGCACTCCTTTTATCTTGATTCCTTTGTAATGCTTATTATTTTTTGTTTGGTTTTCTGCTGTCTTTTTAATGATTCATCGTCCATTGTTCATTTTTCTTGCTATTGCTCTAATTAAAGGCTTATTCAGAAAATCTTGCATAATATTGATTGCCAAATATTTTCTGTTGCAGTTACATTTGGGTAGTACATTCAATCTAATAAATCATCTAACCTTTTATTATCATGTGGAATATAGCTGAAATGAGGAAGTTTTGTTGTATATCACCGATACTCCAAAGGCCAAAAAAGGAAAAAAAAAACCGAAATTTCATAACCTCAAACAATAAACAGTTAAACTCAGAAGTAGCAAACAAGCAGAATCGATATCATACAGAAATACCCTCATAATAAAATATGCAAATGAATCACCAATCAATAAAGAAGGTAAGGAACCTGGATTTCCTTCAGAACCTCCACCCGCTTTGACCTTAGGAGTCAAAGTCTCCATCACGTCAGTGTGCTGCCCCGCCAGGCTTTTCAGCTTGTTCCTGAGAGCGTTTATCATGCATTCATGCCTGCCCTATCCTCCGCGCTTAGACCAGATGTATTGTAGGGTAGAGCAGAGCCCATATTGGACATATCAAGATCTCCTTGCTTCTTGTTCTCGCTCATTTTGCTTCTTCGAGCCTACGCTGCGCCCCTCGTTCTACGTCGCGGATATAGGAGAGCAAAACCCAGCTCTCTATTACGAGTCCTGGAGGTCAGGAGTCGGAGCAGCAGACGAAGTCTTCGGCTGGGTCGTACTCTCATTCGACTCTGCTCCTGGTCCGAACGAAATATCGTCGTCTAGCTGGCTCACTCAACTACTTCACCATAACATGACTGAACATTATATTCGCCGTCAATTGCATCAGACAATATATGCACCGTCCGACCAACAGTGGCTACCATGTTCTCAAATGTCCCCTCAGATATATATTCAAGGAACACTAACATATGGTTTGCAACTAGTACTCACTGACCTTAATATGTCCACCAATGTGGATGTAGACTGGGCATCAAATCCGCTAGATAGAAAATCCGTAACGGGCTTCTGTTCCTACATTGACTCCAATCCCATTTTGTGGTGCGTTAAAAAGCAGCCTACCGTAGTCAAATCCTCCATCGAAGCCAAATATCATGCACTCTCCTCTGCCACATCCAACATCATTTGTCTCCAATCTCCATCGCTTACTAGAGGACCTTCAAGTCACTCAACATAAACCGACCATTGATTATTGTTGAATTTTTAATTTTTATGAATTATTTTAATTCATTAAGTAGTAAAAGGATCAAATTTTGACTTTTTAATTTTGATCAAGTTCTTGATTTTAATCTTTTTCATAAATAATAGACTTTAAGATGAGTAAAATGACACTAAATTTTCTGGATTTAGATTTTTTTAGATTACATTATGATTTTTCAAAGTTTTAATATGTTTTAAACTTGAGTTGACCAAAGAGTTGGCTTTTTATTTTGAGTAAATTCTAGAAGTTTGATATTTCTAATAAATATTAAACCCTTAAAAGAGTCCAATGCCTCTGAGTTTTCTTAATTTGAAATTTTTCAAAATTAGTTATGAATTTGTGAAATTTTGATATTTAATTTAATTATTCAATGCATTTAAATAAGGAGGTTAATTTTGTTGATTTTGCACCAAACTCATTTTAAACTCCTTGAAATCACTCCCAAAGGTCAGGGCTGACCTATAGGAGTGTTTTCAAATGTTTGAAATTTATTTGAAATCTTTTTTAATTTTTAATTATTTAATTTAGTTAGTTATTAATTTTTCTTAAATATTAAATTAAGCTTAAATTTAAAGTCCAATGATAGGGATTTTAATTTCCAATGTATGGGTTTTAATTATAAGCAATTTGAGGTATTATTTGTAATGTTTTTATTTAATTTGAATTTATTATAACTTTTTGAAATTTCACGCCCCTTTATGGGGCAGATTTTTAACTTGATTAATTTTCTGACCTAATTGGCTACCATTCCAGTGAAATTTGAACATAAGGTGTATGTTGTCACTAAGTTCAATGTCTCAAAGTCTTACCACTATTTGGTGTGTGTGGAGTTTCCTAAAAATTTTCTAAATCATCTAGACATCAATTTCATGTTGGATGCATCAAGCGATGCTTTGAGTATCGCTGCTTCTAGGTTTAATTTTTATAACCTATGGTGTCTTTTTAGATGAAGAAATTAATTAGCAATTTTATTTGACTCAACTACTTTTTTTTTATATACATATTAATATACACCAAATAGTGAAGAAAAAAGAATATGAGTTAACTCTCGTAACGAATACTAATTTAATATATATACTAAATGAAAGAAAATTAAAAAAGAAAGTGATTTATACTTAATGAATGTCAATTTAATATATAGACTAAATGAAATGAAATAAAATAGCAAGTGAATTAAAGCCGATAATAATGTAAATTTAATATATAAATAAAAAAGTAATGAATAAATTTATTTATATCATTTCTCCTATACCCACTTCACCATTTCTTTGAAATAAATAATTAAATAGCACACATACGTTTAAGAGCTAGTATCCAACCCATTTCACCTACAAACATTTCTGTGAGCCAAAGCCATCCTCTTGCGAAAAATACCCACTTCATCTCCCATATGTCCATCCTCTTGTGAGGAAACAGTGTGTTCTTTGCTTGGAAGAGATGGTGGAATTCAATATAGTTTGAAAGATAGACATTTATATATTAACATGCTCTATCGGATCGTTGTAGTTTGACGAACGCTCAATTCTTTTACAGCCCTAGCCCATATTATTTTGCTATATATAGGATCGGTGTAGCGGACAAAACCGCTCTTCTCAAACCATCGCCTGATGCATCCAAAATGAAATTGATGCTTGCATGCACGACGTGCGAACCACTTCCCTCCCTCCTTCCACCATCTCTAGCTTGCAAGCAAAGAGCACGCACTTTCTCGTCCACCACAGACGTTTATCAAGTACCACTCTCCCCTCCTCCCATGTAAAGATTTCTCTTCACCGAAGCCATCCTCATTTCGATCGCGAAAAATGCTCGCCACTTCTTCCTCTCGGTCTGCATGAAAGATTGGAGGTTTGATTGGATGCAGTTGATGAAACTGTGCCGCGACGTGACCGTTGTGTTTCTTATCTCTCTGTGATTAACGTCCATCACACAGCCGAGTCTGAGGAGGAGGTGGGGTTCACTCGCCAGTCCTCCAGAAGGAACTTCTCCTTCCGTTTGCAGCCAGTCATTGCCAAAGACTCTTTTGCATTTGACATGGATTGAGTGAGTCGTCCAGGAAGCGAAAGCCATAGTTGTCAACGAAGCTCTCAGAATTTTAGTTTTATATTGATTGAGGCAAATTTTAAAAACGAGCATCGTTCATAAATAATTTATGCAATTAAATAATTTTAAATAAAATTTAAAAGTAAGTATAGCCGTTTCTTTAATGGACTATTTATTCTCCAATCAGATAGCTTATTACAATTTTTTTAATAAAATTTAAAAGTAAGGGTAGCTTATTACAATTTTTTTAATTTTTTTTTTTTAAATGCTGAGTGGGCACAAGAAGATAAATTTTTTATCGGGGGCAAAAAAATTTGACTTTAAAAATACTCTCAAATTTTTTCATTTTAGCATGAAATTGTCATTATGATTTTTATTTTTTTTTTAAATTATAAGAAGATAAATTCTATAATAATGAAAAAAAATTATTGTAATGATCATTTAAATTAATTTTAACACAAATTTATTTAATTTATATATTATCGTACTAATCTATTTCAACCACTTTTCTATCATATATTTTCATATTTAATTTAAATAAAAATGTAACTAAAAATATATTTTATGAGCAATAAACATATAAAAAAATTATATCTTATTATTATAAAAGTATATCAAAAATATATAAAAATGTATATAATAAGCATATTTTAAACTACTTGATTTAAATTTAAATATTATAATATTCCTTTCATGTAATTTGTTAGCTTTAATAACATAAATTTCCTATAAATTAGAATATTAGTTTTAAGAAAAAAATTTGATGAAATTTTTAATTAAAAAAAAATTATTGATGTGAAGATGAAGAGAGAGAAATTATCTCACCCCTCATGTAGAGAGAGAGACTAGTGGAGGAGGTTGCCATCTATAAAAATAAAATGGCAAAAGGAGAGAGAGAGAGACTAGTGGAGGAGGTTGCCATCTAAAAACTGCATCCCATCAAACCTCCAATCTTTCATGCAGAATACGGAGCCCCTCCCAATGAACTATTTAATGGAAAACGAAGAAGCCGAGATGACGAGGTTGAGTATCTCCCACACCATTGCATGTCAAGTTCGCAATTGCAGTAGAGTTGAAGGGCTCAAGGGGCTTATCGTGCATGTCATTCTCAAGGTCTATGTGACAGAGCGGGAGGAAGAGGTGGCGAGCATTCTTCGCGAGATGAGGATGGCTTCGGTGAACAGAAACCTTTACATTGGAGGAGGGCAGACTGGTAGTACTTCATCAACTTCTGTGGGGGACGAGCAAGTGTGTGCTGTTTGCTTGGAAGACATGGTGGAAGGAGGCAACGAAGTGGTAATTAGCACGCCGTGTAAGCATAAATTTCACCTTGGGTGCATCAGGCGATGGTTTGAAGAGAGCGGCTTTTGTCCGCTGTGCCGGTTCTATATAGGACCGTAATCTTGATCCAGGTATTGCCACTAGCTAGCTATAGAATAAAGCTTACTAAATCATGATCTACGTATTGGCATTAGTTCTTTCAATCCGTGCCGTACACGTTCGTGTTCTAAGAAAAATATGATGTCTGTTTAGCAATCTGTTTAGGCTTCTCGCTATATATTTTCTTAAGAAAAAATATTGTATGTTCGTGTGCTAAGAAAAATATAAGTAAAATTAAACTTATTTTGTTGGTTGGTTTATTGGTTTAAAAGTTAGAGATATGTCTAATGAATACTGTTAAAATTAAAAATATTAAATTAGTAAAAATAAATTACTAAAATAGTAGATATAATGATATTTATTTTTAAAACTCTAATTGAGCTCTAATAGAGCTTTTTTAGCGAGTTTGTTCCACCTTAAAAGATACTGTTCGTGAACATAAATGATCCGAACGACAAATTGTTCAGCTCGTTCATTAAACTATCGAGTATTTATCAAAAGTGTTCAAACTTATTTGTTTACCTTATTGAACGAGCTCTTATCGAGCCAAACCACGAGCGCGCAGCTCGTCGAATTCTAAGTTCTAACCATTAATCATGTTTTGACACTCCTAACTACAAACTATCATATTCGAGACTATTCAATATAGTTTCAAAGATAAACATTCATATATTTACATGCTCTATACTTATCATTCGTTGTTCTTGGCAAAAAAAAAGTACTTCAGTCAAATAAAATTATTTAATTTTCTCAACAGATCGATGTCAATCAAATTTTATTTTTTTCATAAAAATTATGCAGAAAACAAAATTTCTCAAATTAACTTACAGACTATTCAATTGCATCGGAGGTCTTCCGGGAATAGCAAGAGGATGGCTTCGTTCTAAGAAATATGCAGGTGAAATGGGGTGGTGGGGGTACTAACTCTTCAACGCGTTTACTATTTATTCAAAGAAATGGTGATGTAGGTGCATAAGAAACGAAATAAATCAATTTATTTATTACTTTTTTTATCTATATATATTAAATTTACATTATTACGGACTTTAATTCACTTGCTATTTTTTTTATTTCATTTAATCTATATATTAAATTTCATTCAACAAGGATATAAGTCACTTTCCTTTTAATTTCCTTTTAGTATATACATTAAATTAGCATTTATTACTAGAGTTAACTCATTTTCCTTTTTCTACACTATTTTGTGTCTATAAACATAATAGAAAACTGTAATAATACAAATTTAAAGAGTATAATTCCTCACTTTTAAATTTAATCTCTATAGTGGGGAAGTATGTGCATGCACCAATTTCTCCGAAATCCTAATTTGGAAAAAAATTTAGATGAAGATAAAAATTTTTTGATGCATATATAAGAAAAAATTAAAATTTTAAAATATGTATAGTTTCTCATTTAAGGGAACTTTTATTCCGTCCGGTGCAAGGATGTAGAGGAACGTCCGATCGGAGGCAATTTCCCGTCAAAAAATTAGGTATTTGCTCGGTACAACTAGGTATTATTTGATAATAATGAGGAATACTGTTCTCTGAAGACCAATACCGAGTTATACCGAGCTGTACCGAGAAATACCGAGTTGTACCGAGTTTTTCTGGGAAAAACTCGGTACAACTTTGGTATAACTCGGTATTTGCTCGGTAAAGCACGGTATAACCCGGTATTGGGTCTTCAAATGATGGTATTCTTCGTTATTGTTTGGTATTGCGCGGTATTTGCTCGGTACAACTCATTTTTTGGCGGGAATTTGCCTCCGACCGGACGTTCCTCTACGTCCGGTCGGAAGACGTAATAATTGTTCCATTTAAGGAGGGACTAAAGCAAGTGGCCTGTTAAATGGGCGATTAAAATTATTTTAAATTTTTTATTGTAATATAATTTTCAAATAATTAGAATATTGTCAAAATTATATCCAATTATTATTGATTTTTATATTTTCCTTTTCTTCAATAATGAAGAAAGGATAAATTATGTATTAATTATTATATATATAGTGAATTTTACAACTAGTTCAGGCCCTGTAATTTTTTTTTTTCTGAATTTTCCGTATAAAAACACACTGATCCTATCATTTTTCTCTATTTATGTTAGATTTTTATGCAATGCTAAGAGATGAAATTCAATCAATATCAATAAAAAATCTCTAGCACCCATCAGTCCTATAAGAATATGTGAATAGTATTTTTATCATAAGTTTATAATCAGTACTATTATTATAATTATATATTCTTATTAATTAATAAAGATATTTTTAATTTATTCTATTAGACACATTTGCACGTTTTATTTAATTCAATAACAATTACTACAATTCTAATTTTTCTAAAAGAATGAATACAACTTCTTCGAAGTCCGTGGGTAATGAAGTGTCATTTCTTATGAAGAGATGGAGAAATGAGTGATAAGCCTTTCTAGAAAAGAATAAAAATTTTATTTTAAAAAAAGTCAGAGGTTTAATTTGAGACAACCTTTTTACTGTTTTTCAAAATAATGTTTATTAAATTTTTTTAATTAGATCTTTTTTTTTTAACGGGTATCTATCTGCTACCACCCCCTAGAGGAGGCGCTTGCGAGCATAACGACAACCAACTCCACGGGTTCCAAATCACATACTTCTTTTCTCACCACTTGAGTCGCGCCGCTTGAAAGAGGAATAAAATGTGAGTTTGATGTACTCAACTATGCTCAACCACCAACACAACTATGCCCGATGGGTTTGTATTAGAAAGTTATTTAGAAAGCAACATAAAAAGTATCCAAAAGAAAAAAAAATTGTATCGAGCGAATGGTGTTTTGAGAGAAGGGTTTTTCTCTACCATGTCGATTTATGCTTCTATCCAACCTTCATCAAATCACCACCTGACTATCAACCGCCGCCGGACAACAACCCAACCAACAACCACCGTTAGACTCCTGCCCGACCATGGTCAAACCATCTATCCAACCTTAACAAAATCACCACCTGACTATGAACCGCCACCGGACAACAACCCAACCATCAACCAACATAAGACTCTCGCCCGACCATGATCAAACCATTTGTCACCGGATCACGACACGGCCCTCCACCATCATCAAATCTCAGTCCAATAAATGAACAACCACCTTTCCCCAAACCATCACTGAACTTCCGCCAGACCTCCACTTGACTTATGCTTTATTGCTACCGAACTTCCATTCGATCAACGTTGAACTCTCACCCTATTTATGAAAGAGATTAGGAGTCACTTTGTATAGTTCTCATAAAATATCAACCTTCTGATGATCCAACACAAGAGTACATACATATTAAAAAAAAAAAAAAAGAATAGATACATTAAATCCAACCTATACAAAGAAAAATTGTTATAAATATAAAAATATATGTTAAGAAAATATTAAAAATAATTTTATTTAATTAAATTTAATAAGAAATCAACTTTTAATAGACTACAATGTAGAAATAAGATTCTTACAACTAATCCCATGGGACAAAGACTTGTTATTGTTAGGATATTATTAATCAATGAAGAATTAAATAAGCCACCTTTCCATGTAATTCTCCTTCATCTTTTCGCAACCCATGAAGATAATGCCCTCAAAACTGGCTAATAAGGCCCTACTAGTTCTTTGATTGCGTGATCAATCACCACCCCACATCCCTTCGTCAACGTCGGCCATGGAAAAATCTTTACAACGTGGAATTTACTGGATTTCTACAACAGTTTAAATTGAAAATAACGTTGGAGAGAATTCGAGACAATGATTGAAACATGTAGCTTCGAATGGCATGATTCCTTACTCGGTCCCAGTGAACTAAAATCTGGATTATCAAAACGAGTAAAATCAACGCTCCTATTACAATTTATTATTTGTCAGTTCACCAAACTATCTGAACAAATTTTAAAGCATAATAACTTCCCACCTACACCACACCATTTAGAGCTCTTTATCCAAAATTAGCCTAGAGATTTAATCCATTAATATTATTTAGAATTCGTTTGTGACAACTCAAACAACTTTCTTGCTGCTTTAAATAACAATAAGAAAATTATCTCAAACGAAGTCTTAGGACGGCTTTCTTATTGCTTTTTAAAATGAATTTTAAATACAAAAAATTTAATTTTTGTACTTGAAAGTTGATTTAAGAAACGGAAAGAAAGTTGTCCCAAACGAAGCCTCAGTATCTCTCATGACCAAGATTTCATTTGAGACTACTTTCTTATTGCTTCTTAAAGTAACATTTTAGTTTTAACTAAAAAACTACTTCAAAAGTAGTAAGAAAGCCGTCCCAAACAAAGCCTAAGTTCTCTTATTAAGGTTACTTTGAAACGCAGAATTGATATTTGAAGAAAAAGAGAACACCCTGCATTCTATGCTTTTTAAATTAACATGGAAACTCACGCTTCTTTGTTCTCTGAGGCATCTAACAAAAACAAGCTAAGGGCAGCTTTTAGCCTGGGAAGGTAAAATGTCCAAGACTGGATGCTATGAATCAGACAAGAGGAGAGCTAACATAGCATCGACAGATTCAGGGCCCTCATTGTTCACGCTCGGGATTATATTCTCAGCCGATATAAATCGAACAAAATCTTTTAGCTCTGTAAAGCTGCAGTGCTCGCTGTATGGGACTTCATACCTGAAGAATCGTAGCAAAGAATTCTCAGATACATAATTAAATTGGTTATTTTGTTCAGATGTAAGAAGCACGCACCAAGCTTCAAGATGATGAAATTTTTAAGGGCTCTTTACATGGAAAAACATAATATAATGCAATCTACATCATTCAATAAATTTTCACCCATCATTTGTGAGATAACTGTTGACTTGCCATCTCAATGAAGCAGAAGACCACTTTGAAAAACCATATCAATGAAGCAGAACTAAAAGAACAAAGTGATCTAAGCCAGATAATACAAAAACATGTATCAAGATAACTGCCAGAGTATCCCATCACTCAATAAGAGCAAAAAAGAATTCAAAATGAAGAAGATGGGCCTTGATTGATTACTTTTGTTAGCTACATGCGTCAATTAATGGCGTCATCACATTTAAAAAGTCATATTATGTATAAAAAATGATTCATAAGAAAATTACGTAGTTTAATAAGATAACTAAATAATCAGTCGATACTGATCCATGCAAGGATAATTAGAAGAATTTGATATAAGAGGAGAACCGATTAGGTAGAGTAAAAAAAGAAAATAGATGAGACAAATGAATGTCTCAAAAGAAGGGAGATAAATAAAACCAAGCTAGAGGGAAGAATACTTAAAATGGGGGTCACTTGTAATTTCAATTCTAAATTCATCATATAAGAACCCTTAATATCATATAATTAAGTGTCATATATATATATATATATATATATATATATATATATATATATATATATATATATATATATATATATATATATATATATGAAAATTACATAATTGAATAAAATAAATAAATAAATAATCCATATGGATCTATGCAAGGAGAATTAGAAGAATTTGATATTGGAGGAGAACCAACGAGGTAAATTAAAAAGGGTAAATAAATTAGACAAATGAATGTCTCAAAAGGAGGGAGACACAATAAAGATGAAACAAGAAAACACACCAACCTAGAAGGAAGCAAATATTGACAAACCATAATGCAGCATCAATTATCCGAAGTTACAAAGAGCTCCACTTTGAAGAGTTGAAACTAAACTTAAATTAGGGATATAGGGAGAACATGAGGTATTCAATTGTACTGTGAAACTAACAAAATCAATCCCGAAAAATATATGAATGGGAGATTCTGTTGACTGTAACTATCACACACGACTGGCTCCACATCAGACGAAATCACTCCCAACCAAAATCACCGACTTACCTACGATCGGACACGACGCTTCACCCACCGACATACTCACGATACAAAAATAAAACCTCCTCTCATTCAAACGGTTACGCACATTCACGCACAAAAATCGCAAGGCAAGAAAGGATTTCAAAAACTTACTAATGAGGGCATCAGATTTCGACATGTGTACCATCGCCGGGGACGACGATCGACGACCCTGATTCAGAGCCTTTATCTGTGATGCTTTAGTTTTATTAGTTTATTTCATGTTTCCGTTTGTACCCCTATGAGGGATGTAGCATTTATTGTAGCCCAATGGCATTTTCGACTTTATGCTTTTATTTTTCTGTCAGCCTATATATAAGGCTTGTATCATTGTATTTGGATTATTGTTGAATGAATGAAAATCTCCCATGGTTGTTCTCTTTGTGAGTGCATGAAGTTCTCTTTGTGAGTGCTTCCCCCTTGAGATCTCTTAGTGAGTTCTCTAGTTATCACTTTTTGTTATTCAGATTGTTTTGTTTTGCATGATATTCTTCCCACTAGAAAATTCCTCCAATTTCCTCTCCCCTTGCTCTTGCCGCCGACCCCTAGGGATTTTCCCACCGCCGGCCAAGCTCCACCCCGCCGCCCACCACCTCGCCGATGATCTCCTCCCATATGCATCATCCCATATTTTCCCCAACCTCAAATTAGAGATTTGAAATTTGAATTATTTCCTAATTGGGAAATCCAAATATGGAAAGTCTTCATGAGTAAAAATATTTCAAATCAATTTAATTTGGAGTTTTAATATTTTTGCCACGTCATCCAATCAAGCATTAAATCCCTTTCCCTCTCCACAATTCTCTCTCTCCCCCCTCAAGCATGCCGCCGGCCCCATGGTGCTCCCTCTTCATTATTTCAATTAATGCTCCTAATTCTAATTTGAAATTCAATTAGGAGTCATTAATTTTCCCTCCTATTACAACAAAAACTGAAATATTTCAGTTTATTCTCCTCCTCTCCCTATTCCTATACCGCCGGCCTCACCCCTCTCTTCCCCATTAATTCCCCATTAAGGAATTAATTGCTCTCTCTTGGGAATTAAAATTTCCCCTCCAAAACTTCCCAAAACCTGAAATTTCTCTCAGTTTTATTTTGTTTCCTGCACCCATCCCTCCTCCCCTCCACACCAACCGCCGGCCTCCCATCCCTGCTCCTACCCGCCGCCCCACCTCTCCTCCTTGGAGACCTATTCGCGACGACCAACCTTCTACCTCTCAAATGATGCATGGAGGTTCCCGAATGGAATTTCGGGTTTGAATACGACGATCGTGGACGAGTGGACATCCTTCGATCCCCTTTCTTTGACATCGGATTCGACTTCGACGACACCGTCGAGGAGTATTTGGCCCGGATCGTACCCACTCTAATAGAGACCGTCGACGATCAATTTTCAGTTTACACTTGGATCATCGAAGGGCGTCGTCTTCCATCACCTCCACGACCCGCGCCGATCTCTTCCTCCCTACGAATCTACGGCACCCTCGCCCTAGGAGTGATCTCATCCATCGTGTGGTTCTTCTTCTCCCAACAAGCCTAGGAGTAGGTAAATGAGAGCGGCCTCAAGGTGAGACAATCGCTTTGTTAACCTTGGGATTCTAGTTGGTCTCTTCATTTGTTTTACGTTTATTAAAGTTGTTATTTACTTGGTCTTGCTAATTTGGGTGTAAGTGCTTACCTAACCGTAGTTAATAACTGAGATTTCCGAAAAGCTTGAATTGAGAATAAGATTGAATTTGCAATTGTCATTACTTGAATAATCTTTTGTTAAATCTCTAAATTCAATACCTAGATTTACATCACTTACCTCTCCTCCGCGCGACGCCAGGCTCACGCTGACCGATCGCCGACCCGATCCCTCCGTCGACCCTACCTGAGTTGACGCCACCGCCTGCCGACGCCGAACCCGCCTCCGCCGTCTCCGTCGCCGACCAAGGAATCCTGAGCCGTGCGTGATCCCCCGCCTCTGCCCTAGCCCGACTTCTGGCTTTCCTTCCCGATAGCTGCTTCTCTCCCTCTCTATTATATATATATATATATATATATATATATATATATATATATATATATATATATATATATATATATATAAGAAATAAAAAATAATATGTATGTAAAAAAAAAAAGGAGAGAGATAGAGATGGAGAGAAATAAATTGATTTTTAAACAGGTGTTGAAGACCCGCGCCATCGATCTTAGATCTGGGCGGATGGTTCCAAAATTGAAGACCTCACGCAGTCGATCTTTGATCCTGATGGGATGGTTTAAAATCGAAGACCCTACGCAATCGATCTTTGATCCTGGTGGGATGGTTTAAAATTGAAGACCTCGCGCCGTTGATCTTTGATCCGGGCGGGAAGAACTACGGCAGTGCCGTCCCGATTTCTCCCTCGGTGGGGAGGAGACGCCGGGAGGCTGCCGAAATTTTCAGTGAACAACAGAGGACTTGGACAGAAAAAAAAAATTGATTTGAACGAAATTCAATAATAAAATCAATTTTAAATTAAAATTTGATCGAATGATGTTGGACTTAAAGTCGAACTGGACTCAAATATGAACTTGACCTTAATCGGGATCTCGCACTAAAAGAAATAATAAAATTACTCGGGACACTTTCAAATCACTTTGGAATTTTACATATGTAAGCTTTCTCTTATAGAGGATTGCTCATCCAAAGATTAAAAAAAAAATTACAATATCTTCCAAATCAAAAGACAACACTCCCAAATATAGATCCATTCTTTTCAATCATATACATATATTCATCATTGCATTAGATGTACTCTTATGAGTCAAAGGATTCAGTTTTCATAAATATATAGGTTATATGTACCCTTAGTCAAATCAAAATCATACATTTGCATACATGAGGTGTAACACAAGATACTTCAGAAAGATATTGCAATAGATGTTAAGCATTTAAAAGATTATTGTATGCAAGGGGTAGTATACCTAGCAATGAAATGTTTAAAAATAAATTGAAAGAATTGTGAATGATGTTAATAAGAGATATAACTTTGAAGGAGAAATCAAGTTTCAGCAAGCCATTCATTGTTGATTATGTCAGGGCTTCTAACATCCATATGATTGAGTGCTTCTATGAGCCTCTTAAGAGAGATATGTTGTGTGCAATACATTATATATACATTCAAGGCAATAAGTTGTGATTACGCTTGCAAACAAACAATAAAAGACATATATCCATGTGGCTCGCCCACATAAGATAATAAAATGCTCATGGTGTATGCAATGGTAGTATGTGCAAGTGAATATAAGGAATATATCACAAGTATGAAGAATCTTCTATAGGCAATAGATAAAAGATTATGATGGATGCAGGTGTCTACTAGCAATGATGGAAGATACATTATATGTATAGTAACATAACTAAACGGGTGATGATCAACAAGTTGTGGATGTTATAACAACCCTATAATCAATCACATTTTCATAGCTAATAAATATGTCGATCCAATTCATTATAAGCCAGGAAGATGATATGAAATAAAATCAAATACTCATGAATAACACAAAAATTGTTGCCAACAACAAATATAGAAAACCTAAATTAGAACAACGCCACCGGATCCGCAACATGTGTACAAGCGGACAGAAGGCGTTCGTAGGCCCTTAAATGAAATCTCGGGTCATTTTCTAAACGAAATCACTTGCACAATGGATCATATTTAAATATTTTAAAATGCCGCTTATGTATTAAATATGATCTCTTAAACTAAATACACCCCTGCATGTGCTCCGACAAATGCAATAAATTTCAAAATGCCAATGTCCGAGAATGCTGCGCAGGGTGAAATACATATTCTATGCTTAAACTAAATATACCCGCATGTGCTCCAATCGTCACATTTAAATTTCAAATCTAACGATTCGAGAATGCTGCGTGGGTCTAATATTCAAGTTTTATCCTCCTCCTTGAAAGGACTGGAGTCGACATGACTTGAAGTATAAAATGCCTACCAAATTCTTACAAAAATAAAAGTGGCCTCAATGTCACCGCGATGATGGCCGTGTTGATCGGAAATCTCAACCAGAGGGGTCAAATTTTAAATCTCAAATGTCAAATCTCAAATCCAATAAATGTTTAAATATCTGAAATGAAATCAATCATCTAAAAATCATTCACCTCCCGCAATCGTTTGTCGGGGTGATAAATTTGAAATTAACCTCAGCTCACAAAGAGTGAATGCATGTCGGGTGTATTACTACGATTCATCCTCAACAGTCTCTTGCCAACAGGGACATGGCACGTGCCCTCTGATCGGATGGTTTTGCCGCAAAATGGCACCATTATATTACGATCACGGCCAAAGCCCGTATGTTCCCTAAAGGCGTCAAACCCTTGAGCGATGGATCATAGAGTATATTCGATAGGCATAAAGCCCTCTGTTAGCTAAGGTGGATTCGGATATATCCCCTTAGACAAACATCAACCCAGGTCTACAAGGTATTTTTGGACGAAGCAACCCATGGCTGCCGACAAGATGCCTTCTGTCAGGTTGGGTCGACTACCTCCTCTGACTAAGTAGATCAGGGATCATGACAACCCGGGACGACGAAACCATGGGATCTTGACCGGGCTCGTCTTCATTCCCCCCAACATCAGTTTTAAGTTTGTGGTGATAAATTCTAAATTCAAAACCCTAAATTATTGCTATTATACGATAGGTTCATAACCTATGTGATATCCTTAACGACTAGCCTTAATCGAAAGTTCTCTCTCGTTATTGGGATGGGTAATTAACTATAGGGGCTTGCACCCAATCTGCCTTCTGAAAATTCCCCCGGAACCTAATCTCGTTAAAACTCTCTACCGTCATCATCACACAAACACTTAAAAAATAAATAGACTGATGACATGGAGAGGCCGGGATCACACATACCAAAATGGGAATTTTCGGAGCCCACAGATTCATCCAAAAGTAGATGTGGTGAATGGGAAATCCATCTTGTGAGGGAAGAGACAAAGAAAAAGAACTTCAAAATCATAAAAAAATAGTAGAAGCCATCATAGATTCTCAAAATACTATCAACACTCTAGAGTCTACAAAAACATATAGCTCTTTAAGATTTCCATGCACAAAATTAACTCGGGCTAATTGAAATACTAACCGACTTAAGTTGATCTTTTTTTTCTTTTATTTTTAATTTAGGTCCATAGTTGAGTGAACCACATGGGTTGGATTTGATCCAATCAAAGTAGATTGAATTAATCAAAGAACTAAAAAGGTCATGAGCAAAAACATGTTCATGCAATGCACAAATAAAGTGCATGTGCTTCTAAAGGCAGTGGTTACAATGTACACAAGTGCAGTTAAGTGAGTAAACGAGTGCTTCATGTGGGCGACATGTGCAGAGAAAACGAGCATGAAGAGCTGAAGAGATATAAGCGAGCTTGAGAGGTCATGAGAAATAGAGAAGCTAAGAATGAGATCAACTGTAGACGATAAGTGCATCATACAATGAGCATAAGCACAATGCAATAGGATTGGCCAGAGAAAAGAGCAATTGTGGAATTGCGTGAGGTCTAAAACCAATAGATGACAAGCAACACAAAGAGAATTGGTATCATCTGGTACATGAGGAAAGATGATGAAGGTACAGAAAAAAAAATGAGTAAAAATGTTAAATGAATTAATGCCTCGAGAGAAGAGTGAATAGGGGTGGCAACTAAACCATAAATAGAAACCCCACAAGGGGAAGAATCACAAAGAGGAGGCCACCTGAAATTTCAATTATGCATTCCTCTTTGAGTAACCCTTAATACAAGACCAAGCCCATTATCTTGGAGTTGAAACTCATAATACTTGCCTAAAATGTATTAAGACTAATAGGGAAAGAAATAAAAGTCCTTATTGCGTATTAAAAAACAAGTTTAAAGCATGTTTTGAAAGCATTGACATATTTAATAGCAACAATGAGAGAGGAGGGCTCAAAGGGGATTAATTTTACCTTTAATTACTTATCATAAAAAACTAAAATTGAGAGAAAATTAGGAAGGTTTATTTAGGGAAAGATGGCTGATTTGAATTCAGATTTGGTAGAGAATTAGGAAGGTTTATTTAAGGAAAGATGGCTGATTTAATTTCAAATTTGTGTGGGAATTCGAAAGGTTTATTTAGATTTAAAGGTTGCTTTATTCTCATCATGTTAATTTAGTTTTCCTATAGTTTTTTTCAGAGTTATTCCTAGTGGCACCTAGGGTTTGTGGAGAGCCGATCTACCTCTCAAATAATAGATCAACTTGTATCTTGGTTTGTAGGGTCAATATCTCATTCTTTCTCGTTGATTTCTAGTGTGTTTTCTCTTTGTTATTGCTATTTTTTGCTATATAGAGATCATATTCGTACCAAATTGATATCATAGCACCTTTTTTTAGACCTATAGCAGCTAAGAAGGTTGATGTGTTCGAGGAGAGGCTTCATGGAGAAATTGAAAATCTTAAATCTAAATTCGGAGAGCGAATTTTAGCAATTGAGGGTAGCTTTTTGAATCTAGAAGAAATGATAAAAATGATGTTAAGAGTTTCAAGCCAAAACAGCATCATCAGATGCAAGAGCATCGTTGACCAGACAAGGACGTGGGAGAAACCCTAATATAGGAAGGATGAGGAAGGATAGAAGGTAAAAATTTTGGGGGAAGAAGAGGAGATGCCACCTTTCGAGTAAATTCCAAGGAGGGGAACTGGTGAAAGATATGGCCAACGAAGAAATTTGAGTGATGAAGATTGGACAGTTGATGCAGGGGAGAGGGAAACATGGAGATATCACAAGTCCCGCTACATTGGAGGAGCAAGAAGAAATTGGGGCGAGGGCGATCGATCCTAGGGTGAGAAAGTTGAAGATGCCGATTTTTTATGGAGAAGATGCTCACGGGTGGATTTATAAGGTGCAGCGATATTTGGCTATAAATGAATTGACAAAAGATGAAAAAATCCCAACAATCGCTCTGTCTGGAATGTAAGGCTTTGTCCTGGTGCAAGTGGAGAAACTTATCAGATATGAGCTAATCATAGAGGGAGTTCAAAGACTGTTTACTAGAATATTTTCGAACCGGACGGGAATGAGACTTCTATATATAGTTCTTTGCTCTAGTGCAGAAGGGGACGGTGACAGAGTACCAAGAGAAGTTTGAGTATTTCTCGAGCCGATTGGGAAGGTTCTTAGAAGAATGCTAAAGGGGAACTTTATTAAGGAGCTCAAGCCTTATATTCGAGAAACTATTTTGAGTACTGAGACTACATGGCTTATGAGATATTATGGAGTTAGCCCAACTGGTAGAGGATAAGAACTCCTTGGAGAGTATCCATAGTAGCAGTTCGGGAGTATCCTACCACACAACCACTACATTTCTGGCACCAAAGGTGCATATAATACCTATTCAAAAGGAAGCCCCAAGTGATAGATGTTAGGAAGTACAACCAGAGGGAACTTCAAGAGATTGACTAAGTCAGAAATTCAAAGAAGAAGGCCAAGGGTTATGCTTTATGTGTGATGAGAAGTTCATTCCAGGCCACCTTTGTAAGGACCGTTCATTACAAGTTCTAAGAGTCTGCGATGAGGAAGAAGATGCTGCAAAAGAGGAAGATGTTGTAGAGGTATTATTTAACTCAGTGGTCGGGTTCACACCGAACCACACCATGAAGGTTAAGAGAAAAACCAGGCATCATGAGGTGGTAGTACCGGTGGATAATGGAGCGACCCACAACTACATTTTCCAACATGATGGTGGATCAGTTGAGAATGACATTAGTAGAAATTTGGGTGGGGGAGTATGCTGGGAATGAGAAAAGTAAAGATTTGAGGAATTTGCAAAGGGGTGATCCTAATCCATTCAAAGGTTCATATATTGAAAGACTTTCTGCCATTAGTTTTGGGAAGCACATATGTGATATTGGGGATGAAGTGGTTACAGAAGTTGGGGAAGACTATGATTGATTGGAAGGCTCTAAAGAAGGAGTTCAAGGTTGAGGAGAGGAAAGTGGTTCTTAGAGGGGATCCTAGCATGTCCAAAACTATGGTTTCACTAAAAACTTTTTGTGTGTCTGTATGGTTTCACTAAAAACTTTCTTCCATTAGCTGATGAGCATAGAAGATATGTGCAGTTCGAGGTGGGTGTTAAAGTGTATTTAAAGATTAAACCCTATAGATAGAAGACTTTAGCTCGAAGAAAAAATAAAAAGTTATCTCAACGGTACTATTTTCCTTATGAGTTTGTGGAGAGGATTGGCATTGTAGTGTATTGTTTACAGCTACCCCCTACTTCCACCATACACCCAGTGTTTCATGTGTCATAGCTGAGAAACATTATTTGCGATCACAGTCCATCAGCGATGATGTTATGACCTTGTAGAAGAAATGGAGGTGATCCTGGAGCCAAGTGAAGTGAAAGAAGTTCGCTCAACAGCAAGACTAGCTAGAGAAGTGATAATCGAGTGGAAAGACTTGGCCGACTATAAAGCGACATGAGAACCATATCGGATGATTCAATATCAATTTCCTACGCTCCACCTTGAAGACAAGGTGGCACTTTGCGAGGGGTGTATTGATGGACTAGTTAAGCCTATGGGCCACAATAGTGTGGGAAACGGGCAAGGAGAGAGGAGAGATCAAAGGGGAGTAATTTTATCTTTAATATTTACCAGAGAAAATCAAAATTGGGAGAGAATTAGGTAGGTTTATTTAGAGAAAGAGGATAGTTTTGAATTCAGATTAGAGAGGGAGTTAGGAAGTTTTAATTAGGGAAAGAAGGTTGATTTATATTCAAATTTGCTAGAAAATTAGAAATGTTTATTTAGGGTTAATTATGTTGTTTTATTTTCACCATGTGAATTGTGTTTTGCTATAATTTTCTTTGGAGTTGTTCCTAGCGCCACCTAAGGTTTGTGGAGACTTGATCATCCTCTCGAATACTAGACCAACTTATATCTTGGTTTTTTGTGTCGATATCGCATTCTTTCTCGCTAATTTCTGCAGCATTTTCACTTTGTTATTTCTGCTTTTACTATGTGGAGATCGGATTCCTACCACACAGCTCAAGTAACACCAAAAAATCTTGTAAAATAAGAGAACGGGTGATTATGTAAATAATCCATTGAATGTTCACATCATTTAATAATTATGCACGATCGCCACTAAAGCTAAATTTAGCAACAGCAACAACAACAACAATAACAAGCCTTTATCCCATTATGCGGGGTCGGCTACATGAATTTTTTTTCTCCATTGAGTCATGTTAAAAGTCAAATTCTTGTTAAAAATTAATAAAGAAAGATCATTTCTAATATTTTCTAACCAAGTCTTTTTAGGTCTACCTCTACCTTTCTTAACATAAGTCAAATCTAATACATATACTTTCCTAATCAGGTCATCGGAAGGCCGCCGTTTTATGTGACCAAATCATCTGAGACGACTCTCTCTAATCTTATCTTCCACTGGCGCTACTCCAAAATTTTCACGTATATTCTCATTTCGTATCCTATCTCTAAGGGTAAAGTCGCGCTCATCCACCTGAGCGTCCTCATCTCTGCAACACTTAGTATTATGCTTCTCTTTTAATGGCCAACATTCGACACCATAAGAGTATACGTTTTAGATATCTTGGATCTACTGTTCATAGTGATGGTGAAATAGATGGGCAATAAAAACAAAATAAATCAATACCACAACCAATCACCTTTGCATAAAATTATGAAGAATAATATTTTAAGCATTGTTCGGTATATAGCTTTCCCTTGTATGCTTCAGCTTCCTTGGACAGTCAAACCATTTTTAGGGTGTTTGGAAAAAAACAA
Organism: Dendrobium huoshanense; assembly: GCA_016618105.1. Classification (NCBI taxonomy): domain Eukaryota; kingdom Viridiplantae; phylum Streptophyta; class Magnoliopsida; order Asparagales; family Orchidaceae; genus Dendrobium; species Dendrobium huoshanense. Next base: position 13,517,280 of record CM028343.1, on the reverse strand, counting down.
TCATTAGGAAAAGACTAGTTGAAATAAATGAAATCAACTCTCCAAGAAGGGTACTTCAGATAGCTTTTTAAGAAAGCGTTTTGTTGAATTTTTGGTTCTTAGAAGATTAAATAATTATATCAACTAAGATTATAATATTTTTTTATAATTTCATGAAGTCATAGTAGTATTCATTTTGACCAATCAATCAATCAATTCATAGTGTTATAACAGCTTTTTATCGAACAACAACAATTCTCAAATATTTTAGACAACAATCTTCACAAGCTTTCACCAGTATTCATCCACTTTACAACAACATACTACACAGCACAACATAAAAAATGACGTACAATGTCAGACGTGAGTCTTTAGTTTATATATTTTGGGTCTTAGGTTTGGCTCTATATTTTGTCATTTTCAACTAAAAGATTGCAAGGACAAAATTGCAACTGTAGAAGAATTTTATAGCCATTCCAACCACAAAAAAATTAGTTAAATACAAAGTTAATATAATGTTCAATGTTTTGGAAAGATTAATTAGCGCATATGGCAACAAATACTCGCACAATAAGAGTAGAAACAAGAAAAAAGACTACTTCAGCACCGGCATTATGGAAATATTATGCATGAAAGACAATTAAAAATAAAGTACCTGATGATGGTACCCTGTTGCCACCTTCTCCCAGGTGTCTTTTTCTTTCCTTTTCCCGATGTCCAACCAGTGGGAGAGAAAGCAACTATAAGATTGTAGCGATCCTAATAAAGCAACAGGAATATGAGATAAGAAAACTTCAACGCTTACGCCGTGCTTCCAAATTCCAATTGTAGAAATATAAGAACAACTATTCCTAGATTAATTATATGCCTTACCGAGTACTGGTTAGATATGTGTTTCATTCGTTTAAAGCTTGCTATGGTCCACAATGGTACAACATGTATGTGGCTTTCCATCTCATTTGCTGTAAACAACTGCATGTCCTCCTCAGGTAAACCCAAACACCGAAGTAAATGCAACTTCCCAGCCCCAACATATAATTTCCTTCTGAGTGTTCTTGCAACCTCAAGGAATAGCCTCTCTTTTCCTATGATCAATAAGTGAAGTGCCAAGAAAAGAGGAAAACAACATTATTTGAAAATCATCGCCTTAAGGCGTGCAAGTAGTTACGTAGCACAGGTATGACCAGCTGAAAATTAAGGTCTCTTTTAAGAAGGTCGCTTAATTGCAAGCTAGGAAAGTAGCACTCTGTATTCCTGCTATTTTTGGTTATCATAGAGATTTTACAAGAATATAAGGCAGTAATTATTAAATACTTTTTCATTAGTATGTAATACATTCTCAAAATTGAGAATATTCTCTTCACTAGTCATCGATTTCTAGCAAACTGGAAAGCACCTATATGATTATCTTATGAAGGTTCACAGCGCGATGTAGGGAATTTACTTTTCACGTACTTTAAAGGTAACATGTCAAATAAAATCTCGTCACTCTACCATCTTCTCTTTATAAAAGGGTCACACATTTGTTCAAAACTACAAAAATACTCAACCCATTTATCACTAATCACAAATTGAGGAATTTATAATGCCAAATTTCTCTTTGGTCTTCATCCATCTCGCTAGTCAATAAATGGCTGAATATATTATTGTAAATGCCTCACAGCTCTTTCAGACGTTCTTCAAATCACTAAACTTACGGCCACATCAAAGCACGAAGAGACTTCCCTCACTACGGGACAAAAAAGTCATAATGGAGGTGGATCAAATATCTTATAAAATTTGGCTTTCGTGCTACTTAAACGACTCTCAGATATGATACTTAAATATGATAATCAGGCAACAATCTACAGTCCTAACAACTAATATATTCACAAAAAATAAAACATAGTGAAGTTAATTATCACTTTATCAAAGATGCAATTCCATCAAAGAAAATTATCATTTCTTTTCTCCAAAAAAAGAATATATGGAATGTAATTTCAAAAAAGCTTTGGGACTTTTATTTCTCCTATCTTTACAGTAAGTTGAATCTGCATCATATACATTCTCAAGCTTGAAAAGAAATATTATTGTAGAGATTTGAACATACCCCAATGCAAAAATGTACTGTCATTAGTTTATAAATAGAACATAATATTGGCTTAACATTATAAATATGTGCGCCAAGGGCATGGCATGTGCAAATTGGCCAGTGTCATATACATTTCACGATGTTATTATTGGAGTCCAAGTCATTGCATACTTTAAGTAAAGGCCAATGAATTATGGGAATAGAAAGATGAAACAATAAGAGGAAATATCTTCAATTACATTTGGTTTAAATTTTCAAGATTTTTTTTGGTTGACCTAGAGAAGTCCAAATCACAAACCGTATTCGCCAAAACATTTATAATGTTGTGTTTTAGCTTCCCTAATTTTTTCATAATTTTTGTGCACTGTCGAAATTTCTTAAAAAATCGACACATGTGGGTACAAGTGGGGGGTTTAGGGACCGTTAGTAGTCCGTTTTGCAAACCGATTTCATAAGAATATTCTAAATAAATCAAGTTAATTTATGATTATTTTCTATAATTTTTGGAATCCATAAAAGAATTTCCATGAATTTCCTATTGAAAATTTATTATAATAATATTATTATATATTATTTAATAAAAAATATCTAAAATATCTAAAAGCACTCAAGTCATTATATATTATTATTTCCCTAAGCTGCTTGGGCAAAAGAGAGGGGTAAAAGAAAATTTTAAGAGAAAAGAGAGAAAATCTAGTTTTTGAACGACTTCGGACCGTTTTCGTTCGTTGGTCCAGTTTGGAAACTTGTTCGTCTTGAGGTAAGGCACATTATGCTCATCTCAATTTTCAAAAATGTGCAAATTTTGAAGAATATTTCGATTAAATTTTTGTGTATGTTAGCAAAAACGGGGATAACTTTGCACCGTAAAACTTTTACCGCGTAACTTTTTGAATGTTGTAGAGATTACGATTATGCACATTTTGAATATTTTCTGGAAATTTTTCACCAAGGGTTTCGAAATTTGCGGGATTTTTATTTAATAGAAAATTATCATCATGTCGAAAAGTAGTGTGGTGGTAAAATAAAAGTCTTAAAACATTGTTTCACACAATCCCTGATAATTTCATAATTTTTTGAAAATGTGCATTTTGCCTAGTTGGATTTTCTATTGTCTACCATTATACAATATTGTGGCATTTTGATACATGTTCAATTACTCTTTAATTGTTATAATGTGATAATATATGTGCATATGTGATTAAATTATATCTGTTGTGAGCCATAATGGGGCCAGAATCCTTTGAAATTCTATCTGTGTCAGGGAATTTCTAGGAATTATAAGAGATCAGAATCCTTTGAGATTATGTTTGAGACAGAGATATCTGATATGTTCTAGTGCTAAAAGCAAAAATAAAAAGAGGAGTCATAATGGGCCAAGATCCTTTGAGATTCTGTCTGAATCTGACAAATGTGATATGAATTACTCTGTGAAATGAATTTCCATTTATTTATTTGTTATGTACTGTTATTTAAAACATAGAATAACTGTTATGCATTTATTAAATTCCCAGTTTTGTGATTATCAATTTAGTGATTTATTTAAATTGCATTTAACTATTTTTAAATATTCAGTAGAATATTTGAAATAAAAGAATATTTGAAAATTTAGATTAGTTTGTGTGGTTTGCTGAGCTGTTGCAGCTCACTGTGGTTTTACTCTATGAAGGGAAAAAATGTTGTGGACTAGCAATTCAGGATCAGATCTGAGGTCATAGGTTTTTTGTTATTTTGATTTTTGTACTAGCATTGCTAGTTTAATTTTTAGTTATGTAGCTCTTGCCTGTAGCAATGTACAGTAGTGTATATATTTATTTTGATGAATGAAAGAAACTTTATGGATGAGTTTTTTAGTATTTTGATATTTTAGTAGCTCTGTAATTTGTCATTTATTTCAATGAATATTGGCAAAAAAATTGAAATAATTTCAAAACTAAATTTTGGGGTTTTGCCTGTCACAGCTCAACACGATAGGATATGTCCTGGTCGGGTTGGGTTATGACAATCCCTCCCTAAACCATACACAAACTGATGTAGGACTACGATGATTGCAAATGATTTTACTAAGAACTTGCACAAATTCTTGATTAGAGAAATAACAAAGAAATTTATTAGCAAATAAAACAACAAATCAAAATATAAGAGCGGTCACTTTCGTTTAGGCTAGGTTGCACATCCAAAAGATTTGAATCCTCAAAACAACGTAGAAAATAACATTATGCCCAAGTAGTAGTTTTCAACAAAATACCTAGTCTAACAATAAGATTAGTAAATTCCAATGTTTACTAAGCTTAGCAGAACCGGACGAACACGTCCTTCGTGACTACAATCAATCACAAGAAAGGGTTAGACTTAAGAAATACGAGAAAAGGAAGAGTAGAAAACCTCCGTCAAGGGTCGGCGGCAATCCTCCACTCGACGATCTCAAGTTGTTCTTCAATTGATTCAACCAAGGTGTCCAAGATGCGCTCTATGTAGTCCTCAACCGTATAATCGATCCTCGGGTTGACGTCGAAGAAGTTTGAATGCAAGATGCACACAAACCCTTGCTCGTCGTAACAGAGGCCGTCTTCCGTTTCTGGGTCATCCATCCATGGAAGACTTTGCTGTTTTTTAGTTGGGGAAGTACTAAACAACAAGGGAAGTCTTCTCCGACAATGGTATCGCAATTCAGGTTGAGGGAAATAGGTGGACAGCGGGTTGGTCTTCTAAAACAGCAGTTTTAAGGCTTTCCAATTGCTGGGATGCAAGAATAGTGGCTGGAATTCTCTGGCTGTAGTCTGAGGTAGAAGACTCGACGTTGGGTTGAGTTTTGGAAGGATTTAGTGGAGGAAAGTTAGTGTATGGGTATTGGGAAATTTCGGCCAGCAAGGGAAGAAGGAGAGGAGCTCAATTCCAAATTAGAATAAGAAGTTTTGGAAAGAATAAAGTGGTGGAGGATTGCGGGGAAATTCGGCCAATAGCAGTGAAGGGTTTTGAATTCTTTCAAAGAGGGAAACTTGCAATATGGAAAGAATTCCAAAGAAATCCGAGGGGGGGATTTGGGGAATTAAAAGAGGCTTCCTAATTTAAAATTAAGAAATAGGAAAGATTAAATTAAATTCTTTCTCATTTAAAATTCAAATAGGAGTTAATTAAGAAACTTTCCAAAAATAGATTTAGTAAATTAAGAAAGATTTTGAATTTCAAATCAATTGAATTTGAATTCAAAATATATCCAATTTTGATTCAATCTAAATTAGGAAATGAGGCATGGGGGGAAGAGGAGGAAATGGGTGAGATGGGGAGCCAGCGGGTGGGATGGATGGGCCGTGGGTTGAGTGGGAGACGGGTATGGGGAAGGCCGGTGGCTAAGTGGAGGGGAAGATGGCACGGCCGGTGGTGGTAGGGGGAGGAAGAGAGAAAGAGATAGAGGATGAAACCACGAACCCGACTTATGTAGGTTGGTGAGTATAGCACACATCTCTCTCTCCTAGGGATTTCACTCCAAACTCTCAAGCCCTCATGAGAAGTCAAACAAAAGAAACAAAATTTTCACTTAATCATTCATTACCTCTCAAAGAGAAACATAGGGGCTATAAATAGCCTCATGCATAAGACTCAAAATAGAAAAGATGACAATGCTCTCAGGGTACGACATCCCTTAATAAAAAGGTACAACAGGAAACTAAATAAAACAAATATAACGACATCATATATAAGAAAATACATAAAATAAATAAAAAATACAATGACTCAATAGTGGCCGTAGATCATCGGCCACGCCTCTGATAAACCTTCCATGATCTGATGTTCCCATCACAAACTCACCCTTAAATAGCCCTAGAATACAATAACATAATTAGAACCTTCAATCAGTATAAACATAATTTAGAAAACTTTTTAAATAAATAGAACCTACCTAATCAACATAAATATAATTTAGGAAACCTTCCTAAATAATTAAACATAATTTAGAAAATATTTATAAACAATTAAATATAATTTAGTAAACATTCCTAAACAATTAAACATATTTTAAGAAACATTCCTAAATAATTAAACACTTTCTAATAAGCATAAACACAATTAGGAAACTTTCCTAAACAACTCCCGCCTTGATTAAGAACCTTCCTAAATAACATTCCTTAATTAATAACATTCCTAAACAACTCCCTCTTGATTAGGAACCTTCCTAAACAGCTCCTCTCGATTCCTCCTCCATATATAATGAATATTAGTCTCCTAGGCCCCACAAGGTGGGCCCCCTTAGCGTATCAGTTAGCTAAGGGTATCAGTTTTCTATTAATGAGTACAGAAAAACAACCAAACAAACCCTTGGGGATGCAGGAGTATGTGAAAAATTAAATTCCTTTATGGCATGCAAACTGTAGTTTCGTTGTATTTGAGAACAAATGCCTACAAGTTAAATAGATTTACCAATCGTATATGTGCCAATAAGGAAGAGCGTTTTTGGGTTGAAAGCTTCAGCTTGGATGGCATCAATAACAAATTGAATCACTTCATCTTGTTTTGGAAAGTCGTACTGCATAAATCAACAGTCAGTTATAAACATGAAAAAAAGTTGGAAGAAGATAAACTAACAGCCAGTTATATACATGAAAAAAAATGAAGTTTGAAGAAGAAAAACTATCAATCCCAATAACATACTTGGGGATTGCAGTAAGTCGTGTCCAGAATAAGAGTATGGATATGGGATGACTGCAAAACAGTAGAGCTTGCCATCTCTGAAGAAAACCTAAAATCCCCAGTGTGCAGGATTGCCTGACCAAGGAAATATCATAACAAATTGTTAGATAAAACAATGAAAATCACAATTGCAACCTACTCTACAAGAAGGAAGCATGCCTTGTTATTGGATGGTTCAAAAAGAATAATTATCGACCCCGGGCAGTGGTTAGCATCCAAACAGGTCAAATTTACACCAGCAATGGTAATTTTTTCATTTATAGGTAAAATTTGAATTCTATCCCATGGAACACCAATTTTCAAATTTACAAGATGTGCTGTGATTTTAGAGCAATAAACCTTCCCATGGCAAAAATTCTTCGTGAGACCCTGATAATCTGAAAAAATTAATCAGGAAAATCAGATAAAATGAAAAAACAAGACTTAATCAAGAGTTAATATAGAACAAGCGATCCTTCCCTCTAGAAGAAATAATAGCAAAACACTTAGCAGAAGAACACGGCTGTAACTCAGCCACAATATGGTTCATGAATTTCAGAATATTAGTCTCAATAAGCAGATCAGCAAAGATAATTTGCACCAAAAACATCCTAAGGAATTAATCAATAAAAGCCTTGCCTTTTTTAGTATTTATTGTAAAGGAGAGAAAATGCTTTAATTCAAATCAAGGTATATACAAATTTTATACAGCCCAAAAACTATGAAATTAACCCTCCTCCTTTTTCACTTATACTACAGCTGTAAAAGAATTAAAATATATCGCAATATACATACTATATATATAGTAAAAAAAAAACAATGAAAAAAACTCTTTTTTACTTTATGCTACAGATGAAAGTCATGCAAAATGCTTCACATAGTTGCTATTTTCATCTATATTCGTTAGGTCAATACAGTTTTGTTATTCACACCAATACAACGTCATAGATTCATCAATCAGCTATCACAAACTAACTCAAATTTTTTATGATCATTTATCCTCACTTGAAACAACATTTCAACCTTCTAATAAAACTATGAAATAGCATAACTATTTTATGTCAATCATTTATATAACCAGTAAAAGTATACGTACTGTAAGTACATGAGATCAATGTTTTATTTAAAGATTAAATTTTATTTTAATTTCAATGTTATATTATATTATGTCTCGAAAGCTTTTATAATTGTAAATTGCATAATTAAGAGTTATATTTGAGTTATTTGGAAATAAAAGAATAAGATTACAAAGACAAATGACTGACTGTATAGACTAGCTAAAATTTTTCTAACACGTGGAGCGACTATAAAACGAGTAAAAATTTGTCCTAAGTGCACATTATCAATATTATATTTAATAACTTTTTTATTTAAATGTTACATCATATTATATATTAAAGGATAAAATTCTGAAATGCTAAATTAAAAGTGGTAGTTGAAAAGTGGAGAATAAAAATGATAAGATTGTGAAGAGAAATGATCTAGATATTTATTTTGATTCAGACGAAAGACCCATTGATTAATAACATGGGCACAGTGTTCTAGCTATACTTTCGATTAAAAATATTTGTTCATGTCTTTAGGATTCATCGTAGGGTTATGTCATACCGAGGAGACTACCAGTGGAAATTGGTCAACATTGGCCTCAGGAAGAGGTCAGATGGAATAGTCTCAAAATGAACAAAAGCAATAATAACGAAGTAAATGCAGGAAAAGCGTAACTAAATCAATGAAAGCAAAAAAATAGGAAATACAAACATAAAAAAACAAATTCACATGTTATTACGACCAATATAAATAATGTACATTGAATCATCTGAATCAAATCATTGCAAGATAGCGATGAGTACAGTACAATGCAAATTCTAAAAGCTACAAGGAAATTGACACACAAGTGGACGGGTAGCTAACTTGAATTAAGCCACAGATAGCCGAAAACTTAGACCAGGGGACTCATCAATAGAGTGCAAATGGATCCACACAATATCAGGCTGATGGACCCAGCCAATGTGAGCTAATGCATGATGGCTCTTTTGGATGGTCATAGAGAGTTAATAATTTTGAGTCGACGGGAGACATGTTGGTTTGAAGCCTACAATTAGAGAGTTAATGGTTCATCTGTTGTCGAGTTTAAATGCACATGCAAAGTGATCCCGAAATAGAGTTGGGAGTGAATGTGGGCACAAACTGCATGTAGCAAGCATGCGTGTGGGGCAACAGGATGCTACAAGTCGAAGACAGAGAGTTTGTCGTACAACTATTTAACATAAGTGTGACATCTCATGGGGACAGAGAGATATTAGATCTCTAAGATAAAGGACTTGCCTTACAGGGTTTAACTTATAAGGTAAAACAACAGGCAGAGTTATCAGATGCAGAGACTTGAAGGACGACCCAACATACATTAGTTGACAAGAGTGCCGCCGAGGATGACTAGGGATATGCCGAAAAAAAAAAACATTTTATAACATCCTAAGTAGGAAAGTTTATCTTCAAGGAAAATCTAATGGTTTGCTAATGGGTATCGGCCTTTCTTTGGCCTGTCGAGGCGAATGAGCCAAGAGAAGGGTTATGGAGTTTAGAGCTTGGTAACAACAAAAAAACCATCTGAGACACTCAAAAAAGGCATAGTGCCTTGAGATATTACCTCTTACAGAGCTGTAACCGCTGAGTTCAGGTTTCCTATAAGCAAGGCTCCTATAGTTAATTAATCTTCTCATTAATAATGAAAGAGAACGTTCGATTAAGGCTAGTCATCAAAAAGACATGGAGTATCAGGTATAAAGTAGTAGCATGGTATTTGAAAATTTAATAATTAAAATTAGAAATTTATCACCTAGCACAAGGATTTGAAATCATAGGGGAGCATACGGACTCTGACCATGACCGTAATTTAATGGTTTCATTTGGTGACAAAATTACCCGATTAGAGGGTCCTAGTCATAATCGTTACTTGCGGTGTCATTTGTGGCGAAACCATCGATATGGTACCATTTGGCGGCAAAACTATCGGTTAGAGGACATGTGTCACGTCCTTACTAGCAAGAGACGGGTTGAGAATGAATCCTAGTAATATTCTCAACTAGACATTAGCTCTTTGTGAGCTGAAGTCACTTTCAGATATGTCCACCTCAGCAAATTGTTACGAAGAGTAGATGAATTTTACTTTGAGTGCATAGGTGCTTTATTCAATTTTAAATATCTTAGATTTTTTGTGATTTTTTTAATTTTGAATTTTTATGAAAATTTGGGAGGCATTTTTATGTTTATGATCCTCTAGTTGAGATTTTCTATCCACACAACCATCATCAAGATTTTTTATGGACAATTTTATTTTGTTGGTAGAATCTTGTCAACTATGTTTACTTGCCGACAGAGGATCGGATTTGTTGTAGGCTTTATGCCATTGTTAGTGAATTACTTTGTTATAGAAATTGAAAAAATATCCTGGTTGGTGCTGCGACCGTATATTTGTTTGATAGATCAAGTTATGTAGACTCATATCTGCTCGCATAGGACTATAGGAGGATCGAGCTTAAACTTAAGTTCATTATTTGACCTGCACAGCATTATCAGACCTCACGTGTGTGCATGCACACTCGCTAGGTAAATGTTTTTGAATGCATGTCTATATTTGCACGTATACATGTATATTGGTATATGTATTTGCATTTTGCATGATGTGCTTGATATGTGATGCAGTGTTTTAGCACATCATCATAACATACGACATATTTGCATATCATGCATCTATGATGCATTTTGCATTTGCATGTTATTTAATCATGCTTGTATGATATTTTGCATATTGCGCGGCCGCTTAATTCAATAGAGTACAATATGTATGTATGACACATGTTGTGTAATACAGCTTGTATTCTGCATGCAGCAATGTATATATATTTGGTACATCCATAAGTTAAGTGGGGATGCATGTAATATGTATACTCATCCCTAACCACATGAAGTCATGATTAACTTATGTTGTACACTTGTATATGCATAGTGTATTATGCACAGTGCATTATACATATTATAGCACATATATGCATTATGCATTTTACTCACTAAATGATTTATTTGAATGACGCATCCTATATATTGCAAAAGTACACATTTATGTGAATGTGCTTGCGTGCATTTTGATGCATAAGGGGGTGCTTTTGCAATGTTCAGATATGGTCAACTATATGAGTGATTATTGTTTACGAGTGTGCATGATTTCATTTTAGTATTTGCAAACGTCATCTGTCCGCTCGTATGAGTATTTCGGATCTGACGGCGTGTCATTGTACTTCACTTATTGCATATCATCAGTATAGTTTTAACTCACTTCATCTTCTCCACGTCGCTGTCATTTTTTTCAATAATCAACATGCGGGATTGTATTTCAGCTTGCAAATGAGTTGCATTGCACATCAAGAGATTTCCTTATGTCGCTTGCAAACAAGTTGATTTATTCAGTGTGATAGCCTGGCCTCGCAAATTTGCTGCCTCAGTTTACTAGTAGCCCTTAGTTTTTACTATGAATTTATTTCTTCTGCTTATAGGTGAATTATAGCATTGCAAGCTCTGTTTAACGCTGCTAGTGGTTTAACGCTGTGTATTCAAGATCTAATAGATGTTGCATAATCTTTAGCGTGAATCTTCCACCGTTACTTTACGGGCAAGATTGTTGTATGCATTACAAGCCTGTTGCCATTATCTACGGGCCATCTATATTGGATGAAGGTCTTTTAGCGGCATCTGCAAGTGCAATCGCGGTACATACTACCAGTTCATATGCTTAGTCATAGTCTTTGTTGTGTTGTAGGTGTTTGCATTTATCACCATTCTTCTGCATTCGCGTGTAGATACAATGTGGTGTGCATGAAGGGTTTCATACAGATGCTTGCAAGTGCTTGTATTTGTTGCATATCGACCTCCTTACTTGTAGGGGACCAATGTATTTGCCAGCCACCTTCTCTATCATCACTCATTGATGGCGTAGTGTGCTTGTTGACGTTCGCCACAAGTCCTTGTAGTTGCTTGTAAATGGATTATTCTATGTATCATAAGTTCATATTCACGCTTGTAGAAAAATTATCTTGTTCATTACAAGTCTCCCGCATACACCTGCATGCAAGTTGTTGTAATCATTTATAAATTAATGTTGACCGTCAGCTAAGCTACATATGCCAATAATCTCCTAATGCATGTTGATTAGTAATCTATTATGTTCACTTATATTCCTTTCATTGTTACTTGTAAATGGGGGCATTGTATGCATTACAAGAATTGTATCATCACCCATTTAACTTGTAAGTCAGTTTGTGTTGCATGAAGAAATCCTTACCGCAGTTTGCGGGAGCTCGTATACATTGCAGATTTATCATACTTAAGAGTCATTCGTTCCTACTTGTTGATTGGTGAGTTGAATGCCATAAGTCACATTAATTTCATTGTTCATCATTCATAGGTGATTGTTGTTTGTTAATGCTTACTTATAGGAGTCAGTGTATTTACTTGCATGATTGGCATGAACATTACATGTCAACTATTACCACTTGCAGGTGGAATACTTGCTAAGGACTTTGTACATTTGCATGCAATAGAGCTACACATTCCTTTAAATTTTCACTATTTGTGAAGTTCAATATACTTATTTGCATGTTGGCATTGATTATAAAGATGATATCACATTCATAGCACACCCTTGTAGTCATTGCAAGCATTCCAAATCACTCAATCGCATGATTGAGATAAATATTGTGAGCCAATTGTTGTCAATCGTATGCAAGTTATGCAACCCATTGATGCCATCACATTATCAGATGGTATTCTTTACGATTTCAACATTACTTGCAAGTGAGTGGTGTTTGAAAATTTACTTATCACAGGACATTTGATTGTTGCTTCTTCGTGAGATGTAGGAATTTTCCTTAACCCACCACAAGTCATTGCTTGTTCTTTTTTTTTTTTAAGTTCATTTGAATGATCCAGGTCTTTAATTAACATTTGCATTAGTATGATTGTGTGTTTGTTAAATTTAAATATGGTTCCCCGTGAGTCGTTTGAATTTTGTTTCCTATTGTTTATTCAAAATTTCAAGTCCCCTGTAACTTTGTTCAATTCATTCCTCTGAAAAATTCGGTAACTCTCGACGTCTCCCCCATTTAGAGGAAATTTTGGGAGTTGAGCCTTCCCTGCCACACTACGAGAGTGCATAGGGTAGGTGTCAGATGACACCACAGCCGTGATTTTTAATGTCACAACGCTACGAGAGCGCATAGGAGTCTTCGAGATATCTGTTTCAAAGAGGGCACAGTTTTTGCCTCATGCACTGAAGCTCATACACAAGAAATTAAGAATGTCCTTGTCACGCTACGAGAGTCTTTAAAGGCCTACCCACCTCACCACAAGCATCACGACGCGTTCCCTCCCACAACGCTATGAGAGCCTGTAGAGTGGTCCCCCGGCACACTCCGAGCTCTGAATGCAAGATTTGTCGACTTTTTGAGGTTAAGAGGCATTATACCTTGGCAATAAGAGGTAGACTGTGGTGTCGGTGTCAAAGGCACAAAGATCGAGGCACATAAAATTAATCTATTTTCTTTCCTTCCCATTTTTTTGAATGCCTCTTTTTTTCTTTTTTTTTTCTTTTTCTCTTCTTTTTAAATAGAAAGAGAGTAGCTGAAATGGGTTTTAGGCTCATCTTAGTGGGATTATGTAGGTGAGTGAGAATATAGTTGGATTTGCCGTGTTGAGTGAAAAGCATGTGTGGACTTCCTCTGGCATGAATGAGAGAGGAAGAGAGAAGGCGTGGGTTCGATTGTTCTAAGGAGATTAGATGGCTCAGGGATTTAGCTTGGTTGGAGGCTGACTGGGAGATCGGGCAAAGCAAACAGAGGAGGAATAGGAGGGTCTTGCAACAGATGTGGGTATTTGAGTAGATGACTATGACGGGAGGAAGTGTCGAGCTGGCTCTATAGGTGTGGATGAGTTGGAGGAAGGGAAGATCAAACGAGAGCTTGCGGAAGTGAGGAAATCGAGCCGATCGGGTGTGTCGAACGGATCGGGAAGGAGGATAGCTTGCAGCTTGGAGTGAGGGTCATCGACTCGGGTAGCACTTTGTTAGATCGTTCCATTGGACCAGTCCAGCCGGTTTAATGGGACCGGCTTATAGATGAAACTAACAAAACTCTCCGCCATCTCATACGCGTCGTCCATGCTGCACGATCTAGAAAACCATAATAGAAAGGATTTTTTTAGGAAGTTTAGGAGGGAAAGTGAATGTAGGGACTATTTTGAGATTTCCTTTTCAATTGTATGCATTAAATAGTTTGTTTTCCTATTGTTATGGCATCTTAAATTTGACTGAATTTTGAGATCCCTTAGGTTTTCTTTGGGCTCTAACGGTGTCTAGAGATTTGAGAGAGATCAATCCACCTCTCAAATTGAGGATCAATTGTATCTTGTCATTTTTCTTCTGTTAGTTTGATTATCACAATAAAATTCCTGTTTTCCTTATTTTTCCTTTGAATTTTAGAAGAGGTTTCTCAATGATTTTCTGAATTTGATAGGATTTACTTTAAATCTTCCAGTGTTTCCTATCAAATTGGTATCAAAGCTGTTTTTGGGACCTTCGGTGAGCTATTTTGGTGAATTTCAGCAGTTGTTATTGGGATTTTGAAGAAGAAAGTTGTTGTTTTTAAAGGTCGAAGTCTAGAATTTTATTTCTATAAAAACTAGAGCATCAATGGTAGCCAAGAAAATGGATGTGTTAGAGGAACGCCTCAAAATGGAGATTGGACAAATGAAATCTGAAATTTCAGATCTCCAAACTCAAATTTCAGATTTAAAAAAAGATGTTTTGGCCATCCATGATAAGTTTGATTCGAAATTTTCCATCATGGAGGAGATGTTGAAAAAAGCGCTTGAGGGTCAAACCAAAATATCGCCGTTGTAGGTGAGGGAAGGTGTCGACAACCATGGAAGTGGGGAAAATCCGAAGCCAATCAGACAAAAGGAAGATCAAGAGGTGGAGATTTTGGAGGGAACAGAAAAAATGTCTCCCATAGGACCTATTCCTAGGAAAGAGTCGGGTAGAGGGTATGTGGGGAAGCGTAAGGGGGTTGGACATGAGTGGAAGGGTGATGAATTTGAAAGGGAAAGAGGAAATTTTAACCAAAGGAGGGTTGAATTGGAAAGAGTTTGTGATGATCCAAGGGGTGTTGAATTTGAAAGGAGGTAGGAATTTAATTAAAGGCTTGGGTATAAACGTAGAAGGGATGATTGGGACGCTTGGGGGGAACCACCCCCTTGGGGAATGAAAAATTATGAAGGGAATAAAGGCGATCCGAGGGTTAGGATATTGAAGATGTCAATCTTTGAAGGGGAGGATGTGCATTGGTGGATCTACAAGGTTGAAAGATATTTCACCGTCAATGGGTTGACAGAGGAGAAGAGACTAACGGCAACAGGCCTATGTTTGGAAGGGAAAGCTTTGACTTGGTACCAATGGAGGGACATGCGATGACCCATACGGCGTTGGAGGAAGTTTAAAGATTGTTTGATATAACGTTTACAAACCAGCAGGGGAGGAGGCTTCTACGAGCAGTTCTTCGCCTTGACGCGGGATAGTTTAGTAATAGAGTACTAGGAGAGGTTTAAGTACCTTGCTAGCAGATTAGACCGTCTTTCTAAGACAGTGCTAGAAGGGAACTTCATGAAGGGATTGACACCAAAGATCCAGGCAACAGTTAGAGTAAAGAGGCCTCGTGACTTAGGAGAGGCTATGGAGCTAGCTCGATTGGTAGAAGATCAGAAGCACCGAGAGAGAGAGAGAGACAGGAGGCCGCAACTCAGGAGGCCAATAAAGGATGACCACCATCTTATTGAAATCAAAGGAGCTGTCACGACCCGGCCCGGATGCTCGATTTAACGAGGCGGGAACTAAAAGTCAGACGGTAAAAAAAATCATTAAACATTACACTACTATCTTATTTGTACTGAAGAGCCACTAATACCCAAATTATAAATTATATGTGGTCATTTGCACGACGTCTTCTATAAACGAACTCTTCCCTTTCTGCCATTTCTAAATCTTTGGAGACTTACCTGAAACATTTAATTAGTGGAATGAGTTTACATAGTAAACTAAGTGGGTAACAATTAAAATAATTTACATGCTTTAAAGTACAATATACATATATATTTATATATACATAACATTTGATATTGATTCATTAATTTAACATTTGAGGCATATTTTCTTTCTTTATTTCATTTCATTTCATATACATATTATATCGTATTCCTTTCTTTACCTTTTACATACCATAGCATGTTCATTTATAACATTTACTTTAACAATTTTTTTCCCTTATTTCATATTGTACAAGAGCACTGTCTAATTGTACCAAATGTACAACCATTTCCATTTCCTTTTCCATTTACATAACATTTTTGCTATTTTTCATGACAGGTACGTTGCTTCCCCAGCCAGTACCATACGAGGGTGAACTCCTGTAAGTTTTGCATGCATAACATTTTCTATTTCCCTCTTACTCAATTATATTTATATCATTTCTTAAACATTTATTTATTTACATTCTTATGTGTATAAGTATATGTATGTCTTTCATTTTCACTTCTCATTTCTTTCACATGTCTTGTTCGTTCATATATACTTTCTTATCTCATATACGTCTTCTTTCACATATCCATACTTGTACAAAAATTTACTTCGTATAACAGTTTTCTAACATTATATAAATCATAAGCTATAAGCAATTAAATGCATGCTCCTTTCAATGCAAACTAAAAAAAAAATACAATAAAGGAAATTTCATAAATACCCACTTTGAATCTTCTAAGTCTTTGATTTCGTCACCACCTAAGGAGATACACAGTAAAGAAAGTTACATATAATTAATTTTATCAAACTTCTCAATAACATCTATTTAGGTGATTCTTACCTCAGCCTCAAATTTCGTTCTTGTTGAATTTCTTGAAGAACCCAACTCCTACAATTTAATCTCCTCCTTTCAAATTCATTAAATCCATACAATATAACTTTCATAAGAAATGATTAATTACAAAAATTTAACTAAAAATTTTACCATAGAAAAATCACTTATAATTGGGAATCTCTAAATTCTTCTTCCTTTCCTAAAATCCTTCCCATTGCCTTCAATTCCTTTCTTCCATCTTCTATGAAAAGTATATATAGGTTTAGATGAAATAACATAAGACAATTTATACGAAAAAGGGAAGAAAATTTTTTACAAACCTCCTTCCTTCTCCCTCTCGATTGTTCCGCTCGTTCGTTGCAATTTCTCCCAATTTAGAAATTTATTAGCGATAGGAATGAAAAGGAATGGTTGATTCATATCTCCAAACACGATGGTTAGCTAAAAATGGCAAAAGAAATCCTCCAAAACCCCTATGCGTGCATTCGGCCGTCCGCCCCTTCAGCTCTCTGTTTCGCGAAACGGAGTTTTTACCGACCACAACAGGGGTCGCGACCTATTAATAGAGGCTGGCCGGTTCGATTGAACCGGCCCAGCCTAAACCGGTCATTACAGGAGCCAACACCGGATACTCTTAGGCGGACTTCAAAGGAAAAGGCTATAGAAAGAAGACCAGGGGACAACTTCAAGAAGCTCACAGAGATAGAATTACAGGAGAAGATGGAGAAGGGGCTCTATTTCAGATGTGACGAGAGGTATACGCGGGGCACAAGTGTAAGGACCGAAATCCTCAGGTTCTTATTGTTAGTGATGAAGAAGGAATGGAGGAGGGTGCCCTATTTCCACCTTGCGGACAAGGTGTATCTTTGGGAGGGGAGTATTGTTAGACCGGTCCAGCAGGTCCGACAAGACCGGCTTACAGACGAAACGAGCGAAACTCTCCGCCATCCCATATGTGTTGTCCATGCTGCAGATCCATAAAATCGGATTAGGAATGATTTTTTTGAAAGTTTAGGAGGGAAAGTGAATGTATGGTCTGTTTAGAGATTTCCTGTTGAATTGTATGCATTAAATAGTTTATTTTCCTAAAGCTAGGGCATCTTGAATTTGGCTGAAATTTGAGATCCCAGAGGTTTTCTTTGGGCTCTAACGGTGTCTAGAGATTGGGAGAGATCAATCCTCCTCTCGAATTGAGGATCAATTGTATCTTCTTATTTTTCTTCCGTTATTTTGATTATCACAATAAAATTCCTGTTTTCTTGATTTTTTCTTTGAAGTTTAGAAGAGTTTTCTCGCTGTTTTTCAGAAATTGATAGGATTTGCTCGAAATCTTGAAGTGTTTCATATCAGTCTTCGAACAGGGAACTTCACGTTCGGCCAAATTGTGAGGTAGGTACTAGTGCAAGCGTCGACAAGAGCAGGGTGACAGAGCGGATTAAGGAGAGTTGAGGTTGGGGATGGCTCGAATGGGAATATCGGGCCGATTGAGGGCTTCAAGTCGACAGGTGTGCGGTTTGCAAGAGGTTGAGGAAGAAGATCAAGTGGAGGCCGCATGGGTTAAGGTTTAGATAGCTCGTAGATTTAGAGGAATTGGAAGAAGTTGCTTGTGTGCAGAAGCAGAGGAATAAGCACAGAAACCTCGTCTACCCTCTCGATTTAAGGATGTCGAAGAGCGAGAGCCATCTACAAAGAGCGAATTGCAGGATCTGTGTGAGGAGATGCGAGAAGCGACAGTTCGACGTCGAATATACATGATTTTTGAAAGGATAGAGGGATGTGCCATTGAATTTTGACAGAGATAATGATTTAAGAATTTTTTTTTATATATTTTTTTTTATTGCTCTAGTGTGGAGGACCTGGCGGTCAACATTAGCCTAGGTGACCCAAAGTTGTCAATTAATCCTAAAAAAAGTCGTCAGTCAAGGCAGCATGAATATGTTGGTTAAGGCAACAAGGACTCATTAGACAAGGCAACAGAGGAAATTATCATGGATTGAGTTCAAAAAGGAGGTCAATACATTCATAGAATAAATTTTTAAATTTTGTATTCAAACTACTATACTTCTATTAGAATTCAAAGCAAAAAATTTAATATTGGTTGATGTCAATGAACAATTAGAATTCATATTTTAAAATTAAAAATTAATATAGTATATTGGTGAAACCACATGCCACATTTTAATAATAGTACAGATATATGCAAACTAGGGGTGTCAATTCGAGTCAGCGAATCGGGTTCGGGTCGAACCCGAAACTGACCCGGCACTGTTCGGGTCAACCCGAACTCGACCCGTTTTTAAAAACGGGTCAGGTTTCCTGACCCAAACCCGACCTGATTCGGGTCCGGGTCAACCCGACCCGACACGAATGACCCAAATTTGATCTAAAATTGCTAATTTTCGGGTCAAAATCGGATCAATATTCGATTTTTGGGTCAAAATCGAGTCAAAATCGGGTCAAAAACGGGTCGATCTCGGGTTTTTGGGTCAAATATGAGTTTTCGTGTCACTTTCGGGTCAATTTCGGGTTGCTGGGTCAACCCGACCAGATTTTTAAAACGGGTTGATTTG
Source organism: Dendrobium huoshanense (assembly GCA_016618105.1). Taxonomy (NCBI): domain Eukaryota; kingdom Viridiplantae; phylum Streptophyta; class Magnoliopsida; order Asparagales; family Orchidaceae; genus Dendrobium; species Dendrobium huoshanense. Next base: position 13,498,039 of record CM028343.1, on the reverse strand, counting down.
TTGACCCGAATCCGACCCAATTCGGGTTCGGGTTGACCCGAACCCGAATTTTTCCGGGTCGAGTTCGGGTCGTGTCAAAAATTGACATCCCTAATGCGAACATCACTTCAAAAAAAATTATACAAAAAAATGCACGCAATGATACAAGATAATTACTTATGTTTTTTGAGGATGTCTAGTCCTTCGAAAGTTTCTTAAGACATAAGTAGACAAAATTAGCAAAAAAAAAAAACATGCAATATTCTACTAAAAAAAAAGATAAAGCCATGCTCTAGTTATTTCAGCACACTTGCCAGAACAGAATGATGGAAAGAGCTAGCACACAAAAGCATATATATATATATATATATATATATATATATATATATATATAGAGAGAGAGAGAGAGAGAGAGAGAGAGAGAGAGAGAGAGAGAGAGCGCGAGCTTAACTTTCATATAACACTTAAAAAGAAAACAAATGGAATCGGATTCATACAGCCGTGTTGACCTAAACAACAAATAAAAAAAATCCACGTAATCCTAAAATCCTGTTGAGAAAGAGGAAGAAATCCAGCTTACCTATAGAACGGCGCCGCTCCAGTCGCTTCTCCGTAAATCCTAAGTAAATCCTGCGAAATTTCCTCATTTCTTGCTCTGCTCGCGTCGTTAAAAGGCGAGGGAACTCGCACCTTCTCGTTTCTTCTTACACACGAGACCTTGCCGACGCCTCTTCCTCCAAATCCCCTGCTCTCCTGATTCCCACTACAGCCGAAGCTTCCCCACTCTTCTTCATCCCAAAATCCCGCAAGCCCCTTCGTAGCTTTCGATCCCTCCAAAGCCATCCACACCTTCCTTGTTCGCAAGCTGCCTCCGATCCAGAGAGAGAGAGAGAGAGAGAGAGAGCTTCTTCCTCATACCTCCTCCTCAAGCACCTGAGCCGCCTCTAAGCCCTAGCCGCTCCCAAAGCCTCTCCGCCTCCTCCTTGGTTGTTGATCGACTTTGCACCTTCGACGCCCGTCCCTCTTGGATCGGGAGTCAGGACATTTTGAGTCGAAGCAAGAACGGGCGCTCGCTAGGTGTGAAGGTAACGATCCTTCTCCCCTTCCACGCGCTACTTCAGCTAAATCCCATAAATCAACTTAGCTAGAAAGGGAAACAAAGGCTTTAACTCTCTGTTATTCCCTAATCCTACATTAATCACGTATCCCGAGAACTCTTTAATTTACATCTTGCTCAAATCCTATTTAATTATAATTGAGTATAATTAATGGTAAATATTTATAATTATTTATTATTAAACATGATTAGTTATAATTAATACTTATTAATAATGTTTAATTATAATTATTTATTATTAATTATATTTAATTATAAGTAATTAATTGTCTATTATTAACTATATTTAATTATAATTAATTATAGTTAATTAATTAGTTATTATTAATCATGTTTAATCATTATTAGTTATATTTAATTATAATTAGATATAATTAATTAATAATAATTATTATTATTATTCTTAATTATGATTAATAATAATTAATAATAAAATGCAATGAGGCATGCCTTCTCTTGCCTCGTTCCACGTGCCACAAACACCACCTCGCCGTAATACAAAGTATAACCCCTTTGATCCCTAAAACTCCCAGAGCCCGTTTCCAACGCTTGCAACACGACAAAAAAAACCACCTATACAAGATTTTTTTAGCGTGATAGGAGGAAGTTCGTCACGATGCTTGCGACGAAGCGGCTAATCACCTAAAATCTCTTCTCACACATTCGTGGCGCACCGGAAAACCGCTTATACACGTTTTTCTTAGCGTTGTGGGATGGAAACCCGGTGCGATGCATACGACGAAGTGGGGATACCCATAAGTAGCTGCTTGCGGGGAAATAACTGCTTTTCTTTTGCAACAGGTACCGAAGACCCATACATTCTTTTCTTAGCGTGATGGGGGACGAAGATTTTACGGCTGAGGTGGACAAAAACACCTACCATACACGCTTTTCTTAGCATGATGGGAAGGCCAAGTTTCCCTTAGTTTTCCCCTAAATAGAGGAGACGCCAGGAGGTTGCCGAAATTTTGGGTGAATAAGGAACTGCACTCGGACCTGAATGAACATTCACAGGGGACTTGTAAACTTGATGCAATTGATCTAAATAAATTCAAATCTAAATGAACTTGAACTTGAACTTGAACGAATCACCAAGACTTGAACTCAAAATTGAACCAAATACCAATGAACTTGAATCCAAGTTGAATTTGATTTGTACATTAAGTGGGCATAACTTCAGACTTGAAAATGAACTTAAACTTGAAGTATGCGCTTGTGGTCATTGAACTCAAAATGTACAACATCAAGTGGAACTTGAACAAGAATTTGGACACAAAGAACTTGGACTTGATCTGAATCAAGCATAGTGGATATGAAATTGAATGAAACTTGCAAAATTCAGACTAGAACTTGCAGACCAAACTGGACCTCAGCTCAACAAGACTCAATGAACTCAAATTTGAATCAAATGATGAAGACTTGCAAGCTTGGATATGGTGACAAAATGAACTTATCTTAGAACCATAATTTGAATGAAAAGAAGTAACTTGAATATTTGAACTCAAGCAAGAAAACTTGAGTTTGACCATAGGGGACCTGAACAAGAGCCTGAATTCAGGCTGAACTATAGGGAACTAGACCTTGAATTGATAAATGCATGAACAAAATGAAAATATTGAAACCAAATAATAACCCCGATCATTCAAAGTGTTCGAAGAAATCTTATACAAGCAAATAATGACTTGTGGCAGACAGTGAAGCTACAAACAAAAATCGCTTGCAAGCGATACAAAAGTTATAAAAGATATGACATGATTTCATAGAATCCCTTTAAAGGATAATAAAACTTGCATATAGATTAAAACAATTGATTCATGATGTCTATCCCAATCATGTAATTTGATGATTTGAAATGATTGTGATAGACGTAGGGATTTGTGATGAACGAAGAACAAATTCTCAAGAGGCATGTAAGCAAGAGAGATTTATTAGAGCACTATAATCCAACCTCAAAAAGCAATAAGTAGTGCACGACAGTCTACCTGTATAAAGCAACGAACAATTCAATTCAGAAGTTGCTACGTCATGCCACCGGATCCGCAACATTCATGCAAGCGGACAGAAGGTGTTTATAAATATTCAAAAAATATCCCCGCACATGCACTGTAATATGTATGCACATAGATATACTAAAGGGAAAAATACAATCACGACACGCATGGTCCCTAGCGAACGTGTTTTCGATACACATGTGACGTCTAGGGATGTTGTGCGGGTCAACAAATTTGAACTCGATCCTCCTAAGTAGATAAAAAGGAGTCAACAAGGTTCAAGAAATAATTATAAAATGCCCACAAACACGCGCATAGGCCCCGACGAGCATGTTATAAGTACGCACGTGATGTTTAGGAATGTTGCGCGGGTCAATAAGTGAATTCAAGTTCGAACCCGATCCTCCTATACGAATCAATATGAGTCGACAGGGTTCGAATCATCAAGCAACTATGTGATTACGGTGACTGATATATTTGTTTTAATACATTCATATTATGCCTTCAAGGCCTATAACAATGAAAATTCACTAATAAAAACACAAAGCCTATGACGAACCCGATCCTCTGTTGGTAAACTGACAGAGTCGACACGGTCCGGTCAATGAAATGGAAGATACCACAAACACACCAATGATGGCCGTGTTGAATGTTTATCACAACCGGAGGGGTTCACAAATAATTTCTTATGCCTCCAAACTTCCAAAAAATTCAAATTCCTACAAAAATATAAGTGACTTTAACGTCACCCCGATGATGTCAATCTCAACCGTAGGGGTTCACAAACACTTTCAAATGATTTCTCAAATATCCAAGAAAATCCAAAACTCCACAAATCATCTAAACTCTAAGATGTTTAAAATTGAAATATTCAATCATCCAAATACTTAAAGTAAAATCCATCCACCCTCCACAACAGTTTGCAAAGGTGGACAAATTTAAATTTTTTTTAGCTCACATAGAGTTAATGTCTAGTTGAAAATATCACTAAGATCCATTCTCAAACAATCTTTTGCCAATAAGAACGTGGTACGTGTCCTCTGACCGACGGTTTTGCCGCCAAATGGCACTGCAAGATAAACGATTATAACCCGCCGAGGCCCTTTGAACCGAGTGATTTTGCAGTCAAATAACACCATGAAATACCGGTTATGGCCAGAACTAATATGTTTCTTAGTGGCATCAAATCCTTAAGATATGAATCAATATGATATGATCGATAGGGCACAAATCTCTATGTTAGCTAAGTGGATTCAAATTTGTCCTCTTAGACAAACACTTACCCCAGGTCTACGATGTCCCCTTAGACGAAGCATCCCATGGTTGCCGACAAGGATCCTTCTGTCAGGTTGGGTCGACTACCTTCTCTGACTAAGTAGACCAATGACCATAATGGCCCGGGACGACGAAACCATGGGATCTTGATCGGGTCCATCATTCATTCCCCCACAATCCGCTTTAAGTGGAAGATGGTGAAATTTCTGTTTTAAATATCAATTTCCAAATCTACAAACTCTTCAAAATTCTCAAACCTGTGCTGCTACTATATGTCAGGTAACACATATCTCTACGTATCTGATTGACAACTAGCCTTAATCGAAAGTTCTCTCTTGTTATCGGGAGGGGAAATTAACCATAGGAGCTTGCGCCTATAGTTAACCAGAACTCATATCATAAAGTCCTCGCAAAATGAGAGTGAAATCTCTGGGTAGTGCCTTATCTACAAACACATCTTCCTTTCAAAATTTACCCTGGAACTTATATTCGTTAAAACTCCCCCCGAATAAAAAGCAACGCAAGCGAAGGCCGGGACCGAATTTTCGTAGCCCACAAGCCGATCCAGGTGATTAGAACAAGTGCTATTGTTGATAATGCAGGACTATGTTGATAGAATTCGATGAAGATTTAGAAATTAGTAACAAAAGAAATCTAACGATCAAAAGATTAACAGCTATGGCTTGAAAATTTGTTGTTATCCTTATTGATGAGATCAATGCAGTTTACCAGAATAAAAGGTCCACGATGTCAAAACAAGATGAAGTAGGACAATACGCCAACGTTGCCAAAACATGATGGACCGCTGTTAAAACAATACTGATAAGAAAATAGTTTCTCTAAGGATTTACATGAACTTACGGTCCATATGGAAGTGTGTTAAAAACCAATGAGAACAATCTCCTCTTAAATAGCGGAATGCATCCTGCACATAAGATGTGTCCAAAGTAAGAAAAAAGTTGTAATACTTCAAAAATAATCAAATAAAACACTTTAAAGAAATAAAATACTGCGAAGATCTTTAAAGATACTTGTTTTCGTAATTATATTTTCATGAAAATACTTACTACTAAGCTTAGTCTTCAGTGGTTAAAAATAGTTGGAAGGTGATATGCTGGGAAGAATAACACCATAAATGAAACAAGCTGTAATGCATGCTCGAGTGATCAAAATCAAGCACCAAATTTCAAAGTTAAGAATTCAGCCATTTAGTGAGTAAAACTGCATATCTTCTTAGGTGGATTAAACCGCTTAAGCAAAATGAAAAGCTAGAAAGGAAGTGAAAAAAAGAATAACGTCATGAATTTATTGAAAAAACTATTACTATAAATAAAAGGAACAAAAATCAATTTGGATATGCCTAGGAGATGAAGGAATTTCTTGTCTTACTAAACTTTTTAATATTATTTTGAAGACTAAAAAGATGTCAGATGTGTGGAGAATGAGTGTGTTGATTCCTATCTTTAAGAATAAAGGTGATGCACAAGATTGTGCAAATTACTGAGGAATTAAGTTGATGTGTCATACTTTGAAACTATGGAAGAGAGTTATGGATCATAGGTTACGATGTGATACTAATGTTTCTCAAAATTAATTTGGATTCATGTCGGGTAGGATTACTATGGAAGCCATACATTTATTGAAATGTTTGATGGAGAACTATAGAGAGAAAAATGAAGATCTTCATATGATATTTATTGATTTAGAGAAAGAAGATGACAAAGTTCCAAGAGAAGTGCTATTGAGAGTTATAAAAAATAAAGGGATTAATAATGCTTTATTCAAGTCATTAGGGATATGTATGCTAGAGTTGTTACTTGTGTTCAAACACAAGATGGTTTTTGTCCAAGTATTTTTCAATTTCAGTTGGATTACATCAAGGATCAGCCTTAAGCCCATATCTTTTGCTTTAGTCATGGAAATTCTTACTAGAGATTTGCAAGAGTGTATTCCCTATTGTATGCTTTTTGCTAACGATATTATTCTTGTTGATAAGACTAAAGACGGAAAGGTAAACTTGAATTATGGAAGTCAACCTTAGAGTCTAAAGGTTTTCGTTTGAGCAGATCTAAAACCGAATACATGGAGTGTAAATTTAGTAGTAAAAGATCTAGTGGGGTTTGGGACTTTAAGCAATTAAGTCATTAATAAGAGTACACATTTTAGATATATTGGGTCTATTGTTCAGAGTGATAGTGAAATAGAAGGGGATATTATTAGTAGAATTCAAGTTGGGTGGATGAAGTAGAGGAATGCATCGGGCTTGTTTTGTGATAGAAAAGTATCACTCAAACTTAAGGGAAAATTCTATAAGATGGAGGTTAGACCTGCAATGCTTTATGGCGCAAAATATTGGCCATTAAAAGAGAAGCATAATATTAAATTAAGTGTTGCAGAGATGAGGATGCTCAGGTGGATGAGTGGTTTTACTATTAGAACCAGGATACGAAATGAGCACATACATGAAAAGGTTGGAGTAGCTCCAGTGGCAGATAAAATTAGAGAGAGTAGCCTTAGATGGTCTGGTCACATAAAACGGCAGCCTTCCGGTGACCCGGTTAGGAGACTAAATGTATTAGATTTAACCTTTATTAAGAAAGGTAGAGGTAAACCTAAAATGACTTGATTAGAAAATATTAGAAATGACTTTTCTTTATTAGATCCAAATGAGAATATGACTCTTAACCAGACACAATGGAGAGAAAAAAAAACATGTAGCCGACCCCACGTAGTGGGATAAAGGCTTGATGTTGTTGTTGTTGTTGTTATGGTAGCAAGATGATACGCTGCCGGCCCAGGAGGGGCCGGCTGGACCGGTTCAGCCAGGACCGGTCCTGTGCTACTCACGTCGAAACAAAAAAAAAATGGGGGGGGGGGGATTCCCTAGTGGGCCCAGTGGGTGGTAATTGCAATTAGGAGGGAATTTTTGAATTTGGGGGGGCTGTTTTAGGAAGTGTTTGATTGTCCTTTATGAGGAATTTGTTTAATTAGGAGTTTTGGGGGGATTAGCTCCTCATCTTGAGTTTGAATCCAGTTTGAGATCTAGGGTTTTGTGTTCTTGGGCTCTAGGCTACGGCTAGAGATTTGGAGAGTTTTTCCTTCCTCTCGAATTGAAGGAAAGTTGTATCTTGCAAGTGCTTTTCATCCGTTATCGAAATAAAAGTGTTTGCATTGTTTTTCCTACGTTTTTCTCCTACGTTCCCTCTCAGATTTTCTTGCATTTGGCTGTTTTTCTGCTGTGGACAGTAGTTTTCCTTTGGATCCTCTTGGTTTTGGTGTGAAACACTTGGAAATCCAAGTGTTTCCTATCAAATTGGTATCAGAGCATCGATTTGGGACCACCGGCGGCTGAAATTCTGAAATTTCAGCGAGTTTATCTTGTCCGGAAGAAGATTTTTGGAGATCCGTTAGGAGAGCGATGGCCGGAAAGAAGGTGGACGTCTTGGAAGGCGAGATCGGTCAATTGAAAACCGATTTGGAAGAAAGATTTTTTGAATTTCAAAATCAAATCACCACCAACAACGAAAGGTTGGAGGGAAAGTTCACGGCAATGGAAGAAATGATGAAGAAATTATTGGAGATGAAGACTAATCCGACAACGTCGGAAGCAAGAGAGACTACCGGAGACCACGGTGTAGGAGGAAATCCGAACCCCCGTAGGGGGAGGAGGAATCAAGATGTGGAGATCCTTGAAGGAGACGACAACATGCCACCTCTAGAGCCACTTTCTAGAGAGAAGATGAGCATGGGAAATGACCGTCGAGGTGCTGAATTTCAGCGTCGAGGTGCTGATTTTCAGCGTCGAGGCGCTGATTTTGAAGGCAGACGGGGGGAATATGAAGGTAGTGCAGATTTTGGAGAAAGGAGAGAAGAGTATCAGCGTCGAGGTGCTGAATTTCAGCGTCGAGGTGCTGACTTTGAAAGACGAAGAGGGGATTATGACGACGGACTCGGATACCAACGTCGGAGGGAGGACCGGGACACCTGGGGAGCACCTCCTCTGCGAGGAATGGGAGGTTATGGAGAGTACCGGGGTAACGGAAGAGATCCGAAGGTAAGGAAGTTAAATATGCCCATCTTTGAGGGTGAAGATGGCCATGGCTGGATATACAAGGTGGAGCGTTACTTTGCTGTCAACGGGTTGACAGATGATGAGAAGCTGACAGCTGCAGGATTGTGTCTGGAAGGGAAAGCGTTGGCATGGTATCAGTGGCGAGACAGGAGAGAGCCTATCAGGAACTGGCGAGAGTTCAAGGACTGTTTATTAGAGTGTTTCCGAGCCGATGGGGGAGGAGACTTCTATGAGCAGTTCTTTGCTCTGACTCAGGAGGGGACCGTGGCCGACTACCGGGACAGATTCGAGTACTTGGCCAGCCGTCTGGATCACATCTCCGAATCGGCCCTATAGGGGAATTTCATGAAAGGGCTCAAACCGGAGATACGAACAGCCGTCAGAGTGTTGGAGCCAAAGAATTTAGGCAAAGCTATGGAGCTAGCACAATTGGTGGAAGATCAGAAGAGATCAGAAAGAGGAGCTCGAGGCAACTACTCAGGGGGATCGTACAAGATGACTACTGCGGTATTACCCTCCAAAGGGGTAGCGCCAGGGGGTTAGAAGGAAGCAACCAAGGAAAAGACAGGAGGAGGAAATGGTGGACATTTCAAAAGGCTGATCGAAAAAGAAATGCAGGACAAGAGAGCAAAGAGGTTGTGCTTCAGGTGCGATGAGAAGTACATGCCGGGGCACAGGTGCAAGGACCGATCTCTTCAGGTTCTCCTCGTTTGTGAAGATGAGGAAGACAAAGAGAGAGGTGGGAGTGACCCTGAGGTGGAGGAGGATGAGAAATTGCATCTGGATGTAGCAGAAGTCTCTCTGAACTCAGTAGTGGGACTCACCTCTAGTCACACTATGAAGGTGAAAGGAGAGATCTCTGGTCGCGAGGTTGTGGTGTTGATAAATAGCGGAGCAACACGCAATTTCATTTCCACCCAGATAGTTGATGCATTGGGGATGGAGCTAGTGGATACCGGAGGTTACGGGGTAATGATGTGCACCGGGAAGGTAGAGATTGGACGCGGAGTCTGTCGAGGAACAGTACTGAAGATTCAAGGGATTCATGTAAAGGAAGACTTCCTTCCCCTGGAGTTGGGGAGTACGGATGTCATTCTTGGGATGAAATGGCTGCAGACATTGGGAGAGACCAAAATCAATTGGGGCACACTAAGGATGGAGTTGATGGTTGGGGGCAAAAAGAGGATAATTCAAGGTGAATCCGGACTGACCAAGGCAGGGGTTTCTCTCAAATCCCTCATCAGAACCATTCAGGAAGAAGGGAGAGGTTACTTAATAGAGTTACACCGCTTGGAAGGGGTTAGATTGGAAGAGGAAGGCAATGTTCCCGCTACAGTACAACGAGGTCTTTCACCCTCCCCAGGGTTTACCTCCTCAGAGAGAGTTGCAGCATGCCATTACTCTGAAAGAAGGTGAGACTCCGATCAGCGTCCGTCCTTACCGCTACCCACAGATTCAGAAAGATGAGATTGAAAAGCTGTTCCGAGAAATGCTGGAGGCAGAGATTATCAGACCCAGCAACAACCCTTTTTCCAGTCCAGTCCTCCTGGTCAAAAAGAAGGACGGAAGTTGGAGATTTTGTGTGAATTACAGGGCTTTGAATAAAGGCACTGTACCAGACAAGTTCTCAATTCCAGTGATTGACGAGCTGTTGGACGAGTTACATGGTGCAGTGATGTTCTCTAAGCTAGATCTAAAATCCGGATACCACCAGATCAGAATGAAGGAGGCCGATGTTCCAAAAACGGCGTTCAGGACACATGAGGGACATTATGAATTTCTGGTAATACCCTTTGGATTGACTAACGCTCCTGCAACCTTTCAATCCCTGATGAATCGGGTCTTCAAGCAGCACCTCAGGAAGTTTGTCCTGGTCTTTTTCGATGACATCCTGGTGTACAGCAGGACTGTGGAGGAGCACTTGGAACACCTGAGGGTGGTATTGGAAGTACTTCAGGAGCATCAGTTGAAAGCCAACTTGAAGAAGTGCAGTTTTGCTCAGGCAAGTGTGGAGTACTTGGGACATGTGGTTTCCCAAGAGGGAGTGGCAGCGAATCAAACTAAAATTGAGGCAATGCAGAGATGGCCACTGCCTAGGAACCTCAGGGAGTTGAGGGGCTTCCTAGGTTTGACGGGATACTACAGGAAGTTTGTGAAGGGGTACGGTACCATTGCATGGCCCCTGACGGAGCAGCTAAAGAAAGACAATTTTTTGTGGGGAGAGGCAGCCACTCAGGCGTTTGAGAGGTTAAAAGAAGCCATGATGACGGTTCCTGTTCTAGCTCTCCCAGACTTTGGTCAGGTCTTTGTAGTAGAGACGGATGCATCAGGATATGGGCTAGGTGCAGTGCTAATGCAGAATCACAGGCCAATAGCTTACTTCAGTCAAGTACTTTCAACCAGGGCTAGATTGAAGTCAGTGTATGAAAGAGAATTGATGGCCATTGTCTTGGCTATTCAAAAGTGGCGGCCATATCTCTTGGGAAGGCACTTTATCGTGCGGACGGATCAGAGGAGCTTGAAGTATTTGCTAGAGCAAAGGATGGTAACAGAAGAACATCAGAGGTGGCTATCCAAACTACTAGGCTATGACTTTGAGATCCAGTATAAGCCGGGGTTGGAGAACAAGGCAGCCGATGCTCTATCCAGATGTGTGGGGGAACTCCAGGAGTTGGCTCTATCTGTACCCTTGATGGTAGACTGGGGAGCCATCAAGGAAGAAAGCAGGTTAGATGAGGAATTGGGAAAGATCAGGGAGGATCTAATGAAGGATGAGAGTAGCCATCCGGGATACTGCCTTGAGGGGGAGAGACTAGTGCATCAGGGGAGGTTCATTCTGCCTCGAACCTCCATTCACATCCCCAACTTGTTGCAAGAGTTCCACGGTAGCGCAATTGGAGGCCATTCAGGAGTAAAGAAGACATAAAGGAGGCTAGCAGCAGAACTCTATTGGAAGGGGATGCGTAAAGATGTGGAGGAGTTGGTGGCAAGGTGTGAAGTGTGTCAGAGGAACAAATACTTGGCCATGGCGCCAGGAGGGCTGTTACAACCATTGGCACTTCCAAACAAAGTTTGGGAGGAATTGTCCATGGACTTCATCGACGGATTACCACTGTCAGAAGGATACACTGTCATCATGGTGGTGGTGGACAGACTTAGTAAGTATGCACACTTCGTCCTTTTACGACACCCGTACACTGCAGTGTCTGTGGCAGCTACATTTATCAGAGAGGTTGTCAGACTGCATGGGGTTCCAAAATCGATAGTGACGGATTGAGAAAAGGTATTCCTTAGTCAGTTTTGGAAGGAGTTGTTCCGATTGCAGGGAACAATCCTCAAGAGAAGCACCGCCTATCATCCACAGACAGACGGGCAGACGGAGGTGGTGAACCGAAGTGTGGAGACCTATCTGAGGTGTTTTGTGTCAGAGACCCTGCGGATGTGGGCAAAGTGGCTTCCTTGGGCTGAATACTGGTACAATACCTCGTACCACTCGGCTTCCCAGATGACCCCATTCAAAGTGCTGTATGTAGGGGACCCTCCACACCTAGTGCATTGTGGGAAAGGCAGTACTCCCGTGTCGTCAGTGGAGCAATATTTGGAAGAAAGAGACAAGGTACTGGAAGATTTAAAGAAACATTTGATGAGAGCCCAACAGATTATGAAAAAGCAGGCAGATTCACACAGGCGAGACATGCAGTTTGAGGTAGGGGAGAAGGTATTCTTAAAACTACGACCCTACCGACAGCGGACAGTGGCAAGAAGAAGGAATCAGAAATTAGCACCCAGGTACTTTGGGCCTTATGAGGTGATGAAAAGGATTGGTGCAATGGCGTACCGACTGAAGTTACCCCCATCAGCTACCATACATCCAGTTTTTCATGTATCACAGTTGAGGAGAGCTATTGGGGAATAGGCAGTTAGCACGGATTTACCGGTGACACTGACGGAAGAGTTGGAAGTGATATTAGAGCCTCTGGAGCTTACAGGTGTAAGATCAGATAAGGATGGCAACAAAGAAGTGTTGATTAAGTGGAAAGGCCTTCCAGATTTCGATGCGACGTGGGAGCCAATGGAGAGAATGAAAGAGCAATTCCCTTCTTTTCACCTTGAGGACAAGGTGAGTTTTTGGGAGGGAAGTATTGATACGCTGCCGGCCCAGGAGGGGCCGGCTGGACCGGTCCAGCCAGGACTGGTCCTGTGCTACTCACGCCGAAACAAAAAAAGGGGGGGGGGGGGGGGGGGGGCGGAATTCCCTAGTGGGCCCAGTGGGTGGTAATTGCAATTAGGAGGGAATTTTTGAATTTGGGGGGCTGTTTTAGGAAGTGTTTGATTGTCCTTTATGAGGAATTTGTTTAATTAGGAGTTTTGGGGGGATTAGCTCCTCATCTTGAGTTTGAATCCAATTTGAGATCTAGGGTTTTGTGTTCTTGGGCTCTAGGCTACGGCTAGAGATTTGGAGAGTTTTTCCTTCCTCTCGAATTGAAGGAAAGTTGTATCTTGCAAGTGCTTTTCATCCGTTATCGAAATAAAAGTGTTTGCATTGTTTTTCCTACGTTTTTCTCCTACGTTCCCTCTCAGATTTTCTTGCATTTGGCTGTTTTTCTGCTATGGACAGCAGTTTTCCTTTGGATCCTCTTGGTTTTGGTGTGAAACACTTGGAAATCCAAGTGTTTCCTATCACAAGACCTAAAAGATAAACAATTAATGAATAGATTAAACTCTTGGCTATTATAAATAAATTTTGAAAAATGAATACAATCGGTTATTTTGATAAATATGATTTATAGTTTCTTTCATTGATGATTGTATTAATTAAAGGAGATTAACAGATAAATAGATAATTCTTCCAAAATTAGATACTGGGGTGTTCCACCATTGCACGCATCGATGCCTGACTCTCAGCAGCATTGGCATATCCCCTTTTGATGCATGACAAAACATCAACGTCTGACTCTCAACATACTAATATAATCATTTTAAGCACAAATCTTAGCTAAATTACTTATTATTTTTTAATTATTATTAATATTCTGCTAGCTAAATTTCTATACACTATTTTTAAGACATAAAAATTATAATTCTATGTCTAACCCGTGTCCATATTTTATATTTTCTATAATTGATGTATCTTGTGTCAATTTCTATACATCATAGACAATGACTATTGTTGAAGAATACTCATGAAGACTTACTCAAATGAGCACAATGACGTCTCCAATGCCAAAGGTAGAAGGACAACACAGTATCTCCAAGATCAACAATTTAGGTCAAGAAATTAGAATCTACCTTCCCATTAAGCAAAAAAGGTCAAACATGTAGAAATTCACAACAATGAAATGCTTTAAATCTGACTACACGATATAGTTGGTGGTGGGATTTTTGATGTTGGAGTACGAGAAATTGAGTGGAGATAGGGGTTTGAGGCAAGTAAAAGTTCCATTAATTTCCTAGCAAAGCTAGAAAAACAAAGTTAAACCTGCCTGAGGTTTACCCTTTTTAGCACATACTTCGAAATGTGTAATACGTGCGGAATACGCATGCACGCAACGAGAAGAAGGCATGAATAAACTGATGTTTTTCACGGAATTCAAGAAACATGCAACTTTAATAAGAAAACTGTTTACTGCAACTTTAATAAGAAAACTGTTTACTGCAGTAATTTTGAAAATAATCTACAAGAAAGTACGAGTGGTATGAATAATAATTTGAATGATTGGCAGAATACGCACCACTCGAAATGGTGTTCCTGTTATGCAACACCAAGGAGGTATTTCTCTTACTCTCCCACGGTTAGCATTCCTTCTAGTACCAACCCTCTTCTGAGTTGAAAATTTGCTAGCATTTTCTACATGGTTAAATGATCTCAAAGGATTGAAGCCTCTTGCTTTATATGCCACCGGACCATGGAAGTACTGCGTGATCAACTTGTTTCCGGATAAACCTATATTTTTCTTGTCATCTAAAGCTGCGTTAGAAGGGTTATTCTCCCCATCTTGAGCCAGACAGTTTCTTTGACGAAGCTCATTAAGCGCATGAACAATTTTCTTTCGAGGCCCAACAGCAACAACACCAATACTGATAAGATCCTAGAGTACAAAGGGATATGACATGAGTTCACGTGAAATACTCAATAAAAATTAAAACATTCGCAGCAATGCAACCATCAAATAACTGAAAGTTTCAATATCTGCTAAAGAAACACTTGGGTATTAAAATATCTAAAGAACAAATGAGATATTCAGAATTAATGTAACTACAGAGGAATTAAATTTAGGAGCCACACAATGAAATTCTGAGAGGATAATGAAACTTTGACTTTTCAAAACTATGTCAATATGTCATTTTTAGATAATCAATTTAGTTTTATGTCAAAAAAGTTCATTATGGAAGGTAATTTTATCCTGAGACAATTAATGAAAAAATATAACAAATAATAGAGAAAAAATTGTACAAATAATCATGACAATATGGTGTTAAGTATAATGTAGCATTAACTAAGATTAGAAGTAATTATGAAGTGACCAACAAATTTCTAATTAAAATGGGATTTCATCATGAATCAATATTAAGACTATCTTTTTCTTCTTCTTTTTTTCGTTTACCAAAGATACATGTAAGGAATATTCAAAATAAAGTATCTTAATGTATGTCATTCGCATATAATATATTTCTAATCAGTGAGGCATCCATTAAAATAAGTAGAAAATTGGAACATAGGAAAACGATTAGAAGATAACGGGCTTAGGATTAATATAACAAATACTAAGTATATGATACCAAATTTAGCAGGTGTGATATTAAAAATTATCCATCAATACACTCGAATCTAAAATTTTATCTTCTAATTTAGCGGGTGAGTATTACAAAAATGTACTTCAAGTGTATAATACCATAAGAAAATATAATAAAAAACATAAAAAGTGACTTTCATAAAACTACAATTGGATCAGCTATTTAATATGGATCTAAGTTTTGATCAATGAAAAATTCTAGTAAAAAACATGGCATAAATGATAATATTAAGATTGATGAGTCAAAACATTATAAAAAAAAGATTGAGAAAAGCTTGTATTTAAAAGACAGAGGGAATATCATATGCTGAAAATAAGGTAGTCAAAAATATACTAGGCAGTTATAACATATACAACTAACAGTAGAAAATACCCCAAAAGATTTAATATTAGTTTCAAAGATATTAAAAGAAGATAGGTAAACCGAATATAACAAGGACAGAAGTTATGCATAAAAATTTAAAAATAATGATTTTTACTATACCGTCCACTCAACATGAGAGAATGAGGAATGAGGATTCATAAAGACCCCAAATAGTTAGGAAAACAGTACCATGATAATCCACTAAAGAATTATGAAGGAAAAACCTAGGAGTTGTACACATATAGATCAAGAAGTTACATGCAAACCTCTTCTGTCAGCCATTGCAGAGTGTCCCAGTCAACCTCCTCCCTAATGAAAGCCTCCTCATATCGGCAGAGATCCAATGCCCTTAGCCACTCAAGGACTGGGTTAGTATCAAAAACCTGATTACATGCATTAGGTTTTGTTTGACCAGGAGTAACAGATACCTGTGATGAATATATAGCTTAATTGCTAGTAAAAATCCCATGCTACAAGGAGAATTACTGCCTTAATTTTTTTGTTGATTGCAATAAGAAAGTTAGGCAATGAAAAAAAAAATGCCTTCTGTAGTAAGAGAAGTTTAAAAAACCATAAATATGAATCTCTATCATGAAGGGTTAAAATTTTCATAACAATTAAACAATTAACATTTTTAAAACGATGGGAGAGAAAATATAGATGACAAATAATAGCCTACTGCATTACATAGGAGGTTTTTAAATATGGTAAACAAACATGAAAGGAAAAGTATAGTACCAAATTGAATTAAGGAGTACTAAATCTTACATGTTATAGATCAAGTAGACAAACTGAAAACATAATCTCTGACAGTCTGACCCATTTAGAAATCATCAGACACAAATGCATATTTTTTGAGAATTTTGGATTCTACTCATTTTACAAATAAGAATAGATTCCATATTGAACGTAGTGTCGCAATATGATAGTTTTGTTATTTGATTACTAGCTATAAATGGTTTGAATGTCTTTTATTCTCTCCACTTAGTTTTAGGATAATTCCTCACTGAAATAAAATGCTAAGTACTCAATCCCTGATCCATAAATCTACATGAGCCGAGATTTGCAAAAGATATAATGCAACTTAGTTTTTTTTTTTTTAATCTTCTTTTATTTCTCAGTTGTGTTTTTCAACTGTTCATGACCGATCTTAAATTAACAGATGTCATGTCTTACTGATACAGGAAGATGGAGAAAAATCTTTAACTAGTAAGCGCAGGGATTTCAATTTAAAGATTATTTTGGCGCATCCCTACAAGTTCACCAGCTAAAACTCTTCCAACCTTCTCTGAAAATTATTCCCTTCAAATCACCACAACAAAACTAAATAATCACAATTGGGTCACAACAAAACTGAATAATCACATGGAAGGAAAAGTATTAAACAAAGAGATACAACAACAACAACATCAAGCCTTAATCCCACTACGTGGGGTCGGCTACATGAATCATTTTTCTCCATTGTGTCCTATTAAAAGTCAAATTATCGTTTAAATCTAATAAACAAAGGTCATTCCTAATATTTTCTAACCAAGTCTTTTTAGGTCCACCCCTACCTTTCTTAACATAAGTCAAATCTAAGTATTAAACAAAGAGATGATGCAAAAAAATGAGAAAAGCAAGGTTGAGGACTTATAGGTCACAACTAAAATGAATATCTATGATTTTGATACCAAAGGATGCAAAATCGAAAGCAATTATTGATATGATCTTACCGGTAGTTTAGGGCAAATAGGGAACTTAGCTTAAAACGAAAAACCTCTTAACCAAAAATTCTCCTAGGTTGGAGTGGTTTACCTTTAACTTTGGTAGTTTTTTTTTTAAATAACGGTTGCAATCCGGTGATTAATGTGGCTGATAACAACCACTACAATAGGTGGACAGCTGCTTTTTTGCAATTCAGGATGAGAAAAAGGTTGTAGACAGCCTTGGAATGGATCTCTGGGCAGAACAGGGGAGGAATGTTGTTGTTCTTGAAGGCCTAGACTGAGCAGGACGCTATAGACAAACTAGGGAAATAATTTTGGGGAGAATAGGGAACAGTGAGTTGTTTTTGCTGGTTTGGGCGGCTATTTTGCTGCAGAAAATGACAGGAATGATGGTTGGCCAAACCTGGCAGCTGGCTGTTGCTGTGGACAGTAGCAAGGAAAGGGAGGAGGGAAGATTCCCAAGCAAAACAGAGGCTGAATTCTGGAGGTAAGAAGAGAGAGTGCAGTTCTTGGAAACTCTAAGGCAACACCTGATGATTGGTGGCAGAATTGGAAGGGAGATGAGGGGCTCGACTTGAGACCTGAAAGATGAGGAATGGATTCTTAGAGACTCAAAGACAGTGACGGGGAGAGTTGTTGTCCAAGTTCAGCAGGGAACCAATGGAAAGAAGGAGGGGGAGGGAGGTTCGGTTCTTGGATACTCCAAGCAGAACCTGCGGTTGAGGGGGATGGATGGAGGAGAAAGGGAAGTTCTTGGAGACTCCAAGAGGGGCCATAAAGGGAAAACACACTTAAGGAAACATTCAGTCAGTCACACTTAAGGAAACATTCACAAATTTGATCCATCAAAATATGTCATCTTTCTTATTCCCAAAAGCCTTTAAATAGGCATATTTTTCAGATTTTACATAAAAGTCCTTCCAACTATCCAAATTCAAAAAAAGAATACAAAAGTTGGCTAAAATAATTCAATAGAATATTTATTAAATCACTCGGATGAGATTAACACTTAATGATATGGCTAGGCTATTATTGATGGGCCATTTTAGGCTCTCGTGGGCCCAAAGTTGGGTTAGCCCACTAATTTCTTCTCCGCCTTCCTAACTTTGCGCGCGTGTAGGCTCTCCAATGGTAATTTAAAGAGGACTTTCATGATTGTTAGCTTGATCTGTATCAATTATCTTGTTATTGTTGTTGGATTTACTTAGAAGAGAAAGGTCTAAGAGAGAGGGAACAAGATGAAGAAGGAGGAGAGTGGATGATTGGCCAAGAAGATAGAAGTTAAAGGGGATAAAAGAGAAAAAGCTAGGGTTTTTGGAGAGCATCCATATAGGGTTTTAAAATATTTGTAAACACCAATAATCGCCATAATACAAAACTAAAACCTTTTATAAATAAAGATTAAAGCATTCATGACTACAAAATAAATAAATATTTTCTCTTTATAACATGAAAAATCATGAAATAAAATAAGCACGACATAAAGCAAACATGCAATGAACATAAGCATAACATACGGTCTTTTCATACATCTGATGAAGAGAAATCAATGGGTTATGTTGGTCATGCATTAGTTCAAGTGAAGGATAATTTTACCATATTGGTGTCATTTTTATCTAGGCAATCATTTGTATGAATCTGTCGCATCTCTTCACTCAATTTTGTGATGTCAGTTTGACATAATGGACATTGGACCAATGAATTCCTTTCTGAAACAATCAACTTTGTGCCTAAATCAAATTGTTCAAAAGAGTGCATTCCACTGCCAGAATCACCTTGCTCACCCGTCTCGCAACAGAGGTCCATCAACATATTTAACTGAGTTCCCGGTTCAAATTCCTCATAAACACCCGCTTCTTCACCACAACTTATGATTCTATGAGGTACCAACTTTCCACTTGGATTAAGAAGTTTGGCTTCAATAGACAAACAATTATGATTTCCCTTTTGCTTGTCCGGCAGAACACTACCCGCAAGACAACTTTCAAAACTCACAAATTTCATTCCTCCAACTGAACCCTTTTCCTGTACCTTTGGATCACTAAATTGTGTATTCAGCTTCAATTCCTCATAACCATTTATTCCTGAAGCATAATCTTCACATCCAGACAAGACTGACTTCTCTTTTAACTCCAAAAGCCTAGATTCAGATGAGATTCCCCCATTGACTTCTGTTGCACCGTGATCAACAAAATGGTTCAGAATCCGAAATTCCATCTTCATCCTTGACCAATCTTGTGCGAGTTTCAACTCTGTTGATGCAAGGCGAGTTTCCCCCTCTTCAGCCTCATTACAGACCTTGCATTCATGAGCAGATTCTGTCTCCCTCACAGCCACTGACTTTTCCGAATTGCAAGAACTCCTTGTATTGGTACTGAGTTCATCATTATCTACACATACATCAGAACAATTCCAGTCAACGCTGGAAGAAGCATTGACTGCAGATTTCAAAAGGCTTGACTCAACAGACACCAGGCACTGGCTTCCTTTCCCAAATCCCACTTCTTCACATGGACAACTATCCACAAACTCCGATACCTCTGATGCTGATATATTCGATTTCAGACCATCAATGCCATCCTCCTCAACGCATCCTACATCAAAATCCATGTTCCCTAATCCAACAGGAACAATCTTGTGGAAAAGATCCGTCCTTTTCGTGCTCACTGGAATTTTCTCCTCACCGCCTTTAGAAACCCTAGAATCCGAAGCTCGGTTATTGAGCATACTGTCATTCTCCTTCCCATTTGCAGCAGAAAGCCTCGGTCTCTTCCGAGCACGGTAGCCATTGGAGGGTTTCAAGGGCTGAAATTGACTGCTTTTGAGGGAGGAGAGCATGAGACTCTGGCTGAGCGCTACAGCCTGGCTTGGGTTTTGGAAGTCGTCATTATCGTCGTGGCCGCCATCGCCGTCCCCTTCCGCCATCACAAGGGCTAGGGCTTGTAGGTCCGAATCCAAAGCCCTAGGGTTTTTTACCAGATTCAAATTCGATGGCTTCATGGAGATGGAGCGAGAATGGGATGAAGAGAGCCGGAGAAGCTCGGACTAGGAGCTCCTTAGCTCCCCGCTGATTGGATTATTTTGAAATAGATGGACGGATCGAGCGGAAAACTCCGATCCGCTGTTGGTGTGGACTGTGGAGTAAGGGTCGCCGAATTAAATTCCCGCCAATGTTATTTTTGTATTGTTTGGTTATAATGATCTGAGGTTAATGTTACATAAAATTTAATTGTTTTTCCACATTATTTTTAGTTTAAAATAAATGCACGAAAATTGATTTTAAATACTTATAAATTATAATAGTCTTAAGGAGCTAAATATATCTTTTTTTAATATGCTTTAAATTTTATTTGGGACCAAAATGTCAATCTTATATTGATACTCTTGTTGTTGCTCATGAAGAATGAGCTCCACCCTTCGAACACTTCAGCAATGTGCAGTTTAATCGGAGAAATTAATTTAAAACCGACTTTGTTGTATATGTATAAGTTTTTTTTTTTTTTTTTAATGTCGAAATGATTGTTTATCATATGATCCAATCTAATTATGTTATTTTAATGAAATTTTAAGCTAGTAATAAATAAAGGATCAAAAAGAAATGTATTCTAACCAAGTTCAAGAATGATTCAAATATTGTTCGAAGGCATCACCCATAAAACCACGTGTTTATATTATGATTAGTTATTTGTAGAAGGTGAAGCAAGTATCAACATCCTTGTGCCGTATGAAGAAGAATGAAAAGAAAACTATCAAGTAGGTTAGACATTTACTGGAAAATAAAATAAAGGATCAATTGCTCAAATGAGTATTTCTCTCGACGATCTTATTTATAAGATTAAAAAGATTGATAAGAACTAATTTATTTTTTCAGGCACATTATAGTGCTTGCATTCATCTTGTTATAATGATTATTACGACAAAATTCAAAACTAACATGTGTCATGAGGAATATTGCTTGGCTTCCTAAGCTTATAAAAGAGCCAAGTTTCGCCGACACTTAAAAATTGGCAAGCAAAGAACCATATCGTAGATGTCTATCTAGAGAATGAAGTTGACTTTGAGAGAATTTTGTTTTATTTCCCAAGAACCAACAAAACTTGATGACAACTACCATTATATGGAGCTTCAATAATTTTAAAGAGTAAACTGTTCTTAATATTTGTTAATGTGCGTTGGCATTAATTTTCCTCCCTTCTAACATTTAAGAAGATGGTTTCTTTATCTTCCTATATTGTTATGGAGAGAGTCACTCTTCACTTAAGAGCAAGTCTTAACATATGCTTAGCAATTATATTAATTTTTTACAGAGTTATTTACACTTGCCATTAATTATGATCAAGGGAAGAACAGCTTTTATTTGAATGCACATATGTTAAAGATAAGATGGAGCCATGTACACCACCTCTATATCAACACCTCTGTTGCTATCCAAGAGTGCTTCTTTTTTAAGTTTATAATCCAGCTACAAATTACTCATACGTTTATTCGAGGGATTTAGGTTTGGTTTGGAACAAATTTCTTTCTGCTTTCTAAAGTAGTTCTTTTAATACAAAAAATCTTGAACAAGAAAATTTTCAAGAATTTTTTGTACTAAAAAGCTGCTTTAAAGAAAGTTATCTCAAGCGAAGCCTTAGGATTTGTTTAGGACGGCTATTTTATTGCTTCTTAAAGCAGCTTTTTAATACAAAATTTAAATTTTTGTATTAAAAAACTGCTTTAAGTAGCAGGAAAAAAACAGTCTCAAAAGTAACCTTAATTTATGGAATGATCTAGTTCATAGATGACCTTGATTAATTTCTCAGGCATAAAGTCAATTTGTTCAAAGCATAATCAAACATTCAAGAAGTGATATGACCTTATGATCTATCCTTATTAAAAACTACTCACACAGCCAACAACTAAGTAGAATTGTTAGACATTCTTTTTTTGAAGGGAATTTAACTTTTGTTCACTATAGATAGTTTGAATGCATAATGAAATATAGTAAAATAAATGTGATATACTGATATGTTCTACCTATTTAGCACTGGATTGCACAAAAGAAAAATTCAAAGAAAAAAAATTGTCTATGATATTTCTTATTTTGAACAAAAAGGCAATTTGACTTTCATCTCTCTTCAAACTATCAGGGAAAGAAATTTAAAGGATAAGTGGTTTCGTTGTCTATCAAAGAACTGGACATTAAAAAGCATTTGGTTTGAAACATTAGGAGTATAAATTTTGAAAAAGTGTGAATATTCAACTTTTAGGTCTTGTTTGTTGAATTCAAATCCGCTAAAATTGGACCATGTCCAAAAAGACGACTTCGTCAAACTTGCCATCGCCTCTGTTAGTTACAAATTCGTCGATCTCGTCTTTGTCGCCCTCAACTCTGTTGTCATTGATCAAACCTCCAATATGCACCTCTCCATGTTGACATGGTCGAGAGATAGAGATCAAGAGGTAGTTAGAAAGAGGATTTTGTTTTTGAATTTCATCTCAATAATAAAAAAAAAAAGATTACATTGCATTTAATTTTTGCTCAACTTTCTTAAATTTAAAAAATATTGATTAATTGTACATATTCAACCAAATAAGTGAATACCTTCTAAATTTATGTCTATTCTACCAAATAACCTCTAAATTTATATATATTCAACTAAATAACCTCTAAATTTACCTCTATGTTATTCCTGAACAAACAAATTAAAGATTTCTTATAACAGCATAATAGGTGTTGCTAGGGGTGTCAATTTTTGACACGACCCGAAACACGACCAGAATCCGACCCGGAAAAATCCAGGTTAGGGTCAACCCAGACCCGAAATGGGTCGGGTTCGGGTTCAACAAATCAACCCATTTTAAAAATCGGGGTTGGGTTCGGGTCGACCCAGCAACCGAATTTGACCCGACAATGACCTGAAATTGACACGAAAACTCCTATTTGACATGGAAACCTGAGATTGACCGTTTTTTCCCCGATTTTGACCCTAAAATCAAAAATTGACCTGATTTTTGACTTGAAAACTAGCAATTTTAGGTCAACTTCGAGTCATTCGTGTCGAGTCGGGTTGGAAACCGACCTGTTTTTAAAAACGGGTCAGGTTCGGGTTGACCCGAATAGTCCCGGGTAAGTTCCGGGTTTGACCCGAACCCAACCCAAACGTGACCCATTGACTCGAATTTACACCCCTAGGTGTTGCGGAATAGAAATTTATGATGGTAGAGTGAGAGTTTTATATTATAATTTTGCACAAAAATTTAACTTACAAATAAATAAATGAAAGATTACAGATAACAACATAATTTTTTACATTGAAAACTTGAAGAGGGAAAACTACGGGAATTGCCCACATAAAATGTTTTCACTATGTGTGTTAGTTGTAATGATTGGATTGACCTTTAACTTGGAGATAGCAAAATTATAGGAGTTTGAAGAATTTTCGAGAAATGCGGCAGAGTTCATCTCCATGTTTAGGGCTAAGTGAGAACAGGGTTGACGATGCTGGTTGGGCGAGGATGATGGACCAACAATCGTGGTCGGGTGGTGAAAAGTCCAACGATAGTGTTCATGCGATAAGAGTCTGATGGTAGCAGTCAAGGGACGGAGAATTTGATGGTGACGATCGGCCAGCAAATGATCCAACTGTGGCGATCAGGTTGCTAAAGTCCAACGTCTGCAATCAATCACCAAAAGTTCGCTGGCGTCGGTGGTGTTTTGATGGACCCTAGGGATTCTTCTAGTCTTTAAACTTTTTTGAATCTCTAGCCAATGTTCTTTCTCATGTAGCAAGTGGGCTACCTATTCATAAATTTCAGTAAGTGACATGGCACATTAATACGACCACAAAAAAAAAATTTTACTCAATTAGATGATATGTATTAATTTCCTCGATCATTGATAATTTCTTCAACATTTACGTGTCGTAATGATGCGGAATTAATCAATCTTAGCTCGTTGGATTTTCTTAGGAAGCTGCTCGATTCTATTATAAGCATATCAAATTTGGAGATCATTTGATCATCTAATTAATAACATAAAGTTTCTAATTATACTTCACCAATTTAATTTCTGCTCATTCAAGTTTTGATTGGACTACTTATGATATTATTGAGTTCATTTTGTCGAGACATTGAGTTCAATTATAAATTCGCTTAAATTGATTGTTGGATGGTGCTGAATTGACTTTTGAAAGTATCAAGATTCATGCCTTTCCTTCAAAGGAAAATTTCAATGATGTATAGTAGCTAACACTTTTGGAGTAATATTATATGGCTTGAGCATTCCTTTGTACGTACACAAAATTTTATATATTTCTAATATATTTATATATTGTTTATTATATACGGAAAATATTTTTCAGCGCCAATGACTTCCACACTTTGCTCTTTTTTTTTCATAATTTGAGGAGATAATTCATATTACAAGCAAGAAAAAGTTCATTCTATGAGTATCTGGTGGTTGAACAAAAAATATCATAAAAATTTTACATAAAATTGATGAGATTTTCTTTAAGATTGTTGTGATATAATAATTTAGTAATTATATATACATTTTACTAATCACAAATTAAATTTAATAATTTTAATATTTATTATAACTAAATTTTGTTTAAGATTTTTTTATCTTTGAAAAAAAATATAGGGATAATATATATTGGCAAAAAATAATTTCAAAATTCTATCGAGATAGATCATAGCCATTAAATTTTATTTCTAATTTAAATAATTCATTATGCCACTAATTCAATTTTTTTTTTCAATAATAAATTTATATTTTAAAAATCAAATCCTTACTTCGGGTATGATTTAGATACACCGAACTTCAAATTAGTCACTTATGTCATATTAGAATTTTGCATTTCAAATATAAAGTTGTATGGCAAATTCCCCATAAGATCTAGGTTTCATTTGGGATAGTTTTTTATCACTACTTTTAAATAATTGTATACTATAAAACTTGTTGGGTCCTGTAGTATTCGCGGCACTAGAGAAAAATAAAGTTTAATGTCTTAGCGATGTACGAAAATCCAGCACACACATAGATAAAAAGAGATGATACGTCATTCACTAGAGACATCAAGATTTTTACGTGAAAAACTCCTAAAAAGGGGGAAAAACCACGGGGCCTGCCCTAATTTGAATGAATCCACTATTATTTGCAATTGATTATAAATGAGGCCCTTCTTTGGGGAAGACCTTAGCTTGATGTATATATTATAGAGTGCATTACATAGTGTGAATACAAAGAGTCAATGTTGACGTGTTCGTTTCGTCGGAAGGAACGTAGTCGATGGGCGACGTAAGTCGGAAGGACCGTAGTCGGCGGGCGACGGAGGTCGGAAGGACTGTAGTCGGTGGGAGTCCAGCAATGAATAGGAATCCATCATCGGATATATGTCCGGCGAAAACCCGACAACGGGCATAAGTCCGGCGTTGGGTACAAATCTGGCGACGACCGGAGGCCTGGCGTCGTCGGGTAGAAGTCCGACATTAGTTGAGGACCATGGAGAACTCTAGCGTTAAATGGTATTCGGGCAAAACTTCAGAGTCACCTAGAGATCGAACATAATTCCGGCGTCCCGTGAAAGTCGGGCAAAGGCGTCACTTGGAAGTCGGACATAATTCCAGCAACACTTAGAAAGTCAGACAGAATTCCGGTGTTTCTCAAACATCGAGCCGAATTCTGGAGTCAATTGGGCAAAATTTTGGCATCGGGTAGAATTCCGGCGTCACTTGGGCGTCGGGTAGAATTCCGACGGTGGTCGAGGAGGAGTTTCTTTCCTCCTATCATCTTATTCTTCTCTTCTTCTTCTTCTTCTTCTCTTCTTTCTTGGGTACCCTCTCAAGAGAAATGAGGGGCTATTTATAGTTTTTTTTAGGATGACATGACCCATAAATAGGAGGAGGATCAAGGGCATATGTGGAGTGGTTCGAATGGACGACCGATATTAAATCCCTTGATCGGGGACCGTTCATCAGACATTTGAAGGTCTTAATGATGTCGAAATTCAACGATATTGGGCTCATCGGATTTGTCTCGTCTAGCCACTCGATTCGACTATAAGTACGTTATGTTTGAAATTCATTAGGTAACTCAAATTGTGGTTCAAACTTTTCAACAGCGCTTCAGGGTCATTGATTTGGACTCATTTGGGTTTGGATTGGGTCGAATTTGGTGTCATTGGGTTCGTATTTCCGAGACGCTCAATTCGATTTTAAGTTTGTTGAAATCGGAGTTCAGATGATCCCAGATTTAACTTTTGAAGTTTCCAACTTGATTTTTGCCTCGAGATTCGTGCCCGTTTAAAATAATTTTTTTATAATATATCTAAACTGCTTCATAAAGCAACAAAAAAATTGTCTCAAATAAAATCTAAGCTATACTTTATAACTCAAACTCTTCAACATATTAAACATAGCATTAAGAACTACAACAATGACTTAATACGCCACCATAGCCCTTATTTCGCCAATCCTTCAAACCATTTAACATCTTTCGCCATTACTCTACACGCTTTATCATGAAAATCCCATAGCATTAAAATTGCCATAATAAGCTTATTTATCCAATGATGCATCTCTAAATACAGGATTAAATAATTTGAGTTTGAGTGAGCTCAAATGCAATTCAACTTGACTCGTTAAACATATAAGCGGACATTTCAAGCATAAAATACATTTACAAGCCTAATATACAATATACTATGGTTTTGTTTGGGGCAACTTTTTCTAGTATAAAAATTTTTAATTCTAGAAAAATGTTTATATAGTTTATAGTAAGAAAGCTTTGTTTCATACATTTTTATTACTATTTTCTACGGCAGCTTTCTCATAAAAATTTTCTTAAAAGCAACGAAAAAATAGTGGTCAAAAGATGTCCCAAATGAAGCCTAAATAGAACATAATTGAATACTCTAATTAGTGTCATGAGCTAATTATCAAGTGTTACATGTGGTCCCCCTCCAAATCAAGCCTTTACCCCCACGCTTTTGCTAGGGTTTGGGTGATCCGTCCTCCCCGGGCGGCTCGCCGCTGCTCATGCCGACTCTGAGCGATCTACAGGTGTTCTCTTCCTCTTTTCTTTCTGCATTTGCTCTCTTCGTTTGGCATTTTGTGGTTGTCCACCGTTTTTTCCACCTTCGGGCAATTCTGTCGGCCGAATGGCGGTTACTCAGTTGAATGATCTGGGATTTCTTAATTTGAAATTGCATTCTCGTTCGTTTTTAGATTCCTTATCCATGGCATCTATCTTGAATATTTTTCCTGATCTAAAAAACACGACATATCGCAGCTTAACTTCTTTATGGATTTCGGAAGAGGAGATCTTAGCTCTAGCGGCTCCTTTGATATATGCTTTAATAGGTAAATTTTGTGCTCGCAGGTCGGCACTTGATTCGAACAGGATTTTTTTTTCAACCTTATACTCATTGGGGAATTCTCTGCTACCCTCTTAAATCATAAGCATGTTTTAATTAAATTGGTTAACGACTTGGATTAGATTCGTGTTTTTTTTCCCATCGATCGTATTTCATGAAGAATTGTTATATGAAACTTATCAAATGGTGACCATTCTTTGACGTCGATGTGAAATCCCCTATTTATCCTGCTATGGTTTTGTTCCCTAATATCCATTCTCACATGTTTTTTTCCTCGTAATCTTCACATATTGAGTTCCCTATTTGGTAAACCTCTAAAGATTGGCACTTCTACCTCCGTTGGGTTTAGGCCCTCTATTGCTCGTGTGTTGGTTAAGCTTGATGTCACCAAACATTACCCCGATCTTGTTTGGCTTGGTCCCAATAAATTTGGATACATACAATAAGTTGAAATGGAGGATTTCCTTTCCTTTTGTGATCATTGCAAAGCCTTGGGACAATCGGAAATGGATTGTCACAAATTGCACCCCCATTTAGTTGGTGACCATGTTTTCACTACGACTGTTAACTCTTTACTCCCTAATGTTGTTGGTGGTATTGTCGATTCTGAACCATCAAACGCGCTGGCTCTCAAGGATGGTAGTAATGTTACTAAAATAGGCCTCATCACTAATCCTTCTCATCTCATTACTACCCCTTTTGATGGGAATTCGTTAGCCATGTCTAATGCTGACTTGGAAACTCCCCTTTCTCAGGATTTCATTCTTGACATTGAGACTCCTGGAGTTGCTTTAAACTTGATTTCTAAGGCTATTTTTGAAAACCATAATATTTTTAATATTAATTGTCCTTCTTATGTTGAAGTTTCTAATATGGAGCCTATAAATAATATTGGTATTTGTCCTGGTATTGTTAACAATTATGCTCTAATTCCTAATGTTGTTGTAGTTTCGAATACTGACTGTATCCCCTTTAGTCCACCTCCCAATGTTGCTCAACAATTTATGTGTACTCCTATGGATGTGAGGATTTGTGAATTTAATCAGGTGAATTTGGATGATTATTCTTCGGATATTATTAATGTTCCTATTTTGTCGTGTTTAAGTTCTACGAATATGAATGATAAAGTACCTCTTATAGATGTTCTCGTTTCCCTAATATCTAATGATACTTTGATAGCCCAATTGGCTTTTAAATCAAAGGATAATGATGAGGTTCAAGGTGATTGGTTAGTTGATTGTAATTCATCAACTAATAGGGATGTTGGGGAGGAAATTGATGTGCAAGGGGATGATTCTCTAGAAATATATGGCTTAAATGTTATTCGAATCGTTAAGGTAGGTTTTTGCGAGAAAGTTTGTAAATGTAAATGGAGAAAATAAAAAATAATAATATATTTTTGTATCGTTTTTTACCTTACTATGTTGTTGGTCCTTATTTCTTTTTGGGTTGGTTGTGTTGGTTCTGTTTTTGTCTATTGGGGCTGGGTTGGTTTGTTGGTTGTGCCTCCTAATTTGTTTGACGATTCTACTTCCCGTTGGCTATTTGGGGGTTCGGCTGATTTGTACCAGTTGTCTCCTTTTCTGATGGTTGGTTTTTTGGTATAGTTGGGGATTGGTTGGTGCTGTGGCTTGGTTGCTCTTCGTGTTTGGTCTGGGGGGGCTGGTTTTGTTTAGTGGTCTTTGTGTTCCTCGGTGCTTATGGTATTGGGTTTGCTAGCTTTCTTCGGCTTCCAATTATCTAATTGGTGGTTCGTGTGGCTTCAATTCAGGTGGCTGAGATTCTTCCTGTTGTTTTCTTGTGCCGACTTGAACTCTTTCTGCTCGAGAAGTCTTTTCCTTCTCTACATGGTTTTGATAGTCTTTGCTGGTCTTTTTTTTTTTTTTTTTTTTAATTTTGCTTATTTATTGTAATAGGTAAAACCAATTACTCGTAGGTTTTATTTTAAAGGTTGAAGTTTTAGAGAGCTTTTGATTTTTAAGGACTTACAGTTTTTTTTTTAAATTAACGCGTGGCCCCTATGTGAATTTTAAGTACAACATGGTCCTACCCACTATAGTTGGTGAAATAGTTTTAAAATATTTAAAATATGTTTCATAAATATGCAACAAAATAATGCGCCATTATCCATTTTTTATAATGATAAATAAAATTTTAAGATAATAACTAAAATATATTGTCTTGAATAAATGAAAAGAGTATTGACGTGTCTTCGGGCATATTCTATCGCATGATGCAGGAATTTCACAACGCACCTTCCTAAACGTTATCATTTTCCAGTTACAAAACACGTCACAACGGCCCACAACTTTTCTTCTTGGAAGCAACCTCTCAGGCACTTATATTAGATCTCCAGACCACGTTAAACTCATGCATCATTCAAAAAGATAATGCCGCCATTCAAATCAACAATAGCCACAGGTCAGCATTGGAAATGTAAGTCTATTGTTAATAAGTTTAAGGCATTGCTTATCTCGTGGATTAAAACAAAGGAATCCTAGTGCGCTTTTTCTTTCTAAATGATAATATTTATAAATTCATTTTTATTTAGGGCCTTTTGGTAAAGTTGTGATTCCAATAATTAAAATGTTTAGTTTAATTGCATGCTAAAGACATATATAAATTTAAAAAAAAAATCCTTAATTGAACATAATAAAAATGAAAGAAAGATTAGTTAGGAGATAAAAAAAAAAAATTTATATAAAATCAAAAAGAAAAAAAGTAATATTTCTTAATTGAAAGAAATTTTTTTTAATTATATATTGATCATAAATAATCAGCCCACCTAAAATTTGAAGAAAACATTAATACATAGCATATCAAAGTGGGATGTTGGAAGTAGTCAAGTAGATTCGCTAGCAAGCTCATATTTGAGATGATCTCAACTCAATTTGTTAGCTAGTTAGCCAACTTGTTTAAAGATATTGATATAAAAACATAAAAATATATTAAAATTAAGAGTTTAATTATGAAATTATTAAAAATATTAAAAAATATATATCTCATTATTTTATTAAGTGATTATTATAGTTTTTCTAATATTTGTTTTTTACATTTTATTATTATAGCTGTTTTAATCAAAATTAAAATTTCTTTTTATAATAAATATTATTTACACCTTTAGGTTTTGTTTGGGACGGCTTTTTTACTGCTTTCTAAAACGGAGTTTTAGTACAATTTTTTTTTATTTTTGTAGTAAAATTCCGTTTTAGAAAACAATAAAAAAGCAAACCCAAACGAAGCCTTAGTTGCAAGTATCCTTATCCTAATATTGTCGATAAAATTAATAATTGATAAGATAGAGAAACTGTGAAAGGTGATGATGAATGGTGATGAAATAATCACTGAGGAAATAGAAGAGGGCCTACTAAAAAGGTTGTAGAGGATTTTCCAAAAAAAAAAAA
Source organism: Dendrobium huoshanense (assembly GCA_016618105.1). Classification (NCBI taxonomy): domain Eukaryota; kingdom Viridiplantae; phylum Streptophyta; class Magnoliopsida; order Asparagales; family Orchidaceae; genus Dendrobium; species Dendrobium huoshanense. The sequence goes on along the minus strand of CM028343.1, from coordinate 13,466,976 downwards.
AAGGGGTTGTAGAGGCCGTTAGGTTGGATTGATCTTTCCACTGATGATAGAAAATTATGGCAGTCATAGATAAGATGGCTGTCGGTTCCTTCTTTTGAAGGAGATGATTGTACGACATGAAAGCAGCACAAGGAAAATGATGGGCAATTGGCATAAGGAAATAATGAAGGCCATTAGAAATGATTGAATCTTAATATATATATATATATATATATATATATATATATATATATATATATATATATATATATATATATATATATATATATATATATTATTATACTTTTTTTTTTTTTTTTTTAGAACCCGGGGCTTAAAGCCCATATATTAAAAAGAATCAAAACAAATTACAAGTAATATGTGGGAAAAAACAAGAGAAACAAAAGTAGCAAAAGCTAAACAAAATTATACAAAGACTATAGCAATAGGCCAAAATAGGACGAAAGGCAAACTGAAGACTCAGAAAATAGACACAGTCTCATTCATCATGAATTCTCTGATAGAATATCGAGTCGTCCAGGCGGTGGCACCAGTTGCCGAGAACCGAAATCAATATAATTTTTTCAGTAAAGCTGGCCATCACAGAGCCTCCAGCCTACAAAAAAATTGTCCGTCGTAAAAAAAAAATATCTTAAACGGGCGTGAATCTCGATGCAAAATCAAGTTGGAAATTTCAAAAATTAATTCGGAGACCATCTCAACTCGGATTTAAACAAACTTATATTCGAACTGAGCGTCTCGGAAATACGAATCCAACGACACCAAATTCGACTCAATCTGACCCCAAATGAGTCCAAATAAAGGACTTGAAGCGCTGTTGGAAAGTTCAAACCACAATTTGAGTTACCAAACGGTCTCCGGTTTTAACGAGCTTATACTTGAATCGAACGGCTCGACGAGAAAAATCCAACGAGCCCAAGATCAATGAATTCCGAAATCACTAAGGTCTCCAAATGCCTGACGAACGATCCATGATCATGGGGTTCAATATCGGCCGTCCATCCAACCACTCCCCATTTACCCTTGATCTCTCACTTATTTACGGGTCATGCCACTCCAAAAAATCTATAAATAGACCCCTCATTTCTCTTGAAAGAGAATCCAAGCAAGAAGGGAAGAGAAGAAGAGAAGAAGAGAAGAGAATGAAGAAGCTCCTCCTCGACCACCGACGGAACCTCGCCAGACCACCACAGGAGCTCGCCGGACCATCGCCGGACCACCACATGAGCTCGCCGGACCACCGTCGGAACATCGCTGGACCACCGCCGGAAGCTCGCCGGACCACCACATGAGCTCGTCGGACCACCGCCGGAACCTCGGCAGACCATCGTCGGAGCTTCGTTGCACCACCACCTCAAGGCCCGACGTTCAGGCCCACATTCTGCTGAAGGCCCGACGTTCAGGCCCAACATTCTGCTTAAGGCCCGACGTTCTACTGAATGTCCGACGCTCTGTTCAAGGCTCGACATTCTATTCAAGACCCAACGTTCTGCTCAAGGCCCGACGTTCTGCTTAAGGCCAGACTATCAACTAACATCCGAACTTCCCGGTGACGCCAGGGTACTATCTAGTGACACCGGGTCTAACACCAGACTTCTATCGAACAGTTGTTAGTTGTAATCTGATCGTCCTTGGAGGCGAGTCAGCCCTTTGTAATCGACTCAAATTTTAGTGGAATCATTTTCAACTGAGCTAGGCCTCGTGGTTTTTCCCCTTTTAAGGGTTTTCCACGTAAAAAGTCTTGTTTTCTCTGTGTGTGTGCTGGATATCCGTGCAAAGCTAAGACGTATAGTTAAAACTCTATGGCCTCGTATATTCAAGCCTGCAACACTCTCGAGGCAAAAGCTAGTTGGAGACTTCAAAAATTAAATCCGGGAGCATCCGAACTCCGATTTCAACAAGCTTACAGTCAAACTGAGCGTCTTGGAAATACGAACCCAACGACACCAAGATCGACTCAATCCGAGCCCAAATGAGTCCGAATCAAGGGTTCAAAGCGTTGTTGGAAGGTTCAAACAAAATTTTGAGTTACCAAACGGTCTCCGATTTTAATGAGCTTATACTTGAATCGAACGACTCGACGAGACGAATCCAACGAGCCTAAGATCACTAAATTCCGACATCATTAAGGCCTCCAAATGGCCAATGAACGGTGCATGGTCATAGGATTCAATATCGACCGTCCATTTAACCACTCCCTATTCGCCCCTGATCTCACGCCTATTTACGGGCCATGCCACTCCAGAAAATTTATAAATAGAGCCCTCATTCTTCACAAGAGAGGATCCAAGCAATAGAGAGAAGAAGAGAAGAGAAGGAAGAAGTTCCCCCTCGACAGCCGCCGGACCACCGCAGAATCTCGCCGGACCACCGCCGGACCACCGTAGGAACCTCGTCGGACCACCGCCGGACCACCGCAGGAACTTCGTCGGACCACCGCAGGAATCTCGCCTGACCACCACCTTAAGGCCCGACGTTCAGTCCCTACGTACAGCCAAAGACCCGACGTCTTGCTTAAGGCCCGACGTTCAGTCCCTACGTACTGTCAAAGACCCGACGTCTTGTTCAAGGCCCGACACTGAGTCTCTACTTCCTGCCAAAGACCCGACGTCTCGTTCAGGGCCCGACATCCAATCCCTACGTCCTGCCAAAGACTCGACGTCTTTCTTAAGTAATTGATTGTAATCTGTTCACCCATGGAGGTGATTCAGTCCTTTGTAACCAACTCAAAATCTAGTAGAACCATTTTCAACTGGGCTAGGCCTCGTGGTTTTTTCCCTTTCAAGGATTTTCCACGTAAAAAATTATTTGTGTTCTTTGTGTGTGCTAATTATACGTACAACGCTAAGACGTAGGATCAAATCTCTATCGCCACGTAATTTCTAGCCCGCAACAATATATATATATATATATATATATATATATATATATTTGAAATATTTAAGTCAATTAAAATAAATTCACACATACATCACATATGTAATACTTAAATTCAAGATCTTTTGATTGGTAATCAAAGCTCCTAACTAACTGACCAAGATAACCTAAGTATATAAAAAAAATTTAGCAATTCAATTAGGATCTTAAATGCTCTCATCGATTAAATTTAATGAAAAAATAAATGAATAAATGATAATTGAATGGGGTACCAAAATAATTGAGTGGCCAAAGGCACATTTGGGCTAAACAAAAGGATCAAATCATTTACTATTAATTGAATTAAGATGAAATGAATTTTAATGTTATCTTGAATATAGATATGATGAATGGTAATGTAATTATTAAGATTAGCAAAATTAATTCATTTGTTTAATATTAACAATTATAAAATTGATATTTATGGGTTTACAAATTAAGATGTGTTGCGTTTTGAAATATTCATGTCAGTAGAGAAACATAAAATTTAATGTCTTAGCTTTGTACGAAGATCCATCACACATGCATAAAATTTTTGTATTAAAACTCCGTTTTAAGAAGCAATAAAAAAATCGTCCCAAATGAAGCATAAGATTAGCTGCATTCTTCTGGCTCCATCTCTATTGACAGAGTGAGTTGTACAATATAATTAAAAAAACCAATATCAACTCACTATTTTGCCATTCGCGCGAGCGTCCTACCGAGAGGCATTCAGAAAGGTATTTTCGCATTTTGAACAGTGCGACTTCAATATCGACGTTGCATAATTCACGAGCTCATCTTTTTAGGAGGAAAAAAAAAGTGAAAGAATATACACAAAACATTCTTTTTTAATATTAAAAATAAAATTCAGTTAAAGATAAATTACTCTTTGATATATCCTTATTATAATTTGGAGTGAAAAATAAATATTTCGTGTGGAGATGTCTAAAGTAGGATATCAACAAATTGAATTGTCGTTCATCTATCATTAACGTTGAACGACGTCTCCACGTGCAAGAAGACTCATATTGTGCTTACGATACCATCAATTAAGTATTGTTCATTTTATCTTATTAAATATAAATAGCGGCGGCCGTTCAAGTCATTATTTTCCTAGTTTACTACAAGTTTGTTAAAAGTTTGAAACTTAGACGAACGCGTAGTTCGTACAAATCGTAAGCCAACTGTCCTTCATGTCCAGATACGAGTTTTCAACAAAAAGCTTCAACAAATATCAATTCAATTTCAATTTTTTTAAGCTCTAAAATCCATTTTTCTCTCTGGGTTTCTCTCTGTATCTCTACTGTGCTCCGATATCCTCTTTGATTGGTTATTGGGGAAAAAATTCACTCATAATAATCCAACTTAAAATTTATCTGGATAAAATTTAAAATTATTAAATTAATTTAAAAATTAATGTATATAACAACTAATTCCATTCTCCAGCAACTTTTTGAATGGATCAATGACAGTAGCTTCCCAATGCCATTTGCTAAAAATATATATTTTCTTATCACGAAATGCAGAGTCTATTAGATATGAAAGGAAAAGAATGATAGAAGATTTGGTTCTTCGTCTTGCGACACTCACTATTTGTCATAATATTAAGACGGTTATTCTCAAAAATATGCAAGTGCAAAAATGGGGAGAGATATTTAGGTAGTGTTTCTTGAGTTCTTGACCGAGAGGAGCGGAGGCAGAGCAGGAAGGAAATGGGAAAATTAAAAGACTTTTTATTAAATGTAAAGACAGAGTACAGTGTGTATATATAGCGTGATATACAGGATAAAAGTGAAAATAACGTCTAAGTGACGTGGCGTTAGTTATACAAGAAGGTACATTTCTTGTATAGCTTACAGGCCCCCGCAAACTAAGGACTGTGGAGCAGTAATTAGTTTGGTGCAAAGAATTTTAAATCGGCGTATAGGGAGAGGCTTTGTAAACACATCGGCTATTTGATCGTTTGTACATATGTGGTGAACTGATAACTGATTTGATCGGATGCAGTCCCGTATAAAATGGCAGTCCACGTCGATATGCTTTGTTCTAGCGTGATAAACGGGATTGTTGGCGAGAGCAATGGCGGATGTATTGTCGCAATAAACGGTTGTAGGTGTAGTTTGTGGAAGATGGAAGTCCGCAAGAAGACGCCGAAGCCAAATAATTTCCGAAGCTTTTGCTGCCAATGCTCGGTATTCTGCTTCGGTAGATGAGCGGGCGACTGTTGTTTGCTTTTTAGCCTGCCAGGAGATAGGAGATTTACCCAGAAAATTGCAATAACCAGAAATGGATTTTCGGTCATGTGTGTTGCTGGCCCAGTCAGCGTCGACGTAGCCGTGTAAAGTTAAGTCATCTCGATATAGTGGAATGCCTGTAGAAGTTGATCCTTGGATATACCGCAGTAACCTTTTCAGTTAATCGAAGTTACTATTGAGTGGGGCGTGCATGTGTTGGCTCAAATTATGCACGGCGAACTGGATGTCTGGACGGGTGAGGGTTAGGTATTGGAGCGAGCCAATAAGTTGACGGTAGAGATGTGGATTGGGGAAGGCGGTGCTTGGGCTCGGTGAGGGGCCGAGTTTGCAGGAAGCGGGAGTGGCCACTGGTTTGGAGTTCTGCATGCCGGCTTTTACTAAGATTCGTTCGGCATATTGGTGTTGGTGAAGAAGCACGCCGTAGGAAGTGTTTGTAGTTTGTATGCCAAGAAAATTGGCAAGAGATCCTAAGTTCCGCATTTGGAATTTATCGTGCAAGCTGGTTAGAAGACGTGTGATCTCCGATTTTGAGTTGCCGGTTAGTAGAATATCGTCGACGTAGATAAGAATGTAGAGTTTGTTGGAACCCGATTTGTAAATAAAAAGAGATGGGTCAGCATTGCTAATTTGAAAACCGAAAGATTGAAGATGATGAGACAGAGTAGCGTACCATTCACGTGGGGATTGTTTGAGGCCGTATAGAGCCTTGTTGAGTTTGCACACGAACGTTGGATGGACGACATCTTGAAATCCGGGTGGTTGTTCCATGAAGACGGTTTCGGAGAGCTGACCGTGCAAGAAAGCGTTGGAGACGTCGAGTTGGTGGATGTCCCATTTAAAATGTAGAGCGATGAGAATAAAAACGCGGACAGTGGGAATTTTTGCGACAGGACTGAATGTTTCTATGTAGTCGATGTCGTATTCTTGATTGAATCCCTTAGCTACGAGCCGAGCTTTGTATCGTGCAACGGTTCCATCGGCTTTGAGTTTTGTTCGATAGGTCCATTTGCATCCGAGTATATTCTGATTTGGATGAGAAGGCACGAGGTCCCAAGTGCCTTGTGTTTGTAAAGCTTGAAATTCTTGCGACATGGCGGTACGCCAGTGTGCAATTTTGCAAGCTTGATTATATGTCGTAGGTTCGGCATCATGGAGAATATGAGACAGATTAAATATTTGCTTTGGTTTTAGGTTTCCTGTCTTTGATCTGGTGACCATCTGATGAGTATTAGGTTGGGTTGTGGGAAGAGTATTGCAAACGTTTGGAGAAGGTGATGTTGAGATGATAGTGTGGCTGTTGGGGGCAGCGGATGAGGGAGTGGTCAGTGGACAGGGAGTCTGAGTAGTTAACTGGGTCGGATGAGTGTTTGGAGTGAGAGTGTGATTGCGTATGGTGAGAGGAAGACTGTTGGTGGGAACGAGGAGCAGCGGGGGTATGTTGTGAGGCGGGTTGTGTGTCGTTGTATGCTGAGTTGTTAGAGTTTTGAAGGGAAAGATTTGTTCGTTAAAGACCACGTGGCGAGATGTATAGATCTTGTTGCTATTGGGATCCAGGCAGCGGTACCCTTTTTGAAGAGGGGCATAGCCGATAAAAGTGCAAGGATGAGAGAGCGGAGAGAGTTTGTCGCGGGAATATGGTTTGAGCCAGGGGTAGCATAACGATCCGAATACTTTCAGATTTGAATAGTTTGGTGGTTCTTGATACAGGATTTCATAAGGTGATTTGTTGTGCGTATTTGGGGACGGTAGTCGATTAATTAAATGGACAGCTGTGAGCAAGGTATCTACCCAAAGATAAAGCGGGAGAGAGGCTTCGATGAACAGAGTGCGAGTGGTTTCAGTGATGTGGCGATGTTTGCGTTCGACCACGCCATTTTGAGAGGGCGTATAGGGGCATGTGAATTGGTGAAGGATACCTTGAGCTGTGAGGTATGTCTTGAATTTGTTGTTGATGAACTCGCCTCCACCGTCGGTACGTAGCTTGCGAATATGGGTTTGAAATTGCCGTTCGATCATTTTCTGGAATTCAAGAAATTTGGAGAAGACGTCCGACTTTTGTAATAGCGGGTAAACCCAGGTGTATTTGGAGTAATCATCAATAAAGCTAACATAGTATCGAAAACCATGGTTAGAAATTGTTTGGGATGGATCCCATACATCAGAATGAACTAGTTCAAAAGGAAAAGAAGTATTATTAACGGATCGTTGAAAAACTAGACGATGGCTTTTGCCCATTTTACACGAATTACAGTTTGCCGAAAGGGAAGTGTTACAAATGTTTGGAAACTGTTTCCGTATTTGTGAAAGAATAGCCACCGAGGGGTGTCCAAGACGCCGGTGCCATAGGTCGGGGACGGGCTGAATTGAGATGAGAGCGAGCTTAGGCGGGTCGACGGTTCTGTTCTTGGATGGGCGAATAGGGTAAAGTCCGTTAATACACGGACCCTGGAGAAGAGTGTTGTTGTTCGTCCGATCCTTGATGACATAGCCATGAGAAGAAAAAGTAATGTTACAATTGTTGTCAGTGGTAAGTTGGTGAACAGATAATAGATTGAAAGAAAGATTCGGAACAAGATTTAAGCGAGATAGTTGGAGGCTACCTTGTGGAGTTGGTAACAAACCTTTGCCGGTGTTGTGGATGGGGAGCTGCTGACCGTTGCCTATGGTAATTTGAGTTGAGCCGGTATACGGTTGCGAGTTGTGAAGATAGTTCGGGTCCGAGGTAAGATGGGAGGATGCCCCACTATCAAGATACCATTCGGACGGTGGCTGAGGCGCGGGTGAAGTAAAGAGTGCAGTGGTCGGCTGTTCGGTATCGTACTGATCATCGTGACGATGCCAGCATTTGACGGCGGAGTGACCATTCTTGCCGCATATTTGGCAGGTAATGGCGGGTCGAGGTGGTCGGCTTCCTCTGTTGTTGGTAGAAGAGTTGCGGGTGTTGTAAGAGTTCCGACCTCGTGATGAGTTTGATCGTCCTCGTCCGCATCCGCGCGGTGCAGCGAGAGCGGTAGAGTTGCCTGAGAGTTGCAAGGATTGAAGCTCTCGGGCGGTTTCATGTGCGAGATTTAGTTCCTCGCTGCAGAGGAGGGTATAGAGGTCGTCGAGAGAGAGCGGTTGTAGGTTTGTGCGTATGGACGTCTTAAACGATTGATAAGTAGACGGGAGACCATCCAAGGTGTAGTGAATGATTTCTTCGGCTGCGACGGGAGCGCCGGCTGCGGCGAGGGAATCCACCTTTGTCTTGACTTCAAGAAGATATTGTGCCATTGTTTTGTTCTTCATGGTGAGATAGTGTAGTTCGTGTTTGAGCTGAATGATTCTTGAGCGGGTGCTGGATTGAAGCCTTCGGTCAAGAATGGACCATATCTCGTGACAGTGCTCAACGGAAAGAACGTATGGAAGGATCGAAGGTGATATTACCGAGTACAAGGCCGCCGCGAGATTCTGATCGATCAAGATCCAGTTGGTGTGGGCTGGATTAGGAATGTTCTGACCGGAGACAGAGGAGATGGTTTCCGGTGGTATTGAGGAAGAGCCGTCCAAGAAGCCATGGTAGCTGTTCGCCCGAAAGAGTTTGAGTACCTGGGATCGCCACAATGGGTGGTTTTCGGCTGTAAGAGGATGAGCTATAATGTTCTTGACATTGCTCATAAGAAATTTGAGGGCGGTTGGGAAGGAGATGCTGTTTTGCGATTGATCGTCAGTAACGAGGAGAGAAGGGATGGAGGTGGCTGTGGAGTTCTCCATGACATAGGAGTGAGCGATCCAGGTGGGAGGAGGGTAGGGAAAAAGAGGATCGTTTATTGCTCTGATACCATCTTGAGTTCTTGACCGAGAGGAGCGGAGGCAGAGCAGGAAGGAAATGGGAAAATTAAAAGACTTTTTATTAATTGTAAAGACAGAGTACAGTGTGTATATATAGCGTGATATACAGGATAAAAGTGAAAATAACGTCTAAGTGACGTGGCGTTAGTTATACAAGAAGGTACATTTCTTGTATAGCTTACAGTGTTCATCGAGAGGTGGAGACATTGGTCTGGGTGTCGATGATTTGAGATTTTGCAATATTTTTCTGGGCTGGCTATTGTTCAAAGCAGAAGCTCCCACTTGTTAGTTTTGATGTGTCTGACCCTTTGGTGCAAATTTTTAGTATGGTTGAACATTTATGATCTAACCTTGGATAATGATGATGCAATTTTCCCAACCCTTCGAATGGCCTACGGGCAACCAGGGATATCTGTCAAGGTGAATTTTTGAAGCATATTGATTATTCCACATTCCGAGTCCTAGCTAGTGTCGATGGCCGATGGCCCACTTTTGTGTTTTTTTTTTTGTCCTCTTCCATAATGTCTTAGTGGGTTAAGACTTTGGCTGCTTTTTTCCCACGTCCGAAATATCTGGCTCGTTTGGAGCTAGCTCCTTTTTTTGATGAGCTTATGTTTTTGTTTCTTATACATCTAAGTTCTTTTTTATCAATATACAAGATCTGTCCAAATTTCTCAAAAATAAAATAAAATTCATATTATACTTATCTCGAAATAAATTTAATTCCAACTAAAATTAATTAATCATAATTTATATTCCAGTCTTTCAAAACAAATTTAATAATTATGATAAAATTTGAATCATGATTAAAAAAAAAAAAAAGAGATAAGATTACATCTATAGCAATTGAATTTATTATGAGATAAATATAACATGAATTGTAATTGATTATGCATGCAACATATTCATTTAAATATATATATATATATATATATATATATATATATATATTGCCTTTGAGAGCCATACGTACCAAATTCTACATACAATATTTTGAATTAATTTTTTTCCATGAGTAAATCTTGACCTATTTTTTTCGATCCATTTTAGATGCCAATTTTTTTATTGTTATTTTTTGCAATAGTTTTTTAATGAACACCATTATTAATCTTGTTCTTATATTGACGATTACCCATAAGTCATCAATTACATAGCTCCAACCAATAATTTCGAAGAAATAATTTTCTCTAGTTAGACCGAAAATCTTTTCACTTCCCTACTTTTTTTTTTACTCCATCAAAATCCATATATATTCTTTTTTGTAAGACTTAGATTTCATTTGGGACGGTTTTTTTTGCCTCTTATAAAGTCGCTTTAAGAAGCAGTAAAAAAACCGTCCCAAACGAAGCCTTAGATTTGATTTGAGACAACTTCTTATCACTATTTTTTATTGCTTTTAATAAATTTTGAGCTTAAAAACTGTTTTAAAAATTAATAAGAAAACAACACAAATAAAATCACACCACATATATCCCAATCAATTGGCTCAATTTTAGCGCTGATTCCACAAATCTAAGTACCGATTTTATTGGTCACGTTAATCTTAAGTTATCAAGATTTTATTTGGGATAACTTTCTTGCTGAATTTTTTAATATAAAAAATGTATTTTTTGTGCTAAAAAGCTGCTTCAAGAGCAGTAAAAAATCAGTACCAAATAAAGCTTAAAATTGAAAAATAAAGTTGCAGATCAAAGAACCTCATATAGAAACCAACAAACCCATATCAAGAAATAACTAAATAAGACTTCATTGTTCTAACAAAATAGGAAACGATGAAAAACGTATAATAATGATAATAATTTTTTTTTGGGGGAATTTTGGGGCATCAGCCCGTATATTAAAACACTAAGAATCGATTACAAAAAGAATCCGGTTCCACACAAATTGGAAACCATCCAAAACATTGGAAGAAGCAAGTAATCAAAATAAAAATATAACCAAAATAAAACCGGACTCAGGTAAAACAGAACTAACAGACTAAGCAAAATGCTTAACAAAAATCTAATCCATCTCGATCCCATTCTTCCCTGGTTGCCAGCAGGAATCTGAAGAAGAACAACCATAACAGCTGAAGCCATCCAAAGAGTAGAAGAGTCCCCTTTGGTTGCTAACCATATCATTTCATGCATCCCACACAGGCCATCCAAGGGAAGAGTCCAGTAAAGCCAACAACCGTTAGTTCTACTCATCATTGTTCGGTTGTGGGAAGAGAGCTTTCCCACCAAAAATCGATCCAACAAGCAGCAAAGAAAAAAAGGCGATAGATACCACCAATTAATACCCCAAAAAGCAATTAGGAAAAGCATCCTTGATCCTATCCACCTGCTTCCAGTTTTCAGTTTTAGCTTTAATAGCATAGATAATTTTCTTCAAACAGTCCTGCCCAGAAGTTTCAAGTTCCCCAAATCTGCGCCCATTAATTACGTTCACGCCAGAGATGATAAAGCGTGCAGCATATAACAAAATAACAAAAGTTCTTCTCAAAACCTTTCAGAGTCTCAACCCCATCAAAAAACTGAAAAATCTGGTGTAAATTGGGGCGAAGCAGAAAGCTGTTAAGGGAGGGGAGAAGAGTGGAGATCACTGAAAAAAGCAGTGCGCAGTAGATTCATCTTCAATCATGCATAAAGAACATTCAGGAGGCAAATAAATATTTCTCTTTGCCAACACATCCACCGTTTTGAGACCATCCAGCAAAGCCATCCAGGCATAGGACGCGTATTTTAAAGCATAATGGGCGTGCCAAACAAATTTAAACCATGGAACCAAGTTTAATTCAGAATAAAATTCCATATAATAATCCTTAAAAGAGGGCTTAAACGACCCAGCCCAAGAAATCTGAGAATGAGGATGTGCAAAGATAGGGGTGGCAGTTATACGGGTGCAAACTGATTTGTCCAGTTGAGATGGAAGGGACCAAAAGCCATTAGAAATAAAGTCACTGACCACCCCAGTCAAGCTAATACTTTGAGCAGCGTCTAACACCATGTTACCCTGACACCACGGGTCCCACCACATAATAATCATAAATAACCCAACAAATTAAAAATAATTGAAAAAAAAAAAAACTATTCAAATGTTACGAATGCTACACTGCAGACCAAAATATCAAAATACAAATGCGTATAGTTTCTTCTTTCCTTACATCCTTCTTGTTTTTTTTCCCCCCAAATTTGTTCATAAGAAAATTAGAAAAATCTAAAATTTGTTCTTATACTGCTCAATATCCAAATCCGAGCCATGTCAGGCCCTTCTCAGACTTGGCTGGCGCTTCCTCCAATTCCGACGAGCCATGAACTGAATAAGGTGCCAGGGAATTAATACTGTGCATTCAAATAAAACGGAATAATAAGGATATTTTTCAGTCATAATTTTATATTGGCATTTTATCATAATATAATTAATAGTTAATTATTTTTATTTAGAAATGCAAAAAAAAAAAAAAAATGATTAAGAATTTTCTACCCAACGCTGATTATTAAATTTCAAAATCTTTGTATGAATTACCATGCTTAGTTATGAAATTAATGACATAATTAAGATTAGTTTAAAGTTTAAACATTGTGCTAGTACTTTAAAAACGTGAAACATTTGGTTGTACTAAGATGTTGCTCATCAATGCATCTAATAATGAATTTAAAAGATTTATTATGGTTAATAATTGTCGATGGTGCCAATCAAAATCACAATTAGGCTGACCTGACAGATTTGTGAGTATAAGAATATCAAAATTTGTTTTATTTTCACGTGGAGAAACATAAAAATCTACAACTACACTTAGGCTTCATCTAAGATGACTTTCTTATTGCTTCTTAAAATAAATTTTTAGTACAAAATTCATCTTAAATTAGCTTTCTAGTACAAAATTTTTAATTTTTGTACTAAAAAATTATTTTAAGAAGTAATAAGAAAATCATCCCAAACGAAGCCTTAATACCCGCATGCTAGATTTTTTATTTACGACGTACCGATCCTTTCTCTTCTCAAGGAATCTATGAAGAGAAGCCCTCCTTGCTATGGGCATTGTCAGATCAACTGCACAAAAAAATAAAATTCATATCAGCTTCAGGAACCAAAAAAAAAACACTTCTAATTTTTATTTAAATATATTGATTTGATATATTTTTTTATTTTTAAAATAAATCAATTTCTTTTTAAAAATACACAAAGTAACTTTAAGATGTTATTTGTATTTAAAAATAAAAATATTGCTACTTGCCGGCCACCACCGCTATCCATCGATATTCTATAAAAAAATGAAGATATTAATTAAATTTATTTTAAAACTAAATATAAATAAAGTAAAATAAAAATAAAATAAAAAAACAAAAGTGAACCTAAACCCCTAAAGATAATTTACACATAAAATTTAAATTAATGCACATGCTTAAACAACTATTCCAATATCTAACTTCTATGTACATGGCATTATTCATTTGACCTAACAGATATTATAATACAAAAAATAGTCTAATTAGAAAGCGAACAACTAACATATTAGCATTTGATTAATCAGGAGGCATATATGCTTCTTTAATTTATAAAAATTAAAAATTGATAAATCGATAAAATAATTTCGAATTTCTTACCAGGAGCACTTGGGTCGGGTTGCAATGATCGAGCCGGGCCAGAGTTTGGACGGACGGATTTGCTCGCCATCTTCATCAAGTCCTGAGCTTTATTCGCAGGGAAATTGTCAAAAACCATCACTTTTCCATCGTAAAATATTGTTAATTGGCCACTTATCTCGTCCTCCCTAACATAATAATAATAATAAGTAAATAAAAACTTTCATAAACAATAAATTTAGAAAAAATTAATATAGATTTAATTACAAGTAAAAAAAATAAAAAAATTAAGATATATATATATATAGTACTTTTGATTAGCTCTGCTTGGAGCTTTGAGGATGGCATCTTTGTCTTGGAGTTGTGGAGAGGCATCCATTGGCATCGTAGCACTTTGTTCCGAAACATCCGGTTCGTATCGGTTTCCGGTCGATACTTCTGATCCGGGAAACAGATTCATGGTGGTTGGCGGCCGAAATAAGTCTGTTTTATCAAAATAAACACTTTTTACTTTTTAGTATATACTATACATAAGAAGGATAAATTATTCTGTATGGAGCCTGGGCACAGAATTATATTCAAAGATCAATCAGAATACTTTACGTCAGAGGTGTCGAGTGATATCGAGCAATATATAGTTGCATGCAGTATCAAACAAATGGGTGACGTGACACATTCTGGTTGTTCTCTGGACGACATTCGGGATCCGCATAGAATAATTAATCCATAAGAAGTAGAAGAATCTCCCCCTATCTCTCTAGAGAGAGAGAACAAGATGAATTTTTATACCTTAATTTTATTGAAATTAGAAGTTTTATGCTAAAAAATTATTTATAGCTAAATTTCTTTTTTTTCAAAGGTACAAAATACCAATTCCAAACAAACTAAACTTTGCAAAAATAAAGGAAAAACAGTAAATGAAATGAAACAGAAGGTATGGATCTTCAACGCGACTATCATCCCAATTCTCAATCCTCAACCGAAAGAGCTTATCAATGACAAGAAAAAAAAAAAAAAAAACTGAAGGAAAACCTTAAAATTCTGCCATGTTTAAAGAAAAATCTCACTTTTTTCCTTCTCCTGCAGCGAGCAATGAAGCTTCTCAATCCCAAGTTCTCCCAAATTCCGGTTCTCCTTTAGATACTGGCTTAGCAGATTGCATGTCATTGCGAAGCTTGATCTCTCCCCTGCTTTCCTCTGCTTCTCCTCCATTTCTCAATCTCTTTTTTTCTTTCTCCTAATTCGCAAATTCTCTTAAAGCTGTTGAACTTCTCTCCCTCCTTTGAGCCTTTTTAAATATGTTTTATTCTCTCCTTTTCTTCAAAGCAACCTCCTTTCACCTGTGGCTCATTTCTTCTTCCGCCTCTTTGTCTTTATAGACTTTATTCTAATCTTTGAAAAAGAAAAAGGAAGAAAATTGGATCGGAATTCGGAAATGAGAAGAGGAGTACCGAGGTGCGGATTTGAATTTTAAAGCACGTGAATCATTTGTATTGAAGGAAGGGTGGGTAGGAAATTGATTGAAGGAAAGAAACACGTGGTCGGTTTCGAAGACCGAGCCCGTTTCGTATATCGCAGGCTTCAGTACAATTTCTCGCAGGACTGAAGGAGAAGACTATTCCCGCCTTCCCATCAAGTTGCTGGACTAGACGTTTTTTTAGGCACCCAAAATCTTGACAGCATACTTTGACCCCGCGAAGATGGACCGGGTCTGTTCGCATAAAATGACTCGGTCAATTCAATAAAAAAATGGACTAATATATAAAAAAAAATTACATCAAAATGTTTGATATAAGGTGATTTACATAAAACTTTATTTCATGTTATTTATATATCTAATACTTAAAACTTTAATATTACATGCAGTGTCGGAACCAACCTTAATTTTCAGAGGGGCACTTATAAGTAAAAATATAGAGATTTATATATATATATATATATATATATATATATATATATATATATATATATATATATATATATATATATATATATATATATATTAGTGACAAATGATTATTTGTACTTGAATACATAATACATTTTAAAAATATAATCAACATCTTATTTAATGACAATTATTCTTAAACAAAAATTAGGTAACATCTTTGCACAATGTGTCAGGGGTCCAAGGGGGCAGCACCTCTTGCGAGGGTTTTCGAGGGCAGTTCCCCCGAAACAAATTTTGATTGTAAGGATATTTTTTGATTCTCTTTACTATTTCTCTTTGTATTTCATTCATTGTTCCTTAACACAATAACATCTCTATACAATGTGTTTAATTATGATGTGGGCAATTGCCTAAATATTATAGTATTTTAAAACTTTTAAGGGGGCAATTGCCTAAATTTACTAGTAATATCCCCTCTACACAATGTATATAATTCTGCTAGGGAGCAATCGCCTAAAGATCATACTATTTTAATTTTTTTAGGGGGGGCAATTGGCTAAAAATTCCTATAATAAAGAGTTAAAAAAAGCCGGAGGGGGACAAATTACCTAAAAACCCATGCAATTAACAAATTTTTAATTTTTTTAGGGGGGGCAATTGCCCCCCGGGAAACTTATTAGTTCTGCCCCTTATTACATGTCGATCAATCCATATAATAAATATGAGTGCATTGAATGAAATAGTAAAGTTTATAGGGTGTATTGGTGGTGAGAATGAAATATATGAGTGATATATTTGAAATTAAAATTTACATTAGCGATATGAATGTAATATTAAAGTTTTAGACGTTTGATATGTAAATATCATCTAATAAAGTGACATGTATGTAAATTTCCCTTGATATAATTACTAATTAGGAGGCACGAATTGCAAAGTCTCGAGTCTTTCAAGAGTTGCATTGTTCGGTATCAACTCAAATTCATCAATTGGTTGCAAGCAAGGGCAGAATCAACCTTAATTTTTATTCATATCATTGATCGTTGTACACTTTGTAGATATATAGGGGGTCCAAGGACCCCCTTGCAATTGCCCCCTGGGCATATAACAGATCTGCCCTTGTTAGCTAGCAAAGGATTATATATTATGTGTAGACGTCGAACGCCGTCCGGAAATCAATCAAAGTGCCCCATGTCACCCTTTCACTGTGTACCGCGGCTCAATACCGGTGATGTGGCTGCACCTGATTCGCCCCTGGATGTAGAACTGTGTCCGACCTCTACATAGAATAAATTCTCCTAACAAAAGCTCGGATGTGCATAATGGTTCATTATGCTTATCAAATTTATACTGGAATTAAAATTATATATAATATTAAAAAAATTCATAAATTTGAACATAAATTTAAAAAATATTACATTTGGCCTGATGTAAATAAGGCCAGATCAGTTTAAAAGAAAAATTTTCTCTAATCTTTGAGTTTGAGCTGAGCTCTTTTGATCTATATATATGACCTGAAATGTGGCATCAACTTGGTTTGGATCGAGCATATTAAAGCAGAGCGTGATTCATGCGGCTTCTTTAAATTGATTTAAATATAGAGATGTGAGGTGGTTGAGATATGCCATGAGAATTTATGTTTCATTCACTTTTAGCCCATTTGATAGTACTATTGATTGGTTTTATTGATAAAGCCAAGCATACAATTATCGATCACATTTTGCTTTCTTTTTGCACGACACATTAATTAAATGAGTTGGGGTTTTTAATTGGAGCAAGACATGCCCAATTATGGAGAAATTATGCGCAGAGTTTGGACAGGAAGAATCGTTTGAATATACAAGTGTACGTACAGTGTGTATCAACTTTTTTATACATTGTATGTATACAATGTGTACACTCACCGTCTAGACGATTCTTCCTGTTAAGACTCCTCATAGAATAATTTTGTCCAAATTATGAGAGGATTATCTAATGTACAACTTTACTCTTTGGAAGTAGTTTGATTTATTTGTGACGTAGAGTGGCAAAAAAATAACTTAGTGAAGACATAGGATAAACGTGAATCATTATTTTTATATGAAGAGAGAGAGAGAGAGAGAAAAGAGAATGAAGTAAAGAAAAGGAGGATTGGCTACCAACTACTATTGATGGCATTTGTGACATCTCACTTGGATTGTGATACGAAGGAGTGCAGGCTTCCTTAAAGAGAAATTATTCTGTGGATGATAGACCTAGCTCTATGTGACCTAGCTCTATGTTTGACAGCAAATCAGGTGCAACCACGTCAGCGATACCGAGCCACGGTGCCGAGTGGTACCGAGCAGTACTAAGCCGCGGTACACAGCCAATGAGTGATGTGACACATTCTAATTGATTTCCGGATGGTGTTCGACATCCACACAGAATAATTAATCTCTGAAAGGAGCTCAGAAGGCATGCGTATGAGTGAAATAGAGATGCTTAATCTTATAATGGTGACTAAAATATATGACCGAAGCGAATCTAAATGAGGATAAATTTTAGAAAGGATAGCGATTAAAGATTAATTTAAGAAAAGGAATATGATTTTTATTTTTATTTTTTGAAAAGATCAAACATACAAAAAGATTTTTTTCCGCTTTAAAAAAAAAAAGAAAAACATAAAATATTTTAATGGAAAATGCAAATTCTTTTTGCGTGAATGATCATTTTTTATTTTATTTTTAATTATGATCCTCCTAAATTAATCTTTAATCGTGATCCTTTCTAAAATTTGTCCTTTACATGAAAAACTCATACATTATTATTATTGGTACATAAAACTGTTAAATTGAGTGTCATCATAAAGTTTAGAATAGATGATAATTATTTGTTTTATATATGGCATTAGAAAATTAAGTATAATTGTCAAGTCATTCTTATTATTTTGTGTTGAGATGGCAAACATTATTGTGTTTATTCTCATCAATATTGGGAGGACTATAGACATTAAGGGTTAAAGTGTTGAACTTAGCCATGGAATGGTAAGTTGCAAAGATGTCTATAATTTTTTTTTAATTTTGGGATAAAACTCACATAGGGCCTATGCGTTAATTAGTAAAATGGAGATTATAAGTCCTTAAAAGATAGACAGCTCCCTAAAAATACAACAATCAAAGAAAAAACTACGAGTCATCAATCCAAGCTATTACAATAATTAACCGGGCCGCTGGCCTGAATGTTGAGTCTTCCTCCTCAAGGCCAATACAACACAACAGTGAGATCCAAAGAAAAACAAGGAACAAACAAAACCAGAGAAGCCAAAGCCACGCCAATGCAACCACCAAAGCTGCAAGTCGAATGAGATGAAGCCAACAAAATGATGTCTATCAAGTCTCATAATGGACAAGAGGGTCTAATAGGAAATAAGAGAAACTATCATTAAAGTTGAATTATAATCTAATTGAATTAACAAGAAAGGGAGCACGAGGGACGATAGTGTTATGATAAAAAGAATAGATGTTGAAGGCATTCGTGGGCGCCAATCTTTGTCGGTGAACCATATATTAATGAAAACAGTGTTAAATTTTAAATCATGAGATAATGTAATAAACATTATACAGATTGCATTTGGTTAAAGGTCTTTTGAATAAAGAATCAATAACATATTTACTTGACCCTCTAGATATACTAAAATTTACTATGATTGATAACCATAACTCCATAAGGATCATCTTGCACTAATCATTTCATATTGATTTAATGAATAATTAACTATTTTTATATTGCTCTTAGTTCGATGAATAAACTCGATAATTATTCATGAATAAGAGCTAAATCATACTTAATTATTCAAATCAATTGGTTTAAGCACCACTTTTTCATTAATAAAATCTTAAATATTTTCAATAATTGCGATTAATTATAATTCCAAATTTTCTTTTGAGTATGACTGTACATATAGTATGAATTCTTGAGCATACATACAAATTTTGAGCAACCACAAATAAAACAACTTAATCATCTTCAGGACCTAAATTACCAAAAAAAAAAAAAAAAGCTCCTGTCAATTTCTCAGATATTTTTATAAGAATGCTTTCAATTACCTTCTTGCCTATTCATAATGTATGATTTTTCTTTGTTGTGTGAGTCAATGGTTGTGACCCTACTTAATATTTATGTGTATTAAATAAGGAGAAGTCAAATTTTACAAACCAAAAAAAAAAAAAAAAAAAAAAAGGACAACAAAAAATTATGACATGCAAAATTAAGTAATATAATATAAGATATATGATGATGGACATCTTTAAGAGTCTATAGTTTCTAATATTGATCTATTATGACATGCAAACATTATGAGCAAGAGTACAATTTGCCCATCACAATTTTTTAGTCTTTAAATAATTATTTGTTACTTTTGATAAAATTGAAAATGCAAAGAAAATAAATTAAAACAAAATTGTACTTCTACTACAAAATAATGACTAGAAATTTAAAATCAAGATAAAGCATTAAGCTAATGGATAATACAAATGACATATATAATCCATATCAAAATAATGCTAAAATATTTATATGCTTCCTTAAATAATTACCTTTTGACTAATTATAAGAGGAATCTATGAAAGCCTAAATTTCTGATTTATCAGATTTAATTAAGTTTTACATATAATGGTCAAAACACACATAAATTTAATTAAGTTTTAATTAGCCATATGAATTATCTACCTATAAATTCAATCAAGTTTTGAATTCCATATTTTTTCTTTAGGAGTTATCATGAATAAACCAATGGTTATGTTAACAAAATTTGATTTTCTCAACATGTTTGCTTATGAATATGTAAGTTAAGAAAGAAAAAAAATTAAAATAAAAAGTGGTTATCCATTTGATTTATAGATCATATAGAGATAACTTTGATAGATATTACATTAGAGGTTATATTGTTACATAATTCAATTGATTTTGTCAATTTCAATGTGCATGATTTGTTTAATTTTAAAATTAATTAGTGATTCATGCTTCGTTTGGGACAACTTCCTTATTATTTTCTAAAACTATTTTATAGTATAAGATTTTTAATTTAAATTTTTTATATTTAAAAATTATTTTAAATAGCAACATAAAAACTATCCCAAACGAAACCTCCGACTTCATTCAATGTACATGTTTTGTTCAATTTTAAAATTAATTAGCGATTCAGACTCTATTCAAGCTTTGAAATTTGTTTTTTTTCAATTTTTGATACTACTATTGCTGTGTTTGGCAGATTTAGGCTTAGTTTGGGATGACTTTCTCGCTGCTTCTTGAAGCAGCTTTTTAGTACAAAAAAATTATTTTTTGCATTAAAAAGCTACTTTAAGAAGCATCAAGGAAGCCATCCCAAACAAAGCCTTAATGATTTTCCTTGGATATGATAATCATAGCTGCTTTAGATAGGGGATATCAACAGTATTTCTCAGATTAATCTAATGATTTTTAGAGAAATAATACATACTTAATTGCCTGCTTAAGATCATTATTGAAAGAGATGTTTGTGACTAAATAATCTTTGGAATCTTAAACAAACAATATTTAGCTATAAGACCTTGAAATTTAAAGAAATATTCAAACATTAAACAAATCACATGAATTTTATTTTAACAAATCAACTCTGTTGATCAAACACATTCTATCTTCCAAAGTATTTATCAAATATAAAAATATCAAATGGTTATATCTCCCACAAAAATGTCAGAGAATAATTCTTAAGCTCCTATTAATTATAAAATTGCGTGAAATCTTAGTGAAAAATGAATTATTATCTACTTTTTAATAACTTAATAATTAATCTCTACTTTGCTGAAAATTGAAAACATAAAAGACATTAATTCATAAGAAAATAAAATGTCAGGACCAAACATGCATAAAAGGCATTGGAAAGTCATCGAACGGAGAAGCCACCAAACATAACCAAAGGCCATATAAGTCTTTGAAGGGAAAAATTATTACATCCGGTGAAAATACCGAGCAATACCGAGTGTACCGAGCGCGCTGTACCGAGCACTTTAGTGACGTGATGTTTTGGTATTAGTTTCCGGATGCATTCGGTAACTTGAAGGAATAATTACTCCTTTGAAGGAGGCTGACATATCAGTCTAGATAATAAGAAAAACATTTTATTAATTTTATTGTGCAGGAGAATTCTCTGTAAGAATTTTTTTTTTCAGCATGTATACATGGAGAAATTATTATGTGCGTAGACCGGACGCGGAATGCCGTCCAGAGACCAACCGGAATGCGTCAATGGTACCAGACCGAGCAGTACCGAACCGCGGTACCGAACGAAGGGGTGATGTGGCGCATTTTGGTTGGTCTCCCCGTCTGCACAAAATAATTTTAGAATATCAAATAAAAGTACAAAAGCATATCTACACATGCATGCTTGCCTCTCTCTCTCTCTCTCTCTCTCTCTCTCTCTCTAATGCATTAGATGAATAACTCGAATTCCGCTCCATTAACACTCATATAAGTTCATTAAAGTAGTTAACTGAACATGTTCGAATGCTTTTTAAAGCTCTAAACTTAAATGAATTAAGCTTGATTTACATTCATGAACAATTAATTTATTTTTGAACAAACAACTTGCTACAAATTTGATATTAAGCTCAATGGCCACTCATATATAATTCAATTAAATTTATTTAGATATAACTTCTGTAATAAGAACATCTTATTTATTTATTTATCACGGTTTTGACTGAAATATTCTGTTATATGAAATGAATTCTGTTTATGGTTTGATTTCTGTTTGATCAAGTATCTATATTCTATCTGCTTATACGATTTCTGCACGATTATCTAAATTCTGTACAGCTACTCTTCTGATGTATTTTCTGACGTGAGTTTCTGGAGATTTTGATTGGCTGATGTAGTCTTACTGAGCTGTTAGCTTATTCTTGTTATCTGCGTGATTTTCAGGTTCTAAGAAAGGGAAGGAAGTCTTGGACTAGCCGTTCAGTGTCTGATTTGAGATTAGGTATTTTGTACTTTTGATTTTTGTAGTCATGACTTTTCTGTTATGTTCTGTGCTTTCTGTCTGTAATCATGCACTGTATTGTACATGATTATTTTGATGAAGGAATAAATTATAAATGAACTATTATATATATTTGGATGTTTATAGTAGCTCTGCATTTTTTTTGTATGTCTGAGATTTGGAAGAAAGTCTGAAGCAAATTCCAAAGCTAGATCCTGGATGTTTTCTCCGTCGCGACCCGATGCGATGGGATTCGTTCCGGTCGGGTTGGGTCGTGATAGATTCTCACTCGGGTTAGATCGGTGATAGAAGAGAAGGTCATGTGGGTGTCGTTGGGTTTGTGGGGGATGTGGGAATCAGTGTGGCAAGTTGGTTCCATAGTTCGTTTGGAGCTCTATTTTGCATAAATCGAGAAATGGTCCAATTTTTTTGTCATTTCCCGCAATTTTTTTTTTTCTTCAAGCGAAGAAAGCCCTAAAAGGCTCAATCAGAATAACCTTACGCAGCCTTTCCTTGAAAAACCACGAGTTCAATCACAATCTTCCTCAGCCATTCATCAATTTTGCGGTTGAGCTGAGGATAAGCCTTAGGTCAAATTATGCAATGCTTTACTCATTCTTTTGAGGGTAACCAATCTTTTTTGTTGTGGTGATGGAAGTGTCATAAGTTTCATCTCCATGTTTTCTGTTATACACAAATTTAATCTCTTTAGAGATTGCAGTGAGTTCACCTTAATTTTTTTTCCTTACAGGTTTTTGTTGAGTTCTCTAGTTTTGCTTTAGTTAATTGCTAAATTTGCAATTTGGTGAACTTTTGATGTTACTAAAACATCCAGAAAAGAGGATGGAACGGTTTACATTGTTTATGGTCATTCCAGTTGAGCTTTAGTTTATAACATTTTACACACACACAATATATATATATATATATATATATATATATATATATATATATATATATATATATATATATATATATATATATATATATATATATATATATATATATATATATATATATATATATGTATTCTTTTCATTATTTCATTATTTAACAAGCTTTTGTGAGATTCTACTTCAAATGTAAAGACTTGAATTAGAAACTTTCAAAATCCCCAAACACTCCATTAGACACTTTCTAATTGCTTCTCTTTTGAAATAATAAGTCCATTTTATTCTATGGCCTTTTTTATCTTAACAATAACTTTGCTATTTGAAGGATAAATTATTTTGATTTAGATATTCTATGAATGCTAAAATATTTCTTTTGAATGCGATTAGTACTGATTTTTGTACACCTAAATCTTTTAGGGATACCTTTCATCCCTGACCTCAACTTTACATTCAGTTGTGCTTTAATATATATGATGATGATTGATATTGTCTTATTGTTTTTTGCATTTATATCCAATTAATATTCATTCGATTTATATTTGTATAGTATCTTATTAATTTTTGCAATTTGATCACAATATTTGCCTTTTTGGCATTATATTTTTGATTCACCTATGCTACATTTCAAAATTGTTGTGGTTAAAACCGTTGCCAATGTCTAGATTTGAAACAGTTTGCAAACCGCTGCAAAAGATTCTCCTAACGAATACAAATACAATGGATTTCTAACCGTCATGAAACCTTTGCAACGATTTTTGCAACAGTTTTAACCGTTGCTTTTAGTGTAAAAAAGTGTACCTAAAAGTCTATTTACTAGTAGTGATTAGAGTTTGCAACCCTCATATCTTCATTTTAAACATACACTTTATACGTCATTCTCCTCATTTAGACCTTGGCATAACTAATGCATCTCAGCCTAAGATCTTTAGAGCTTATACGGTTCTTTTTTTTCTTTTCTTTTCATCATGCTAAAAATCTCACAAAAAATTAGGGCTTGCTAAAATATCCGTTTAATTTAGAGTTTTTTTTTTTCTTTTCTGATCAATATACATATCTGAATCTTCCATGAATCAATTTGACTAAACCACAAATTGGTCCTTATACAAAAATCTTTTGATCTAATTCTGAGAAATCACACCATATAATCGGTAACTAGCAAAACCTAAATATTAATCCTATATTTATGGAGTTTTTATATTTGATTACACATTAATTACTATATTCTCTTGTTTGTTATGAAAGAAGCACTGATTTCTTATGCGTTGTATGATGCTAAATATTATCATTAATTGTTATATTCTGTTGTTTATTATGAAAGAAACACTAATTTCTTATGTGTAGTAAGATAATTTACTGAGAAATATAAAACAAATTGGTTTACAAAAATCATAATGTAGCTTAAAATTTTCAGACCATGACATATAAAAGGAAGTTTTATTGAGTGCAATTTTTTTTTCTTAAATTTTTTTTTTTACATGCATATCATAAAAAATCTTTTTAGTAATAAATCAACAATCAAATTCTTGAAATAAACAATAGAAACTCTTTATGTGTGATACAATTAAATTATAGCATATTTAATAAATTATTCAAAATAAAAAATTGAAAACTTATGATATTTATTCAATTTTAAATGATACTATTATAAATAAAAATATTAAAAATATTTCTATAAACATGTAATAATTGCGATACATATTGATTTTGAAAAAAAAATTAATAAAAGCAAAGATGATAGATCACATACCGCATATCTTCTGCACAAAATTAGATCATAAATTTTAATCAAATTTAATCAGAATTAATCTTAAAATCATCAAATATATTTTAAGATGAATTAATATATAAATATTTAATTAATATTTACAATACATTCATCTTAAGATAAATTTAATAATTTTGAGATTCATTCTAATCAAATTTTGATAAAAATATACTGATCCAGCTTTTTCCTCTTGGCCCCCCTCAAAAGCCGTAGTCGATGTCTGTGGCGTTCTGGTTGGTAGACCGCTTCACAAGACGGCCTTGTTCGTCGTAGCGGTCGAAGTTCTCACAGGGTTCCGGGAAGACAGACCCGAAAACCCGTCCCTCCACATACGAGCACTGGAAGATATGCTTCTTCTTGTAGCTTATACCGACGGACATATCCCTCAACGTCACCCCGCGCACCGGAATCTCATCACTGCCACTTATGCGCACCGGCACGCGCACCCCGCGCCCGTGCACGCCCACGAACGAAAGCCCGTTGATCACCGGCAGGGCGCGAGGGTCGTAGCCGGCGTCCGGGTGCTCGTTGTAGTCGGTCTTAACCACAATGCCCACGCGGACATTGTCGAGGGTAAGGTTCCGGCAGCTTATACCCCGCACGTAGCCGCCGCGGCCGGGGGCGGTCTTGATGCGGACGCCGCGTCGCGATTCCCAGACGTGAATGTCTTCTATCGTTATGTTTGAAACGCCGCCGGACATCTCACTGCCGATTGACAGCCCCGCGCTGGTAATGTAGATCGAGAAGTGAGACATGGAAATTCACGATTGGGAGGGTTCGTAAAGGCTGTTGGGGTTGAGAATATGTAAACCTGACGACGGATCGGAGAGTGACATTGCGGATTAATATGTTGGTGGAGGGGCGGCCGTAGGCTATGCCGTACTGATCCCAGCCGCTTTTGATGGCGATGCCGTCGTCTCCCACACAAATGAAGCTGTTTTCGATTACCATGTTGTCGCAGGAATCTGGCAATTGTATAATTTCAGGCAGTAATGTGTGTGTGTGTGAGAGAGAGAGAGAGAGAGAGAGAGAGAGAGAGAGAGAGAGAGATGGAGCCTCAGTTATCTAGAAACATAATTTTATACTTTTGAACAACTAATAAATTGAGAGGCAAATTATTAGGTGCGGACACATGACAAAGAGAATCATGCGGATTTCTCTCATTCTATAGTAAAAGTACAGTTAAAGCACAACTGCTACAGTATCTATGTTTTGACTGCACTTTAACTGTACTTTTATTATAGACAGAGAGAAATCCCGATGATTCTCTCTGTCTGGTGTCCGAATCTGATAATTTCTCTAAATTGAAGAGCTAAGTGATAGACAGAAATGTTGGCAATGATTACCTGGATCGATCCCATCCGTGTTGGGAGCGCCAGTGACTGGAGCCAAGATGGTAAGACCTGACAAGGTTACATTTTTGCAATCATATGGGTGAATTGTCCAGAAAGGAGAATCACGTAGTGTAATGTTGGAGATCACAATGTCGCTAGACCACATGATCTGCAATAAGGGTCCTCTTGTGTAGTTGAGAAGCTTCTTCCTGTATTTTATCCACCAAGATTGACCTTGCCCATCAATGGTTCCATTGTGTCCTGTCCAGTAATTATTGAAGATAGTATTTAGTTGAGCAATTTTAAGTAATGTCACAGTATAGAACTCTACTCAAATACTACATCTAGAACTCTACTCAAATACTGCAAGATGTTTTAGCGAGCCATTCCTCTCTTAATGGATTATTCATGCCATAGAGTGAAAGGATTACAACAACCTGAAGGATTTTGTGGCTTGTGGTAACAAAAAAACATGTTACAGTAAAGAAGCTACAAACTTCTATTGCTTTCTGAAGTGGGCTAAATTTATGACCAAATTGAAAAACGAATGATGGTTAGAAACATGACAAATATGACTACAACTCATTTCAGAAGCACAAATTAGAAGAGGAAGAGATGAGAACCAGAATGGAAGTACAGATTCAAAATTCTTGGTGGAAAAAAAAAAAACTAGTCAGGATGGTTATCACATGTTTCTGATAAGTTGACTCGTTGGTGAAAGCCATTTTTTTTTTCGTCTTGATTTTCTTTGCTGATTAGTATTTTCCGTTCTTAAAAAAATTTAACTTTTACCTAAAAACGGATTCAAACAGAGTGGTTTTTTTATTCTCCAACCTGTAATGACAACGTCTTCAAGATGTTGGCCATGGATCAGGCTTCCATATCGAGGTCCTATATGCTCCCTTCCATACCCATACGATGGCAAGGGAGGCATTAGTGGCCAATAATTCTCATCCTGTTACAGAGCAAGTAATCAGAACAAGTCATCAGATAAATAAAGATGATGCAATCCTTTACCCACTGGGAAGTGAACATTATGAATCCAACAAAACCACAATGTCTGTGGTAATTGGTATGAACATTCAACTACAATGAATAACAATGATATTCATGCTAATTGAATAAGCCAACATGTAGAAGAAAATGAAATCTGGCATGTCAAGAGTAAATAAGCATAACACAGTATAGAGAAAATACGCATGAAGGTCCTAAAAAAACACCACAAAGAAAACAATTCCATGAAAAATAAATGTTTCTGTTAGCATATGATGATTAATAGGACATAATATTAAGAAATCATTAAATTGGTAGAGTATATAATTAGATTTATTCTTTCTTAATTATATTTATTTTCTCTTTTATTTTGTATTCATCATATGCACTTATAAATAGACTTTTTTTCAAGGAATAAGATCATGCAATTGTCCCCCAGAACAAGGTACTAGCTTAGATCGGCCTTAGCCATTGTTATTCCTTCCTCCCACCTCCCAGTTTAGTGGATCTTCCCCAGGGCATGACTTGTCTTTGCACCTTGCTTTCTCACCTTTCTGATATTTTTACATTATATGCCATCAAGATACTCATGCTTCACATGAATATAACCTGACAATTTTGGGGAGATGCAGTCCTAATTACCTATTATCTTATTAGGCTCGTCCCTTCTGCACTTCACAACAATCAATTGTCATTAATATAATTTCCCACAATCTACCCATTTTTTTCTCTTGCTCCCTGAGTGTTTGGTTGCATTTGCTTAACTCATATAATTCATCCAAATGATAAATTCTCCCAATGCAACTCATTGTATATTCCTTGGGTACTGTCGAACTAAAAAATGATATAGATGTTATGATCATTTTGCCAAACATCCATACAATTTAGTTGACGCCACATTTCATGAGAATACCCTTTATCTTTGTTACCACAACTTCAAAATCATCACCATTTGTTCTTTGTCTTCATACTTTGCTCCCTACCTCTCCTTCTCTATATGTGTACTCTAGAAGATTTAGACAATATCTTATTGCAACACCTCCTACTCTCCCATCTAATTATACTAATGATCCTCTGAGAATGCCTTAAGATTCACACCTTTCCATTACACTACGATGAGGTCAATGAAAAATTGCTTATCATCCTATTTACTCCATGACTTTTGATCATCTATTCGATATGCTTCTTGATTGAATCAAGAAGGTTAGGACACCTTTTGAATAGGTGTGGACTCCTTGGGGAGAAGAACGAGGAGAAAAGATAAGAGAAGAGGGAAAATAAGAAATATAATTTTCATTTCCTAAACCAAAATTACAGCAAATGGGGTCATTTATAGGTTTGCACATGTGGTTTAAAAGGGGATTAAAAGGGGACAGACTGTCTAAACAATTAATAAACCAAGTTACAATAGTAGACTGGTTGCTATGGGTCCAGTTCTTAGAAAAACCGTGGGTTGGTTCAATCCTTAGATCGGTTTATGGACCAGCTACTGTATTGCACATTTATTGGATCCTTTGGCTGAATTTGTACATCATATAGGTCTTTTGATGCTATCTTCTTCCTTCCTTGTCCGTGGTACAATATGATGTTTGAATTATTATGATAAGTTTGTTTTTTTGAGTTCTTGATCCATTTTCACCTTGTTTTGGTATTATATTTGCCGCCAAGGGAATGTATAGGAGCTTAACACTGTCTCAATCCTATCATTAATTTTCCATATCTTTGTCTGTTATTTATATTTAAAGTCATACCTATAAGCACTACAACATCCAGGATAGAAATAGGCTATATATGTTGAGATAAATGTTCGTAATGGTAAAAATATATAAGAATTGGTTGCCTATGGGTTTTCACCGGCAAATTTCATTATAATGGCTCCATTGATTAGAACAAAGCTCGACTAATCGTCAAATATTTTACTCAAATCTATGGAAATTGATTTTTTTTCTCCGATCACTAGACTTAACTCTATCAGAATTATACTCTTTATGACCATTAATCAGGGTTAACCTATGCTGCAAATAGATGTTAATAACACCTTTTATGGTGCTCTAAATGAAGCATTACATATAAAGCAATCTCCTGGATATGCAGCTTAGGAGGAGAAATGGATATGCCTACTAAGGAATGCCATTTATAGGCTTAAGTAGAATCCAAAAAGTACGGTTCAGAAAATTTTGAAAAGTTCCTGCAAAAGTTGTCCTTGAAGCACTATTGTGGATCATTCGATCTTTATCAAATATACAACAGGAGGCTCAATTATACTAGATGTTTATGTAGATGATATATTATTCACTGTGAGCGATAAAGAAGGAATAACTAAAGTTAAACACTGCTTATAAAATTGTTTCATTATTAAATATCTAAGACACAATAAGTACTCATGATTGAATTTGCTTATAACAAAAATCAAATTTTATATCTCAAAGAAAATATGCTACTGATCTTTTTGAAGAAATTCGACTTCTAAGGTGCAAACCAATTGTCATCCATTTGGATAACTTAGCCATATGATTATCCATCTTAGCATTGAAGATTAATTAGAGCATTAATTCATCTGGCATTACATGATCATAAATCTCTTTTGTGGTTGGGGTCGTAAGTCAACAAATGCTAAACTAAAAAAAAAAAGCATTGGAATGTTGCTCTTTACATTCTCAAATACTTAAAAAAGACTCCTAAGAAAAAGAATGTTATATACTCATATTGGACAACTAAACATTGAATTATTCACTTCCCTTGATTATGTGGGGCCATTTGATGATAGGAAGTTAGCTTCTTGGTATTGTATTGTTATAGGAGGTAATTTTAGAAGGATAAGAATCAAACTATTGAAACCAAATTCCATGTTGAAGCGGAAAATAGAGCCACTCACATGTTAAATAATGTGGGCCAAAACTCTATTAGTACAATTTGATTTTCCAACATATGTGTCTATAATTCTATATTGTGACTATTTTATAATTCCGTATGAATTATCAGTAATGATGTGTTTAATGAAATGATCAAACACATCGAGGTTGATTTTCATTTCACGAGATTTAATACATTCCAAGAAAATTATTACACATGTTTCTAATTCAGAACAAGTGATAGATTTTTTACCAGAGCTCTAAATCCTCTCTCATTTTCTCTCTTAAGTGCAACTTGAAGCAAGTAGATGTATATGCTCCATTTTAAGGGGTAGTTTTAACATATAATGCTTATTATAAAGTAGTATTAAAAAATTATCATTTTATATGAGTATATAATTTGACTTATTCCTACTTAGTTATACTTATTCTCTCTTTTTTATGAGTAAAAAGATGACGCCAGCATTCGTGACAAAACAAGATAACTAGCTACTAAGCTAAGGCGACACCAACATGAGCCAAGCAAAAGTATGGGAGGCTTGGTAATGATGATGATGATGGCAAAGAAAAAGAAGAATATGATAATGATGAACTTTTATTTAGTTAATTACTCGCCGTCCTGGACATCTTTTAAGTCCAATATGTACAGGAGAAAATTTATTGCTGTTAGAGTTCACCAGGTTCTCTCTATAAAAGGCCATGAAATCCAATGTGTTAACGGCTTAACGCTAATACAACATTAATCAACTTGCTTAATTTAAAAACACTATAAAGGGAAATCCAAAGCCACCCTATACCTTCATTCATAAAATGCTAAGATATTGATACTGTTGGGAGAAAAATAAGTGCCTGGGCACAATAATGAACAAAATAGAGAAATAAATAATGCATGCAGAGAAAAACAACAAAACATAAACATAGAATTTATATTGTTCGGTGAGATCTACTTACATTCACGGTTGTATTAAGAGATATAAGTCTACTAATTCAAAGATATAGTATTTGCACGCCTCAAATATTTCTCTCACACCTCATCTCACTAGATATTTCTCTTTCATTCTTTTTCTCGCTCATCCCTCTCCTTCCTCCTCCTTCCTCTTCTCCATTCCTATACTTCTTATGAAGCCGATCCTTTAAGACATCAATCTTAAATGGGATGGATGATCACTTAGTGATATGGACAATAATTAAAGTAATTCATCTGATCAACCTCTTTGGGCCTTTTTTTTTATCATAATAACTTGAGATATGCCTTGAGTGCCTAACAAAATAATTTTGCCACAATATATTTTTACTCAAATATTCTTTATTCATTCTATCATTTATAAAAGTAAAACTGTCACCACCATTGGCTTTTAATTTTGGATATTCATTGCCACTAAGAGTTGGTCTAGGCTTATCATTTCTTCCAAGAACCAACTTTTGGTTGGGATTTTATTTGAGCATGGGTTGTTGCTCCATTTATGAATATTAAATGAGGGTTGTTTCCCTTTGTCAATATTATAAGAGAAAGTTTTGTGCCCCTCACCCTTCTTAAAAATTGAACCTTATTTTACTTGAAATTTTTTAATAAGCTTTAATTACTAACAAGTGCAATTTCTCTAATTTTTTCACTCGATCTAACCATTCCTTAAATGTTATGATTGAAGCCATACATAAGTATGAAATCACATGATCATCAATATTGCCGATCAACAATTGAACAACATGATCCTTCTCTAATTGTTGCTCGTATTTCATACTCATGATACTCTAATGATTAATGTACTTCATCACGACATATCCTTCTATGTTCCTCTACAATAAGGTCAAAGATGATAATCTTTTCAGATGCACTAGCGAACCATTTTACAAGCATTCCTTCTAATTTAGTAAATGTCTTGATTTAATCATCAAGAATTTCAACATACCAATTACAAGTAATGTTAAGAGTATTGATGAATCAATTGAAGAGTAGAGTATGCATGCCTTCGTGTTGTCATAGGTTGACTTAAAATGGGTCATTTGCTATCTTGGGTTGTTGTTTCCATTGAAGGCATAGAATTTCGCACTGAATACTTGAATATGGACGACCTTTACCAAACAGCTTTTAGCTTGCTCCAAAGCTATAATCTCCATGATCAACTCACCGATAAGAATTTCCAGTTCAGTTGTTGTCAAATAATTAATTGTTTTAAGTAGAAGGCTAAGTTACCCCCAAGCTTGCATCTAACCTACTTCTCAAGGCATTTTGGACTCAAGAAACTCCAAGTACAATGTTGTATTGTGCATTGTTGGATGCCTGGTGGTTATAATTGAACACCCCACCCTCCTACAAGTAAAGATGTACGACGAATGTGATGATTCGTTGGTTGATATGCGTGAAGGAGGAATACAAAAAATGCAAGAAGATCTATTGTATATACGAATACTTGTTCGCGGTGAAGGGAAATTTGCCAGTGGGGGCATTTCCATTTGAAAATATTTTCATTTTTTGGATGAACCTTATCAACTCTGTTGAGCTATCAACACCTGGATAAGGATCACTAATGGACAGGATGTTTGCAAAATTTATAGATGTACGTTTTTTTTGCAAAAAGTTGCATCATCATACTCATCTATACCATTTTTTATTCATCTTGGTGTTTATGAGAAAGGATTTTTTATCTTTGGCTTCTTATTGTTGTATAAGACATAATGCAGTGTCATAAAAATTATTTTCTTTTTCTTATTCTACCTCCTTCATTTTCTGAGGAAGAGTCAAGTTGCTCCCCTTGATCTTGCAATGGATTCTCTCCTAGAAGGAGAGGGGTTGTGGCTATATGTGATCAGTGTAAATAAATGTAGGGCTAGTTGATGCTATGACAACCATATAAACCATTACCATAGTCATGGTGTCTTCTTCTTCTTCTTGTTCTTCTTCTTCTTCTTGTCTTCTCAGCCTGGACCTTAGAATGATGCGTCCAATGAATTTTTGGTGATGACTAATGCATTATAACGTCATTGGTCGCATGATCTTGGCCCAAATTCTCTTCTTTTATAAGGTTTAATTCTTGTGGGATTCCTTGAAGTGATCACTACCACTTTTTTAGGACAAAAGATCTCCCTAGAGTGTCGACCACTTTAGTTGTTGCTCATAGAATCATTGATTTTGGGATCGACACTTGAGTCTCTTCAACAACGGATTTAGGGATATCACCTAGATTTAATATTCTAAGCTTCAACAAACACCATAGAAAAATTGTGATTTATAGGAAAATCCTCGAATTTAGCGATAATTTATATTTGTGGAACATATTCTCCGACAGGGTTTTTTTACTGCTAAATTTGCAGAGGCATATCTATCAAAAGATAACTTATTATCGACAAATATTATCTGACAATTAACAAAATAAATTCGTTGGCTTGACTTGAACCCCCATTTCTATGATATATTGATATCTCTTTCCTCTATTTCTCTCAAATTTATGGCATGATTCTTGGAAGAGCTCATCACTATAAATTCCCATCACCACTCTCGTTGCTCATTGTCGTCGCTTGACGTTGTTGATTATTGTTACTTTAGATTCCTTGTGGGAAAAGTGCAAAAGGGGGATTAAATTGGGGCAAGGAAGCAAGGGAAGATTCATATGGTGGAATCTAGTAAGGTCATACTATTCTCCATAAGTAAACACAACTCTGTGAGAAATGGATGTGACCGCTAAAATGAGTTTCTGTAGCCTCAAATTTGTTTTAGGCCACATTTGGCTGCTTGAATGTAAAAATCATGTTTTAAGAAATAATGTAGTTTTTTAGATTCATCATTTGGTTAAGGAGACAAAAGAAATCAATATTCACTTTAAACTCCACAGACCTTTTCCAAATTATTTAATATATATTTATTTTATTTCTACATATATGTGTAAGTGAAAACAAAACTCTCATTTTCTAAATATATTTTTTATGTGGAGCAATCAAATGAGGGCTTAGAGTTCTTGAGCAAGCCAACCTTCATTATCATTGGGTTTGAAAAAGATAAGCAAAATAGTCTAATATGGAAAGAGTTTCTAATATTTCATCATTTTGACAATGCTTTGACATTGTATTCAAATGGCTTCTTAAAAATCCTCATGTAAGGGGCATTTAGGAGTCGAGCTCCTCAAATGGGACTAAAGGGGTGGTGGTTCCAAGAAATTTGTTTTCCCCCTTTTTTTAATAATAATTGAAAAAAAAGAGAGAAGAGAAGAGAAAGAGGTGGTGATTTATGGGTGGGTAGTCTCCCCCTCCTTTTTTAAGGGGCCATGTTAGTGTATGGAGACGTCTTTATTTTCACCAGCTACTGAGATGGTTATACACAATTCTACTCAATTTCTTATATGATTGCATGTTTCCATGTTTCTATATATCACTTCATGATGCCGCCGCCACCATAAACATACTTTCGTGGGAGTCTTATCTATGCTATTGATCTGATGCTTGTTAATGCATAGCTCTGAAGCTTTCAAATTCTCTATAAGTTGATTATTCACCGATAGCCTCATTAATCACTCACGAAGGTTATCGGTCACCTCCAAAACCATCAAACTATGGTGTCTATCTACTTCTAGGGATACTTGTAGAAAGACACGAGCCTATTCCATTACTACCAATCTCATGGACACCAGCTATTCCTCTACTGCTTTTCGAGGAAAAGTTTTTCACACCCCTAGAGGAAAGTTAATATAAGACAACCGTATGTTATGTATGGAACACAAAAAATAGAACTTGAAAAAAAAAAAATCTCTAGTTACCTGAATCCCGAGAATAATTGCGCCTTCTGCAAGAAAGAGCGTCATGTGGCTAGTGAGATTGAAAGGAGCAGTGAGCCACCGCCCTACCGGCACGTTGAGCTGCCCACCACCTTTTCCTCTAAGCCGCGAGATCGCTGCAACCGCGTTCTCAAACGCCTCCGTGTTAAGCGTCCGCCCATCCCCTACGGCCCCAAAATCCGATAGATTCAACACCATCGGCCGCAACCTCGGCACCGAACCCTCCATAGGTGCCGTGTGGCCGAATAACCGAACCACATCGAAGGAGCTCTTCTGCCACAAAAAGATAGAGCAAAACACAAGAATCCACATCCCGATGAAGACGTTAAGTGGATAAGGAAGCGTCACCGGAAGCCACCGCCGCTGTTGGAGGAACTGTAAGCGGCCGCTAGGAGGTGAGATTTCCACCATTTTCGTCTATGCCAGAAAAGTAACAAATTTAGAAATCAAATGGACGAAATCTTGTAATTATTTAAACATCCTAGTAACATCTTCCCGGATTTCGGGAATGATCGAAATCCGCAAGGACGATGAGGGCTTGAGGACTAGGAGTTCCCCCATTCCAGTTGGAGAAATTTCTGTTATTTTTCAAAAGAAACCAACGGGACGTCGAGTGCTTTGCAAGTATAATGCTGGTTAGGCGTTAGGTTTATTTGTAGGGCCGATGGACCAGCAGCAAAGTAAAACTATACAATAGTGCTCCTTACAAAACTGATCTCAGCTATCCATTCTGGATCAAGTGGTTAACATCTGCGTGCTCAGATTTCAAAATTCTGAATCTTGAATTGACTGATTTTAAAATTATGCATAAAATAAATATTAAAAATAATATTTATTATTAAAAATAATTTTAAAATAGAAAAATATTACATTCCCCTAATTCCACATTTATTATTACATGACATAATTGCTTATCTAATAGATGATGCCATTCCATAACCTGCCTAAAAATTAAACTAAAATAGATGATGCAATGCAATTTTTTTAGTGGCTATTCTCAAATTCCTCATTTTTAATTCTAAGTCTTCTTCATTTAAATGTTAAAAAGAACAAAATCAATATCCATCTGAGAACCTCTATTTGTAGTCTAAAAGACGATTGCCTTTGAAAGTGCCAATGCTTAAGGCGATCGGGTCAATCGAGGCCATCTAAATTTGTTAAGGTTTTGATACCTCAAGGCGTGGAGCATTAGGGAAAGGAGATCAAGAGGAAGATGGAGCAACCTCGGCCCGATCATCTACTTCGCAAACATGATTTAATAGTCAAAGCAACTCTATCACTTTCAATTATCTAATAGACAACAGCTCTTTCGAGACCCCTTTTGTAATCGATTTATTCTATATAAATTGACCGAACGCAAAAAGTCTTCCACTGCCAAGCAAAGTAGAGAAATGAGGAGAATGAATATTTATCTATTGATGAAAAGATGTTGACATGCTTGTCAAATAAAAAATTAATATGAACTCAATTTAAACACATATTAAGGGAGAATAGAAATTCTGTTAAAATTATCCTTTCTACTTTCTCTTTTAGCTATATGTGAAGTAGTTATTTTTTATCTCAGATTGAAGTATTACAAATGGTTTTCAATCACCTGAAGTAGAGATCAAACCAACACAAAATTTAAATTATTTTTGGTTCTAAGTTTAACTATGCTGTATAACTGAAGCAAGGATCAAGTGGCTAGTACTCCTCTGGGGTCGTTACCTTCTTTTAAAAGAGTAAAAGTTGGAAAGCTTAGCTTCAGCGCGAGCATGAGAGGCTAAGTGCAGAGGACGCAATGACTGGATTATTAGCGGGGGTGGGTGAAGCGGTAGTTGATTACCGTTTGCTAGTCATGTTGCACACGTTGGGTGCGGCGGTTTCGATTGTAAAGCTCGTCTAATCGTCAAAGACGCATTGTGTTTGCGTTTGATGATATGTCTATTTATAGGATTTAGACGGAAAGCCTAAAAAACTTTATTATAGTACGCTAGAAAGTCACGAGAGAAGAAGATTGGTTGTCAGTGTCAATATTATTTTAACGCCAGGAATGCTTGACTGAGTTAAAAATTTTGGAATTACAATTCTATTACTAGAAACAGAGCCTAATCTCATATATTTAAAAACAGGAATTTTTTCTTCAGAGAGAACGGCTCACCAGTCAGGGCTTTTGTCAACATTTGGCTGTGTTTTTTTTTTTGTGGGCAATTGTCCTTCTTTTGTAGGAATAAGCCTTGGTTTTCATACATATAAGAAATGTTGCACGGAATAGATAACGGTGAGAGAGAGAGAGAGAGAGAGAGAGAGAGATTTTAATATTTTAACTTCAAGCAACAGCTTGTTAAGTTTCATCTGCTGTTGAAGATGTACAATAGAGAAGAATGTTAGGCCGGCTGGATCGGTCCTCGTGTATGGCTGGCGGAACCAGCGAAACAGAGAGGGGGGAGGGGGGGGGACCCCTTGTGGGCCCAATTTGATTTAAATCCAATTTTAGGAGGGAAATTTTGAATTGAAAGGGTGTTTAAGGAATTTGTAACATTCCTTTAATTTTAATTAGGGACTAATGATAGAATTAGGGCTTCATCTGGAGATTAGATGAAATTTTGAGATCTAGGGTTTGGTTGGGTCTCTACGCCTTGCTAGAGATTGTGGAGAGTTTTTCCTTCCTCTCGAATTGAAGGAAATTATATCTTGCTTGATCGTTCTTATTATTATTTGAATTAAAGAGTTTCTTTGGTGTTTTTCTTCTCTAAACTACAAAGGTTTTGGCGTTATTCTTGCTGATTTATCCTCGAAATCAGCCCTCTTGCTCACTATTTTTGTCAATTCTTGATTGGTTTGCTTGCGAACTCAAGTATTACCCTTGTGGTTATGCAAACTTAAGTATTTCCTATCAAATTAGTATCAGAGCATTGTCTTGGGACCATCGGCGGCTAAAATTCCGAAATTTCAGCAAGGAACCTTCATCTGTCGGCAACCTTGGGAGGGAATTCTGGAAGGAAAGTGGAAGTATTGGATAAATTAAAGACTGGAAGAAAGAACCGCTGATTTTCAAAACCAATTCACTTCCTCCATGAAAAGATGGATGGGAGGTTTACTTGAAAGAAATGATGAAGAAGATGTTAGAGGGCAAACAAAATTCGATGACATCGGAAGTAAGGGAAGCCGCCGACGACAATTGCGGGAACCCGAACCCATTTAGGGGGAGGGTGTTGCCCCAAGATCTAACTTAGAAAGAATTCGATATTTCTCAAACAATTTACCAGAGTTTCTAAAACCTTCAATTAACAATCTATTAAACATCTATAAAATTTAAAACATCAATATACAAGTCGATTCATATCTCAAAACATCATGTACAATACTCAGGAACTACACTACAATCACAAGTACAGAAATCTATCCTGTCATGAGTACAAAAGAATCAATATCATCAAAAGAACTTGAAGGTCTGGATCAATTTCTATCTCCTGCTCCCAAGCCCTGACCTGAAAATATCAACCACATATAATGAGCTTTACAAAGCCCAGCAGGTCACCTAATACCTATAACTGAAATCAAAGCACGGCGATGCTATCAATATGCATGTCAGTCAATCAAATCTTATCAGTCAATGGCAATGAGTCAACAATCCGGAAATCAATAGTCAATAAAACCAGTCAATGCAGCGGCAGGCAAATCGATAAATCAACTCAATCAATCAATATCCGTCAATCAAATCGATGCGGTCTAATCAATACGATCTAATCTTCGAGGAAAGCAATACGAAACAATGAATCCATGGTCAATACGGTGCAGAAACAGTAGCAACAACGAATCTATAAAATCTATAGGCAGCAATATCAATGAATCTATAGGCAGTAGGTCCATATCCATGCTCAGTAGTATCAATGCTGTAATCAATCAATGAAATCAATAAAATCGTACGATACAGTAAATCCGATCAAATCAATAAAGCAGAATTCGATAAAACAATAAATCCGTAAGTCAATACAGTAAACATGCATTTCAATACTATAATACTGAACAAGTACAAACAAAGAATCCATATTGTTGTTGTAGATATCCATATACATTGGTTCTATCAATAAAGGTCGTCACTCTTTTCGCCCGTCGGCATATCAATAAACTCCTTATGACTCCCATCAATATATCAATAATCAAGTAAAGGAAAGCCCGTCGGCCCACCATCCTGTACAGGTCTATCAATCTTCAACCAATGTTCAACCAGGTTCCACTTGTAAGTATCAATAGTCAATTCAATAATCAATTCAAGAATCAATCAATAATCAATTCAATAATCCAATTAAAGATCAATTTGATTTGCATATATCAATTCAATCTATCAATTTTCAACAAATCAGATCGTAGATCGGGCAGAGAACCGTCTATCAAATTTACACAAAAAATCCTGCAAAACCATAATTTCCAACTTTCTCCAAATACAATAGAATAACCACAACATCAATAAAGACTATTATTCTATAGAATCCAAATCAAAGCAGTCCTGATATTTTTCTATTCAATTAAAATCGTAGAATCATCCGACCGGAAATCTTCGTAGAAAATACTCAAATCGTGTACAATAGTCATATCTATAACATACTAAAAGTGCGGGAGTTGTGTCAAATCAAAATCATGTCCAAAATTCGACTACGAAAACACAAAACAGTGCACAACCGTCAAAACTCAATATCTTGAAAGAAATCGGAGTCTTTATCACGAGATCTTCACTTTTCCCAACAGCGGCGTCGGAGAAGCGCTCCGCGGTCTCCAAAATCCAGCTTTTCTTCTTTTTCCCTTTCTCTTTCTCTCTCCTCAAAATTAGATTTTATAAAAATAATTTTCTCTCTCCTCAAAAGACTGATTTCAGCTTTATAAACATCGGCCCAATCGCCCGATCGTCCCAGGACGATCAGACCAATTTTGATCGTCCCTGGACCGTTCACAGGGCATGCTCAGGACGAAATTGTGAAGTAATCGGCCTGGGATCTCAACATCGTCCTGGAGCCGCCGAAAACACTCCAGAAAGACTCCAGAAATAGCTGTTTTCAATGAGATGCGGGATCTCAAACCCGACCGACTGGGAGGAAAATCCATTCAGAGAGGAACAGTAGGAACGGATCTCACAGAGGGAGAATACAGAAGTGGAGATCTTTGAGGGGAATGATAGAATGCCTCCGCTAGAACTACTTTTTAGGGAGGAGATGAGCATGGGCTATGAGAGAAGAGGTGCTGAATTTTTGGGGAGAAGAGGTGAATTCTATCGTCGAGGCGTTGAAGATGAAAGGAGAAGAGGGGAATACGAGGAAAGGCAGGGGTACGATCGTCGGAGGGAAGATCGTGACCACTGGGGAGCTTTTCCCCCTCAGAGAATGGGAGGTTATGGAGGAATTAGGGGAAACGGGGGCGACCCGAGAGTAAGAAAATTGAAGATGCCCATCTTTGAGGGCAAGGATGCGCATGGCTGGATCTACAAGATGGAACGGTACTTTGCAGTCAATGCGTTGACAGATGAAGAGAAACTGACAGCTGCAGGACTGTGTTTGGAAGGGAAGGCATTAGTGTGGTACCAATGGCGGGACATAAGGCGGCCCATTCGAAGTGGGAGAGAGTTCAAGAACTGTCTACTAGAGCGTTTCTGAACCAGTAGGGGAGGAGACTTCTACGAGCAGTTCTTTTCCTTGACACAGGAGGGGACGGTGGCAGAGTACCGTGATTGATTTGAGTATCTAGCGAGCAGGTTGGATCGTCTTTCTGAGACCGTGTTGGAGGGGAACTTCATGAAGGGGCTCAAACTAGAGATCAGAGCAGCCGTTAGAGTGATGAGACCATGCAATTTGGGGGAGGTCATGGAGTTGGCAAAACTGGTGGAGGACCAGAAGCATCTGGAAAGGGGGGCTCGAGGCAGTAGCTCTGGGGGTTCCTACAGGATGACTACTACTTTTCTAGCTCCCAAAGGAGCTACACTAGGAGGTTCACAAGAGGCACCAAAGGAGAGGACCGGAGGTGGGCCTGGAAGAAATTTCAAGAACTTGACTGAGAAGGAAATCCAGGAGAAGCGGGCTAAGGGGATATGTTTCAGGTGCGATGAGAAGTACATGCCAGAGCATAGGAGTAAGGATTGAACTCTTTAGGTTCTCACCGTCTTTGATGACGAGAAAACTGAGGGAGGTGAGAGCGGCTAGTAGCGCGTGCGCGTCATCTCCAAGCACAGCGTCTTGCTTGCAGTAGTCGGTCATCATACTCGTGGTCCCTAGATGTCGCAACACATCACCTTGCTTGTAGCTGCAAGCCTTCCCCGCGCACCATTCGATCTCCAGATCATCTCCAAGAAATTATAACGGGAAGGCGAGGGATTACATAAAGAAGAATTTTCCTAAAATACCTTAAAGAACCAAATGCTTATGGGCTTCTTCGGATAATTTTAATGAAAAATTTAACTGAGGAACCAAATTGGATAATTTCTAATAATCGAGGGTTTAAAATTGGGTAA
The DNA here is from genome assembly GCA_016618105.1 of Dendrobium huoshanense. Lineage (NCBI taxonomy): Eukaryota > Viridiplantae > Streptophyta > Magnoliopsida > Asparagales > Orchidaceae > Dendrobium > Dendrobium huoshanense. The sequence goes on along the minus strand of CM028343.1, from coordinate 13,425,479 downwards.
TGCGAAACTCTTGGACTAAATTGGATATTTATTAATAGTTGGTGGGTTATTTTTAGCTTTTACTCACTTAGTCATACATGCACATGAGGAACAAGCAATTCATCTATAAATTATGTATTCTTGTTGAGGATTCACCCTTCACATCTCCTCAAGCCATTAATGAGCTATTTGAGTTTGGTGACCGCACTAATAGGTTTTAATTAATCTTTAAAGAACCATCTCCATTCACTTAAGCCAAAATGCCTCTATTCCTATCTTTGAGACATACAACAGTCCTTTGTGATATTGGAAGGGATAAGTATATCCAAATGAATAAATATAAGTTAAGCACAAGCAATAGTCCTTAATCAAGAGTTTTCTCAAGTATCCCTAAGATGTAATTAATTATAGGTACATTGTTCATTCAGAAATCTCAATGCCCTGAAAACTATTATAACTTTGTTTGGATCCACAAAATTCATTCAAAGAAAAATTTATGGGATAGAAATATTTGATCAACTTCTCATCAGTATCATATGTTTATAACGTGCAATGGTCTATGATCAGGCATCTATTAATTAATAGCATTCTAAGTAGTTATCCTTATCCTATAGAAAAATTTCAACACAGAGAAACAATCTCAATCAAAGAATTTTATTATTAAAAAGAGAGAAAAGTGCGCTTAAGCAATTAGAAAAGAAATAGTGCTATTTTTTATACATCCATTTATTTGATGGGGTACAACAACTTAGGCTAAGTTCTTCTCCTTTGATCCTCTTCTAAAAAATTGTTTGAATAATCTAAGGGAGGGAATTGCCCATGTTTCCTGATTGATTTCTCTCAGTCCACCATTGTCAACTCTTATTGGGCTAGATATAATTTTCTTATGACATTGTTTCTAGCCATCATAAGTCTAATACCATCTAGCAAACTTGATTAAAGTGTCGTGATGCTCTTATCCATAAAAGCCTAAGAAGGAAGATATCCATGCTTTAAAACATTAAAAAATCACAACTCAAAGTACACGAATGGTACAATGCTCCAGTAACCTAACTCAGATGGATCCTTCAATCGCAACTTCTCCTCTATTAGGTGTATTTTATGCTTTTGATTGTTAGAATACCTTTTCAATTTGTGCAGCATATTGAGATTCTCGTTGATCTTATCCCCAAGTCTAGCTCCTTATTTCCCAACAGCTTCAATTTTGCACTTATAATGTATCCACCTAACACGAGTTGTAGAGTGCATTGCTCACAGCTAACTTTCCACTCACCAAGGACCGAGAGTCCGTGCTCAATTTGGGCCCAAATAGACTTATATTGGTGTTTATGGGGTCCCTAGAACTATTTATTTACGTTTTGGAACTTTTCAAGCTCAATGAAGCTTTTAAAACTAGTCTCAAGCATATTTGACAAATTTGAAGCCAAAATTATCATTGATTTTTGCACAAATGATGCGGCAACTTCAACGAAGGCTAAAATTATAATTAAACATAATCCACTTAGTTCATGGCCTTGAGAAGACACCCACTTTGGTGTCCAAGGAGCGATCACATTTTGTAATATTCTAAAATTATAATTTTATGCCTATTTAATATATGTTCAGATGACATCGGTTTGACGCTCGAAAATAGATGACAAATGATATATCATAAAAAATCTAGCTAACCGAGCACGAATCTCAATGGAATATATGTGTTGAAAAGTTTTGAAATAAAATTTAAAGCCATCGAAGCTCTAATTTTAGCAAACTTATAGTCGAAATGAACGACTTGATATGATGAACCAAACAAGATGAATGGTGATTCGATCCAAGCCCAAATGAGCCCAAATCAAATACTTGAAAATTTGTTTAAACTTCAGGACATTAATTGTAGGACAACATAGTCTCCAAATCTTATATACTTATAGTCAAATTATCTTGATGAGATAAATCCAACAAGCTCAAGATTACTCAATGTTAAGGTCTTTCAGGCACTCACATGCTAAAAGAATGATATATGATCAATATAGGTCGTTTGATGAGCCTTTTTTAATTTTGGCAAGATTTATTAGAATGTCCCAAAAAATTATAAATAGGCTTTCATTTTTCACATGAAGGTGATATTAAGTCCAGATAAAAAGACTTAGACATATGAAGAACTCTAGAGCTCTGTCTTACGTTCAACATAGAAGATCGCCATCAATAATTGTTGTCCTATGACCATCGTTGCATGAATGACATCTTCCGATCATCAAAGTCCAAACACAATCCCCCGATCATCGTTGCATGAATACTCCCTCCGGAATTCGTCGCCGATTAACAATCGTTGCTCAACTTTCATTACCCTACCAGAGCTCCTGGTAGTTGTCTCCCTTGTATATTTTTCTCACAATCATTATTATAGGAGATCAAATAAGTTTTCTCAACTTCGTTATCTCATCTCTCCAGTTGTGGAGAAGGAATGACTTCTATAAGTTCAAGTACATAATAAATTATTTTGATTTGGCCAACCTCCATAGTTTTTTCCTCCTTTTTTGGATTTTCCACAGATACTTATTGCCGCTTGCATTCTTCTCTTTTATGTGTGCACAAGCTAAAACTTTGTGTAAATCTAAACATAAAACTTACATTTTATCATTACTGAATCTTCTAGCATGCAACATTTTATCTCAAAATTGATGTTACGAAATCTAAGAAAAGTTAAATTCACAAGGTATATTTATAACAAATATTTCAAGATCTAAATAATGTAGCAATAACATTACTAGAAAGTAAAAAAGGCAGCACATAGCATTAATTTAAGCACTCATGAAGTTGAACACAAAGAACTTATTTCAATGTTTATGACGTATAGAAGTTTCATGATGACAGAAATTTGGCTAAAAGTTATCTGGTAAAAAAATATATTGGCACAAATTTGTGCCATGCGTGCAAGATAAATGATAAAAAAATATTGGATAGAAAAAAAAAATTTATTACTTATCTAGCACTACAGACACAAGCTACTGACCCAAAAATTTCCAAAGCATTGGGAGTTATAGTTAGGGGTGTCAATATTTGACACGATATGAAAACCCGACCCAAAAATTTCAGGTTCGGAATTTCGACCCGTTTGTAAAACCGGGTCATGTAACATTTTGTTCTTTTAAGGAGATTTGGATAAAGTTGAATCAAACTACTATTTCATCAAGAAATAGTGGTTTGATTCAACTTTCATAGAAATGACAGGTTTCTCAGCTAAACCTAACAGAAACAATTATTATTGCAAGTTGTCAATTGGATGATCAAGGTTGATTTTCTCTTCTCTAAAATGATTCAAGCACAGTACATAAGGAATTCTCGAGTTGATTCAGCCAATAAATTACCTAGTATTTTTTAACTTTGAACTTGAAAATCACCAGCATCCAGATAAACAAAAAAAGAGCAAAAAATCACTGAAGAATTAGTAAAAATTATTGAAGAACTTGCTGAGCACTGAACTTACTATACTTGCATAATATGGTACATAGATAAGGCCAAAAAGTCATTGCCATCTTACACTCTTTACATGGCAAAGGTACAACAAACTAAAATATTTAAATATGCTTGTATGGGTGCAAATATATCACAATTCTGGAACGGATACTCCATGCTTATTAGTTATCAAAAGCTGAAAGGATAAGTTTAGAACTCAAAAGAGCCCTTTTTTGAGAAATAAGAAAATTATTTAGGCAGAAATTAATGAAAGAATTGCCAGTACCTTTGTGCCTTGCGGAGCTGTTCAAACAGACATGAAAGATGACAAATCAGCCTCAAAATAGATAATTTCTCCTTCCATCATATTCTTTGTTCCTTTGCCTTCACAGTTATGTACAGTCAATGATTTGATTAATATTTTCTAAAAAAAATGAAATAAATAAAGTTTAAGATTTTTAACAATGTATGAACCAGAGGCCACGCATCTTTGTTCACTGTCCACCATAGTCTCCATAAAGCACATTTCCATTTATTTTGTAGTGTGGCAAGTGTCATGTATAGAGAGGAAGAAAATTGCCTTCCCTTGTGCAAATTAAACGTATAAACCTCAAACCCAGCTCTGTGCCACCTCCTTTCTCATCCCACTAGCATCCAATCTCTGCCTCAGCTTACTCTTCTCTTCCCACATTTTTGTTCAGCATAAATATTAGAGAGAGACACATATGGACCATTATTTCCTGGTTTAAGTACCATAAGCTTATCAACTGACCTCTTTCCTAGCTCCATCTCTCCATACATCTCACATGCCCCTAAAAGTGTTTCCCATACCAGTGAATCTGATTCCATACCCATTTCTTTTATAAACCTCTCAGCTTCCTTCAACCTTCCAGCTCTACCAAACAAATCTACCACACAGGCGCAATGTTGCTTCTTAGGCTTTATACAATATTCATCAACCATGGACTCTACAATCACAAGCCCTTCATTTAAAAGACCACCATGGCTACATGCTGATAAAGCACCAAGGAATGTAACACCATCAGGCTTAAATCCATGTTTTTTCATCAATTCAAACAACCCTAAAGCTTCTCTTCCCTTCCCATGCTGACCATAGCCACAAATCATTATGGTCCATGATACTACATCAATTCTTGTCATGGTTTGAAAGACCAAGCGAGCATCTTCCAAGCTACCACACTTAAAGTACATATCCATAAGAGCATTACCCACTCCAACATCTGATTGAACTTTGGACTTCAATATTCTTGAATGAACCATTCTCCCATGTTCAACACTGGACAAATCACTGAATGCTGGTAAAACGCTAGCAAAGGAAAATTCGTTTTCTGTAATGCCTTCTCTAAGCATCTTTCTGTAAAAGTTAATCACCTCCTTTGTCATTTCATTTTGCGCCAATGCACCGATCATTGCAGTCCAAGTTATGATATTAGGTTCCTGAATTCCCTCGAACACTCGTACTGCAGAATCGATGCCTTCCCCACATCTAGAATACATTGTAACTAGAGCATTTCCAGCTGGCGTATCAAAGTCCAACCCAAACTTCAAAGCACAGCAATGAATCTGCATGCCCAACTCCAAATCCCTCCTCTCCAAGCAAGTTTTCAAGACGCTCGTCAAAGCAAAACAATCGAAGACGCCGCCACTCTCCGACCTCATTCTTAAGAAAATGGCGACAGTTTTCTCTTTGTTGCCACTGCAAGCACAGGCATCAATCATTATATTCCACGAGACTGAATCAAACTCAGTTATATCTTCAAATGCACAAACGGCATCCTCAAGTCCGGTAATCCTCTCGTAGCCATTCACCAAAGCTCCCCAACAAACCCATCAGAGTTTAGCCCAAATTTTATCGAATGTGAATGAAGCTGCATCAGTACATAAGGAAACTTACAAGCATTGTAACCTGAAAGCAGTGCTGATAGGGTTAGGCCATTGGGAATCATTCCTTCCTCCAGCATCTGCGAGTAAAGAAGCACGGCTTCAATGGGATCTCTAGCACGGCGAATATGATCCGAGATGAGAGTGTTATAAGAAACGACATCTCTGTCGGGCATTTGATCAAACACCCGGCGAGCATCCCTGGATTGACCACAGCTCAGGTAGAGCTTGAGGAGCTTGTTCCAGAGAGAAAAGGAACGTGACGCGAGATCATGAAGGATGATGATTCGGGCATGAGCGGCGGCGCCACCGCAGAGGTCGCCGGTGGCGGTGAATGAATGCAGGGCGGCGGATAGTTCAGCGAGGTTGCCAGCGTAGTATCGTTGCCGAGAAAGTGTACATGAGGACTGACGGCGAAGGATTCCACATGCGATCTTCCTCAGCATCAGTGGAGTGAGAATTGATCAGAGTCGCTTATAAGCGGATACATTTCGTTTCTTTCATTTGGTCGTTGGCAATTTTCTTTTTTACTTTGAGCCAATTGAAAAAAAAAAAAAAAAAAGCTCATACACGCATATCATGTATAAACTTCAAATAAAAAATCTCTTAAATGATAGTCAAAAACTTCCAATCAACAACAGATCAGATCACATGAGATCACATGAGCTGCATCATGTTGGCCTATTTAGTTCAATTATTTTGAAGGTTGCATCCTACACAAATTCTTATCCAGTTACACCTCTAACTCATAAACTTTGAATAATCAAAATTAAAATATTAATAATATATTTTTCATAGTTACATTTTAATATAATTTAAATATTAAAATTTTATAAATAAATATTAAAATTTAATTATATATATATATATATATATACACACACAAATTCTTCTTATATTTAATATATATTATTATTTGATGTTGATTATTTAATTTGAAGTTACATGTTAAAGATAAAATTTTAAGAATAAACACTTTTATTAATTTTTTTTCTACAATAGAAGTGGTTTTCATGGGAATTTTAGATTTCGTTTGGGACGACTTTTATTGCTTCTTAAAATAGAGTTTTAATACAAAAATTTTAACATGTCTACTAATATTCTACTTTAAAAAATAAAAATAAATCGTCTCAAACCCAGCCTTAAAATAGAGCAAAACAGCTATTTGAGTGGTCATTTTTTCTCCAAATGAGTTAGAATTTTCACCTAATATTACTTCTTTTTTTGTTCAAGTCGCTTCTAACGATTGTGGGAAATTGAATTGGTGGTCTCAGCCTATTTTCATTAATTAAAATATTACTTTAAAAAGCAGTAAGAAAATTGTCCCTAACGAAGTCTCATAATGAAAAAACTCACCCTATCAGAAATAATAGTGATTGTGCCAATAAATTTTGCACCCCCGATTATTGAATGGCCGCCCAAGATGGTGCAAACAATGGACTGTGAGGAAGAAGAGGTAAAGGAGTTCATTCATCATTGTCTAAAAGGCACTACAAGCATTGCGGAAATAAGTGCTGAATTTGCTGATTTTTGGTATATTTAGATGCTTTGTCTCAATAACATTTCCAAAATGATGACCATTTCTTTCATGTCAATTGTAATAAGTTGAACAGCAGGTGGTTAGATGATGAAGTTTTTAAGAAGTTGTTGAAACCGACCTCATATCATAAACGAAGAATAACAAGTTGCGTTAGATTTGATCGCAATAGAAAGGAGGAGGTCCCCAAGGCAAAAAAAATTGGTAAGCAAGTTGAAGGTAACAAAAACACTCAAAGAACAAATGGTTGGCCAATTCAAGAAGAGCACTATAGAGAGAATAAGGCTTCGTTTGGGATGACTTTTTTTCTGCTTCTTAAAGTATGTTTTTAGTAAAAAAAAAATCTATTAAAAAGTTGCTTTAAGAAGCAGTAAGAAAGCCGTCCGAAACGAAACATAAGTTTCTTTAGCACAAAATTTACGATGAAGAAGCGCATCTATAATTTTATAAGATAGTAAAAGACAAATTAAAGAGCAATTTAAGAATAAGAAAGAGCACAAACTATATAAATGTTGATAAGATAAAAATTGTTCATTCCAAATTACTTTTTACTATGTTATTTGTGCTTGTAATTCTTGTATATTGTGCAAAAAATATTTTTTAAATTTGAACTAGAGCTGCAACGCCACGAATACCAACATCGTAGCGTTAGAACTCATTCCAGCACCGCAACACCATGTCAGAGAACTCTTAGAAAATCTGAAGAATCAATTGGAGAGCTAGGTGCCAAGGAGCTATCCAAGAAACACTGCAGCGCTACAAATGAGCACCACAACGGAGAATCACCTAGCGTCACGACAATCGAACTACCGAAATGACATGACATAATAGTGAATTGAAGCGAAGATTGGTGAATCGGTGCAACAGTTCAACAACGCCACAACACTATCAAGCCAGTGTCATCGCGCTATTCATTTATTTGAGAAAATTATAAATAGTTGCCTTATTTTTATGTGAAAATGTTGGCTCATTGGGAGGTGTGTAGCATAGTGTAGTGTCATGTTGTGTGAGTGTCTGAGAGAGTGTGGGTTATCTTGGGGATAGTGAAGCTTGTGTTCTTGTATCTGGAGTCATGTATTGAAGAGGAGCAAAGTGAAGAAGTGCAAAGGGCCTGTATTATCTTTCCTGGACATTTATGAACTTTATTTACTATGTTTAGCTTATTATCTTGTGTTTCTTAGCTTGTAACTTGTTTAACATGTAGTTAAATAAAATATATGGTTTTTTTGTCATGTGTAACACCGCCTCCACGTGTAGCTAAAAAAATTCTGTAAATCTATAATGATTTGAAAAGCATGTATTGCTTGGAGTAGGTTTTATTTTGAAAAGCATATAATAACTCGATATCCATGCTATTTTTATTTTCTCCATGCTTAACTTGATTTATGTATAGGCCTTACACAAATTCAAAACATAGTGTGATCTTGAGCCTCGACAGATGGACTAAAATAACAATTAGAGAGCTTAAAATATAGTTTGGCCATGCATATATATATGGTGGTCAGGGTTATTGGGTATTAAGGAGATACAATAAGTGTAGTTGAGTAGGATGCTAACGAGGAGCACTATTGCTCTGATTTATAACAATATTGGATAGTAAAATATCTCTAAACCAATGATGTTCCTTTGGAAGATCATATATTCATAATTTCTAAAATTAGTAATTTTATTTTTATAATTTGAAGTTCTTTATATTTAAATTGTACAACCTGTTAAATAATTCAACTAGATAAATTTAATAATTTAGCATGCAGTAATAAAATGAGCGTAGGATATTTCTAGTGTGTTCCTCATGGGATCAACACTCTTTTCATCATTATATTACTTCATATGACACATGTACTTAAGTTATAATAGAAATTACAGTGTAGAAAATTTTAAGTTTCATTAGAAAATTGAGTAGTGTGTACAAGCCTAAACACGAAACCTTACATTTGCATAAGCTAAATAATATCTACGGTGGTGTCCTGTGTGTCAAATGTCTAAGCCACTTAATACTTGTGGCCTTCAAGTTTTACTCATGAGACAAGACGTAACTTCCTAGTATTAATATTTTGATGGTATATGAATCTTGCACAAAGTCCATTGAGAGACTTTCAATTAAACTTATAAGTATTATAGAGCCTTTGATCCAACATATAATGAAACTTTAAATGCTAAATCTATCAAACCATAATTGACTAACAAAATAGAGGATTTTTCGTTCCAACAATCAATGAGATGTTGATTTTACGAAGAAGGGGTTGGAAGAGGCAACAATGTCAAGCTTGTTAGGTGAAATAGAAATGCTCAAATATGTGATAGAGTTGTTAGCAATTATTATGTTGACCATATTGAACTTTGGAGGAGTAGAAGATGGTGCTTTTAGAATGATTGCTATGCATTTATGTCAATTTTCCAAAATGCTTTAGAATGCCTTTGAGAACATTAATATTCTTATTGCAACACTTACCGAATGCCAAAAGATTGTTTGCGTACATATGATAGAAATATTTGTTTTTCAAAAATATCTCACTGTGAAAAATAATTCAAAATGAATTTTCCAAAAAGGTTAGAGAGGTCAACCACAATGTTAAAAATATATAAGGCTAGAGGGAATCCCTTTCTCGGGCCAGAAGAAGAATTAAGAAAAACTATTTATAGTGTCATTGATACACAGAGTGATCATGAACATATTCAATACAAACATGGATCCAATTTATCAGGATGGCAAGGAAACCATTTGGTTTCATTCTGAAAAATAAAAAAACCTGTTAACACGGTATCTAAAACCTTATAAATATCAATCTTAGCACTGAATAGGTGATCATTAGAAGGCTTTTTGAAATCTCCCAAATTTTATTTCTAAGAATAATATGGTATGTAGAAATCCTTTTTTGAAGTAAATGTGCTTGATTATAATGAATAATTTGGGACATAATTAGTTTCATCTTGGAGACAATAATTTTTGGAATACTTTTTTAGAATTTGTTGCAAATTAATATATGTCAAAATTCAGATATGTTACTCCCATGCTAGTTTTGGGGATGAGAGCTATTTCAATTGCTTTGGCAATTTTTGGAAGCTTATTGTTGATAAAGAATTGCCTCACATCAAAGCAAACTTAATCACCAATAACTTTTCAAGTGACAGAGAATAATTGAAATATAAACCCATGAGCTCCAGGAGCATTAGATTTTGAATAAAAAAATCACCTCTTTCTTTTCTGGCACAAAAAAAAAAAGAGTAACCTTAGGCTATAATAGGTGACTTTAACAGATATAGGTATATTGAGTGATCATTTTTATATCCCTAATAATAAATTTTGAGTCTTCAATAGTATTATTTTAAAAAATTGCATAAAAGATCAGGCCTCTGTGGAGCTCTCTTATGCTTGATTCAATAATATAACTAATAATCATGTCCATATCAAGCTTAATAGTGATTTAGTTGATGAAGTTTGGCTTGACCTTTTTACATTATCATACTATAGAATTGAAAGCACCATATGTTCAAACCACTCACCCCTAACTATTCATACCCCCCCCCCCCCCCCCCCCCCCCCCCCCCCCCCTAACAAAAATCATATATTCCTTTTCAAAACTATTGGAAAAAAATGCACCATTTTTAAGATTCCCTTCTTTTGAATTTCTCCTATTCTCTCTCTAAAACCCTCATTTTCTCTCTTTAAAAAAGGTTCAAAAAGTAAACTCCATCCTTGAAGCTCAAGATTGATCAAACTCAAAACACTTTACTATTACAATAAGAGACTTTGAGCATAAACAAAACACCAACTTTCATTTGCTCATCAAAGACCCACAAAAAACACATCCTTAACGTTAATACTAAAGCTCTACATGAGTGCCTTTTGAATTCTCACTCTTCTTGGGATTCTTGGATCATCAAGAGATCTAAAATCAAATGGGTGACTAATGGTGAAGATGATCTTCAATTTCTCTATGGGAAGATTAAAACAAAGCAAGAATAACAACTATATAAAAGAAGTCGTTAAACCTTCGGACACATTTACAACTCCTGTAACCTATCATATCCCACTTCAAGAACATATTCAACACCTAAAATTCCTCTTTGGTTTTTTTTTTCTTTCACTTATATTAAAAAAAAAAATGTAGTTATTATTTTTTTTTCTTAAATTATCATGTGTAATATTATGTAAGAAAAATGTGTATTATGATGACCTAGATTTTACAATTGGCTATTTTTTTTTATGAAAATTTATAAATTTTGCAGGATGTTACCCTCACATATGTTGGTTGGAGAGAAATCATCATATTCAAATTTCTAAATTGGCAATACTAGCTGAACATAAACTAAGGTTGCATTTGGGACAACTTTCTTGTTTCTTTCAAAAACAAGTTTCTAATTCAAAATATTTTTGTACTAGAAAATACTTTTGAAAGGAATAAAAAAACTGTCCCAATCGAAGCCTAATAAATCCAAAATTAATGTTACATCACAATAACTCATCTCACACCATAAACCCAATATGTCACCTTCCAATTGGTGGCAGTTTTGGCGTTACACGTGTTATGGATGTTGAAGTTTAGAACTTATTATTGGAGGTCATGAAGCACACAATTGTTATTTATGTGTAAGTAAAATTACATATAGAAGACTTCGATATTGGTATCTCAACTCAGCATCCTTCAAGTGTTGTAACAAAGATCTTGCAAATTTATAGGCTATTCAGACTTAGACTTCTTTTAAGATGGCTTTCTTATTTCTTTATAAAGCAGCTTTTTAGTACAAAAATTTCTTGAGCTAGAAATTTTTGTACTAAAAAGTTATTTTTACAAGCATTAAAAAAGCTATTACAAACGAAACCTTAAATTAATCAATTAGTTGAAAACTAGTAAGAAATATACTCATTGAAAAAATCATGGTTTTATTTCGATCAAAATGGATATTTTTTGCTCAATAACACTAAGCAATGAGATTGTCTAAGCAATTTGCACAATATAGGAATATGATGCAACCAGCACATGTGCTGGTCAACGAGTGAACTGTAAATCAAAGGAAGATAGTTTCAAACCAGTTGCATGAAAGGGTGATTTTCACAAGCAAATATTAACTCTAATGTGTATTAAATGATTTGTCCAAAAGACAACTTCAAATAAGAGTAAACTTATTTTAAATAGGATAAAGCTGAGAAAACTAGACAAAATATAATTTGTTGATTATTTTAAATTGTAATGATTCATGAATTAAATTAGTTTGATCTTATTTAAATCATTTTATTTTATTTAATTTGTTTCGATTACTTTTTATTAATCAATATTAAAAATATAAATTCATTGTATAATTAGAAACTTAAGATTGCTCCTTAAATTTCTATTAGATTATTCAAGATATGCCTTTTTTAATTATTTTTTTATTTTGTTTGCCTTGTATATTATAATTATATCTGATTTAATTTTAGTTTATTTTTGAAGTGAACTTGCTATTTCTGACAGCTTTTTAAATCTCATGTAAGATTCAGCTCATTTTAATTTATTGATTGAGAGCTTTGACTTTAACCAAAAAGTCTCGGATTAAAAGCTTGCATGTGTAATATTTATATGAATTTGACTTAATTGACCTAAATGCCAATATATATATATATATATATATATATATATATATATATATATATATATATATATATATATATATATATATATATATATATATATATATTCCATAAGACCAGCAATGTCCGATTACATTTTGGTTTCAATATTAGAATCTGAAGAGTCATTTGGTCATTTGTTATTATCATTATTATTATTTCTTTCAAAAGATGTGCAAATATGTTTTTTTATTAGCAGCTCAATTCCAACGGAATGTCACAAATCCATTGATTAGAATTCATACAAATGATGCATCCTTTCAATTTAATGTTAAAAAATGAACAATAATTTACAATGTTGTATGACATGCATGCCCTCTTCCAATGTGTTGAAAACAGTCAAGCAGGGCAAGCACTATCAATATATTTGTGTTTTACCCACCATTGCTTAGCTTGATTGGCAGGCAAGTGCAGTTAGGAACCCCCAAGTCGTGCTAGATTCCCCTCGAGCGACAGTGCCTCTTAGGTGGGACCCAATCAAGTGCAGACCATGAGTTTTCTAAGGTGGGTGCCTCTTCTAGGTCAGCCGAGAATTAGTCACACCGCCAAGCATCCTTTTAGACATGGCAGCGGGTGTATAATCCGTTCCAAAATAATAATAATATCATTATTATTATTTGTGTTTATGCAGTTATCCTCTTTTACTTATGCTTCTTTAATTCCAGTATCATAGCTGAATCTTTCTTTTCCACCGTTCGACTGCAACAGAGCATCTTTGAGAACTGCTATAATTCATGAAATCCTAACTTTTGCACATCTCAGTAAGCTCGAATTCTATGATTTGCAATGGCTCCATCCTCATTTGCAAGCCAAACCTTTCTTCAATCAATTTGACAAGTCAGCCAAAAAGTACTTAGCAGGGGAAGGAAGATGACACCATATCCTTGACGACAATGGCGATGAAACCTGTCATAGCTCATGCACAGTCTTCTCTTAACTAACGTTGAAATGCCAGTGCATTATGTCGCCGTCTCATAAATTTTCCTGTGCGTAATCGTGTTGCCTTCCTTGCTATTACATTCCCTTTCTTCTTCAACTTTTCCAGCTTCTCCTTCCTGCCCTTTATATCAGCCACGATAACCTTGTTTCTGCTTTCTTCTGACAATAAAGCCAGCCTCGCAAATTTTTTAGGATTCACCCTTCCAAGTCTCTCATTTATATCTTTAAAAGCTGGAATTAAACCTTTCCTCATGAAATATCCCTCTGTGAGAGACATTGAGTTTGAACTGGGAAGATTGGGCGCATCTTTCAACTCAAGGTCCATACAAAAGGAAGAATCCTTCAGCCACATCCTAAGGGAGTGAGCTTTGGCTACAAGAACACCGGTTCGAGTTTTGCATGGAAGGAACGGTGAGCCCATTTCCCAGAGATATGCCTTCAGTGTTTTCTCTAAGGAAACCAAGTTGTACTCTGCAGTCCCTGTTATCAACACAACTGACTTGGGTGACTCAGGAGATCCCTGTAATGAAGCATCCTGTTGCAGGCAAGAAAAAAAAAATTATAAGAAAAATTCTGTTCATTAGAATCCTGATAGGCTGGTTCACCATGAATCGGCCCAGGAGCCGGTCGCTACAGGAGGCGGAAAGGTGTCCGCCCCCTTTGATATGCCACCCACATGTGTGGGACAGACTTGGAGAAATTGAGGAAGGGGGGATTTGGGCGGCTAGGGTGAGAGGAAAATTTTGAATGAGGGAGGTTTGAATTAGGAAATTAATTGTATTAATAGGAGGATTTGTTTTAGGGGTAGGTTTATGCATGATTTGAGTTTTCTCTTGGAGTTTTTTTTGGCTCTAGATTGTTTTATCTAGAGATTTGGGAGAAAACGATCCTCCTCTCGAATTGAGGATCATTTGTATCTTGTTCTCGTGTTTGTTTGGCTTTGTTTCTCTTATTGCAATTCATCGTTTTTGGACTGATTTCGCCCAGATTTTGCATTATTCTCGCTGTTTTCACCAATTAGTGATAGGTTTGCTTGCGAACTCAAGTATTTCCTATCAAATCCTTGCACACAAAAAGTTGCCAAAGTAGAACTACAATAAATTAAAAAAGCAGCACAATCAAAAAACGAAGTTGAAAGACAAATCATTTGAAAAAGATGGAAGTTCCATAGAAAAGAACACATATACTTTTTGTAAACGAAGCAGACCCATATGCCATGCCATTTTGAGGTAATTAAATTTCGGGTGAGTGAAATCCCACATCAAGAGCGCTTTGGGTACTGAAATAAAATCTACAAAAGAATTTTACAATAATGCTTACTTGCATATAGTCAAGCCATAGCGTAAGAGCAACAAGTGCTGCACCGCCTGAAAGTTTTCTGAAATCAGCTCCCCAGTCCCCATCTGCTACCCTGCATGATTTATCACAAGTTGCAGAATCAATGAAATCTTAGTCGGTTTCTCTTTGGCAACCCTCTTTTATTTAACACAAACAAAATTGCCATGTGAATCTGCGAGTCAGCATAACCTATATACACAAACTAGAATATGAAGATCCGGAAATAACTTTCTTTTGAATACAACACAGATCACTCCTTCATATAAAACAGTGCAAAGATTTCAAAGCTTATATGCTAATCACTGGGGGTGTAAGTGAGCCGAGCAGGTTCGAACTAGACTCATTATATTGGCTCACGAGCTGAGCATATCGATCTCAAGAGTCGAGCTTGAGCTCGTTTAGTAAACGAGCTCAAGTTCGAGCTCGATGAGTCTCGGCTCGTGAGCCTGCTTGAATTACTGTTTAAATTTTTTTAATTACATTTAGAAGTTTTAAAAAAATTAAATTCAAATCTTCAACAACCACATAGTTAATAAAAAAAGACTCAATATCAATGCTAATAAATGTTGTAAGTTTACTTATTATTAAACAATGAAATTTTCGAATAAATGTTTCCGCTAGGCTTTCTTTCCAAAGCTTTATTGATGCATGCAGGGGGGGTGTCAAAACAATATGAGAATTTGTTTTGACCCTTGGACTGCTGGTGCTCTCGGTTTGGGCCTTGTTTGCTTTGATTTAAAGCTAATTTTTGGGATCTACTTGGTTCTAGCTCATAAATGCTTAAGTTGTGACTTTAGCTCCTTAATTCAAAAAGGTTTCTCTACTAATTTCAGCTCATTATGTGTGAAAAAGTTTGGCTTTTCCCCTTCCCCATGCTGCCTTCTCGGTTTCCTCCTTGCCCCCTCGGTTTCTCTTGGGCTTTTATTGTTCCCGTGGCCCTAAAAGTTTTTCCTGTGCTGGCTGATTTTCCCGTGCCTTGGCTTTTCCCCTTCCCCATGCTGCCTTCTCGGTTTCCTCCTTGCCCCCTTTGTTCTCTGTGCTGGCTCCTCGGTTCCCTTGATGGCTGGGTTTTCCGTGGCTGCTTGCTTGGTTTCCCGTGGCCTTTTTTCCCCTGTTTCCTGAGCCAGTTTGAGGCTGTTGTTTGGTGGCTGTTGGCCTTTCATTTCCTTAAATCTAATAGGTTTAATTCATGCTTTAAGGGGCTGTTTAGCTGCCCTCTTTTGGTCTATAAATAGTAGATGTTTTGGAATAAAAAAAGAGTATTATAATGTGATTTTTGGAATAGAAAACCTGAGGGTTTTTGTTAGAAAAGCTTGCGAGCTTGTTCTATTTCTCTCTTCTCTTCTTCTTGGGAATGCTTGCGAGCTTCTCCTATGTTTCGTCTTCGCTTCTAACCTCTTCTTCTATCCACAAGAATCCACCCCACTTGTATCTTTCTTCTCTCAATGGATGAATACAACTTTAGATGTTTTGTTCGAGTCGTTTGTAAGTGTCTTTTGTTGTATGGTCGTTTTATATGATATAAAGTTGTTGTTTTTGTTATTTCAAAAGTGTCTTTATGTAATTTCTTTATCCTAGTAAGGAAATGTCTTTTCTAGCAAAAAATTAGGGATGGCCTAATTTTTGGCTTATTTTTTATTGCATCATTTACTTATTAAACAATGAAATTTTCAATACGCATGATATTGCAAAGCACGACAGCTGTGTGAAAACCAGGCGGGAAAACTAAAATAGGCAGGCATGAAACCGACGCAGGCGGGAAATCAAGTGGCTCGATGAGCTTGTACAGTGTCGAGAGTCGAGCTCTACTAGAGCTCGAGCTTGAGTTCGAGCTCGCTTTCCGACATACGAGTTGAGTTCGATAGTGTCAAAACTCGACTTGACACGACTCGTTTACACCCCTACTAATCACCGTATAATAAAACAATATGAGAATTTGTTTTGACCCTTGGACTGCTGGTGCTCTCGGTTTGGGCCTTGTTTGCTTTGATTTAAAGCTAATTTTTGGGATCTACTTGGTTCTAGCTCATAAATGCTTAAGTTGTGACTTTAGCTCATTAATTCAAAAAGGTTTCTCTACTAATTTCAGTTCATTATGTGTGGAAAAGTTTGGCTTTTCCCCTTCCCCATGCTGCCATCTCGGTTTCCTCCTTGCACCCTCGGTTTCTCTTGGGCTTTTGTTGTTCCCGTGGCCCTGGCTGTTTTTCCTGTGCTGGCTGGTTTTCCCGTGCCTTGGCCATTTATTCTCTGTGCTGGCTCCTCGGTTCCCTTGATGGCTGGGTTTCCCGTGGCTGCCTGCTTGGTTTCCCGTGGCCTTTTTTCCCCTGTTTCCTGAGCCAGTTTGGGGCTGCTGTTTGGTGGTTGTTGGCCTTTCATTTCTCTAAATCTAATAGGTTTAATTCATGCTTTAAGTCTTTTGGTCTATAAATAGTAGATGTTTTGGAAAAAATAAAGAGTATTATAATGTGATTTTTGGAATAGAAAACCTGAGGGTTTTTGTTGGAAAAGCTTGCAAGCTTGTTCCATTTCTCTCTTCTCTTCTTCTTGGGAATGCTTGCGAGCTTCTCCTATGTTTCGTCTTAGCTTCTAACCTCTTCTTCTATCCGCAAGAATCCACCCCACTTGTATCTTTCTTCTCTCAATGGATGAATGCAACTTTAGGAGTTTTGTTTGAGTCGTTTGTAAGTGTCTTTTGTTGTATGGTCGTTTTATATGATATAAAGTTGTTGTTTTTGTTATTTCAAAAATGTCTTTATGTAATTTCTTTATCCTAGTAAGAAAATGTCTTTTCTAGCAAAAAATTAGGGATGGCCTAATTTTTGCTTATTTTTTATTGCATCATTTACTTATTAAACAATGAAATTTTCAATTCGCATGATATTGCAAAGCACGACAGCTGTGCAAAAACTAGGCGGGAAAACTAAAATAGGCAGGCATGAAACCGATGCAGGTGGGAAATCAAGTGGCTCGATGAGCTTGTATAGTGTCGCGAGTCGAGCTCGAGCTCAATTTTTGAGCTCTACTAGAGCTCGAGCTTGAGTTCGAGCTCGCTTTCCGACATACGAGTTGAGTTCGATAGTGCCAAAACTCGACTTGACACGACTCGTTTACACCCCTCTAATCACCGTATAATAAAAAATTGAGGACTAAACAAACCAGGATATAAAAAGTTCAGACGTGTATCAAGTATGAGATGAATTTAAATAGAATACCCTAAATTAGTGTAAGTTATGCATTCTTTTGCAAAATTAGCAGCACAGGTTATGCATTCATACCGAAACACGTCATGACGGTATATGCCTTTTTTTATTGCGATTTGAAAAAGCCATGAAGCAGTGGCTCTACGTTCAAAGGCCCACAGCAAATCTTCCAGAGCATTCACAAAATTAAAACAAGCATCATCTTCCTCGGGCACTAGCTCCTCCAGCAATTTCTCTACCTCTGCAACCAGCACCTCCGTGTTCTCAGTTAGAAGTCTGTAAAACAAAAGGGAAATAATTCATCTATTCCTCACGTAATTATGTTGCTAGTGATAGGAGGAAGGAGGGAAATGGTCTTTTTCATAAGGGTTGAATTTTGTTGCACCTGACGGGAAGATCAAAACCATTGTCACGTAGCGTATCAAGGAGAACCATTGCGTCAGTTGTCTCCTGGCAGAAACTAGCAGCCCTGATAAAGCATGTCCATATTCTTTGGTCTGCTTCAATTCCATCACTTTTCATTTCCAATACTTTAGCAATTCCCTGGTTATAATCACCATTCTTGAAGTAAGCATCGATCAAAGAACTGTAAGGTAATGTACTAAGTTCTAAATTTGAGCTTTTTATATTGGTAAGCACTTTTTCTGCATCATGAGGCTTCCCAGCTGTTCCATAAGAAACCATAAGCATGTGCATGGTGATAATTGTTGGCTTTACACCAGCCTCCGACATCACAGTGAGCAAGTTTTCTGCTTTGGAGTGGTCTCCAGAATCCCTATATATCTTCATCATAATGTGATAGAAAGATCGATCCAATCTAAATCCCTTGGAAAGCAAGCTTTGAAAAAGCTCTTCAGCTTGTTCCCATAGCTGCACCTTCCCACATGAAGCCAACAAACTCTTATAGGTATCCAATTTGGGTTCTAGATCATTTTTTCTCATTTCATTTAGGATAGTAAAACCTTGCTCGGGTTTCATATCTCTACTATACATTATTATAAGTGTATTGAAGGTATCCTCATTCAAGCTCAACCCACTCTCTACAATTCTATGATAAATCTCCATTGTTTTCTTAAAATCTTCAATTCCTGAGTACATCTTGAGCAGAGCATTGAAGATAATTATGTCTGGTTTTAAACCAGCCTCTGCCATCTCAGCAAACATCAACTCAACATCTCTTACTCGTTTTGCACGACAAAACAGTTCAATCATACTCCTATAAAGATGCATGGTTGGCAAATAACCTGCTGCCTTCATGCCATGGTATATCTTTTTTACCTCAAATATATTACCATCTCTTGCAAATGCATCAAGCATTATGACTATGGTGCTTTTGCTTATCTTAAAATCCATATCTTGCAATTCTTGAATTACAACATAAAGCTCGTCTAATCTTCCATCAACTATTAAGGCCTGCATGAGACCATTCACAGATTCCACGGAAGGTCCAGGACCATTTTTCATCATCATATTAAAGATTGATCTTGCTTGTTCATATCGACCACTCTCAGCATATGCATATATGAGAGCATTCCAGATTTTCCTATCAACAGGAGAGCAAAGCCTGAGCTTCCCTACCAAGCTCTCCGCCCTTTGCCATAGCTTTAACTTCCCATATGTCTCGATCAAGTTGACATGAATCGATAGATCATTGAAAACTATACCAGACAATTTCGCCTTATCCAGCAATTGATGAGCTGTTTCTGGAAAACCCAATTTACAGTAAACTGTGATCAAACTCCTGTAAATGCTCTCGGTAGGTTCAAGGCCAAGAAATTTCATATCTGAGAATACTTGAGAAGCTTCTGAAAAATATTCAGTTTGCTCACAACAAGTGACTAGTGCTTCATAAAGGCTAAAACCTTTACTTAAAAAAATCACACCAGTCATCTTCATTTTCTTGTACTCCTCTAATGCAGCTTCCACTTGGCGATTGTTACACTGCAGTATTATTGAAGCTTCGCTCATCAAACAATGGGATTCAGGTACCTGTTCTTTCAAGAAATCAAGCAAAGCTTGTGCTTCTTGATGTCTACCTAATGATGTATAGCCATTAAAAATAGCTGATAAGCATTCATGATTGGGTTTGAAACCTTGAATTACAGCCCGTTTCAACAATTCCACCCCTTTAATTAGGCATTCTCCCTTGACAAGAAGAGAGGAAACTTCACCCAAACTCATCCCAAAAGTTACCATGTCATTGACAATTTCATCAATGAGTTCATTCTTATTTCCCTTCACAAAGACCCCCAGAATAACCTGGTATAAACTATCATCAGGTCTAAAACCATCTAGCCTCATTTCCCGATATAAAGCCATTGCTCTCCTACTCTCGCAGGCTCTTAACAATATATCTAACATAACAGAATAGGCTAGACAATCGGGCTTAATCCCTGACCTCACCATATGATCAAATGTTCTCTCCGCCTCGACCCTCATCCCAGCTTTGGCATATCCACAAATCAAGGCACTGAAAGTCCTCAAAGTAGGCCTCACACTTGCATCAACCATCTCTGACATCACCTTGCCTGCCTCTACAATCCTATCTGCCTTTCCAAGTGAATCAATCAATACAGTATATGTCACTGCATCAGGACTACAACCAGCCAGTTTCATTTCATTATACAACCGTAAAGCCAAATCCAGCCTGCCTTGTTTACCATACATGTGAATGATTGTGTTATATGTAATTTCATCTTTGGTGTACCCAGCTTTGACCATCTTCTCACATACCCTTTCCACCACCTCTGTACTTCCCTCCTTTGCAAATGCATAAAGGAGGGAATTATAGGTAACAGCATCTGGAGAGAAGCCCGTCGAGGTTATTTCATGGAATAGCTGCTCTGCCTCTTTTGTCATCCCACAGCGGCCATAGACTGAGATCATGGCATTGTAAGTCCAGAGATCAGGCTGGCACTTAGATTTCATCATGTCCTCAAAGACACTCCTGGCCTCCTCAAAATTAGGTGCTTGAGAGCAAGCGCTGATGAGAGTATTGTAAGTGATTGTGTCTGGCCTCAGCCCTGAGCGCCGGACATCCTGTAGCAGCTCTAGTGCTAAACCTGAAGGCACTTGTCCGGACTTAGCCCGGGCATTGATAAGAGTGTTAAAACTGACAAGATCAGGCTCGAGGCCTCTCTTGCGCATTTCATCGAGCAGGTTCCTGACATCATCAAATCGCCCACTTCGAGCATAGACACCCATCATAGCATTGAAGACCTGCACAGACGGATCCACAGCAGCATCCCCGATAACACAAGAACGACGAAATATTTCTTCTGCGAGGGAGTCCTGACGATGCCGTCCGAGAATGGAGATGATGGACGCAAGCATGCGAGGGAAGGGAGAGTATTGTCGGCGGAGATTGAGCCATTCGAAAGCCTCGAGAGCACGGGTCCAGCTGGAGGTGCCCACCAACTTGACCACGAAGCAGAGATCGGTGGGAGTCATTTGCACGGCGCGGTTGTCTAGGACGTCGGCGACATGGCCAGACGAAGGAAGGGCAAGGATTTGATCGGCGAGCAGCTGCGCTCGCCGTCTCCAGTCTTTGGCTCGCTTTAGGGCGAGCTTGCTCATCTTATTTCCATGGGCCCGACGTTGCATGTTGTCGAGGGATTCTAAGCATTCCACAGCTTCTGAATTGTTTAGGTCTTCGGGTTCATGCTTGGAGTCTTTTCTAGAATTAGGGGAATGCGTGTCTGGGGTAGAGGGAGAATGGGAGGGAGAATGGGAGGGAAAATGGGGTTGGCGGCTGAAGAAATGTTCGTCGATCTTCAAATTTGGCCATCTTACGGAAGGATCAGCTCTGTGGTAAGTAAACTCGACTGGCTTTGACTGGAGTTCTGCAGAATTGGAGGCGGAGACGGGGACAGTGTAGAGTGGCAGCAGCCGGCGGCGTGAAGGGATGATGGAGGATGGCGAGGGAGCGGCTACAGGGATCTGAGGCGTTCCAGCGAGTGCCATTAACGGCATGAGATAGAGATTACGTAGTGAAGCTGCTACAGAATAAACGAGCGAATCAGTTCGGGGGATATTTGGCTTCTGTAACAAAGATTTAATAAACATTTTACTATCAGATTTATTAAAATTCGAAAATTATTTGACATGTAAAGCCTTAAATTTTATTAAATCTTTAATAAATCATTTTATAATTTATTTCATAATTTAAATTAATTGGATGAAAAAAAAATTATCCTTGAGCATAAAAATAAGAATTAGGGACTGTTTGATTGTAGGATTATAGCAAGATTTATGAAAGATTTTGAGTTTATTTGGCACAATTTTTTATTATTTTAAAAAAAGCTTTTTATATAATTTTTTTTAAATAATGACAAAAAATCATCTCAAATGAATTCTGACGCAGGCACCTATCACAACTTTCTAACTTCTTCGCCATGGTCGAGAGTTTGGGGAACTTAGGGAAGAGATTTGAAATTAATTAAATAAGAAATGTTAATTAAAAAAAACTAAGTATAATAATCAATATTATTTAATTTAAATTTAAACAAATTAATATTACTTATGATTTAATTTGATTAAATAGAGTTTATTATATTTACTTAGGCTCGTTTGGTTCTTACTCTCCTTTTATAAAAGATAGTTTTAGAAACAATAATTAAGAGAACGGAGTTTTCTAATGGAAGCTTCTAAAAACAGTAGAAAAATGAAGTTCCCTAAAAAGCATTTCTATAAAGACGTCCCATCCAAATACGAAAAAAAATTTCACCATTTCAAAACAGGAAAGGAAAAAAAAAACACCGAAACAAAAGAGGCCTTAGTTTTATGAAATATTAACTAATGATTTATCAGGATATTAATCACAACTAAGCTAGCAAAATATGTAATAGTCAAAGATTTATTATTATTGATCTATAAAAATTGATATAATTGGCACATATCTCGAGACAAATTAATTTTAAATTGACAATTTTTTTAATTTAACTTCTGGACCATAAGAACTACAATTTCTTTAAACTTAGTGTCGAACTAAACATGTCAATAAGGCTTCGTTTGGGACGGTTTTTTTATTGATTCTTCCAAAAAATTTGTACTAAAACTCTGCTTTAAGAAACAATAAAAAAGCCGTCCTAAACAAGGCTAAGATGAACCCAACAATACAAAAAGTTGTCTAATTCAAGCCTAAATGAGTCTACATCGAGCACTTGAATCATAATTAGAAACTTTGAACATTAATTGGATGACCCAATGATCTCTATATTCAACATGCTTATAGTTGAATCAAACGGCTCGACGAGAAATCAGACATTTTATTCTCAAATAGTTCTTTTCATTTCAAATGTGAGGAATGAATGATTCTTGTATCATCTAATATATAGTGCTTTGAAGCTTTAAAATATATTTTGTCCCTTGATTTGGGTTCATTTGGATTTGGATTGGACCAATTTTGATGTCATTGGATTCGTCTCATTGAGACATTAAATTTGATTATAAGTTTGTTGAAATTGGAGTTTGGATGGTTCCGCATTTAATTTTGGAAGTTTACAACTTGAATATGTCTTGAGAATCATGTTATGATATTCCATAAGTTTTACGTTGGCTATTGATTACCTAACGCAAACCTGCATTTTTCTCATCCAGAACTTGGTAATAAATTAAAATAATAATAATAATAATAATTTTTTCATCTAAAAAGACAGAATTTATTTATGTATCCAAATTTAAATAGCGAGAATAAATTTTATTGCTAAATTAAAACAAATGCACTAATTGGATATAATTAATTAATAAATAAAATGAGAGAGAGAGAGAGAGAGAGAGAGAGAGAGAGAGAGAGAGAGAGAGAGAGAGAGAGAGAGAGAGCAAATGAGAGATTTCATTTAATTAAATTAAGAGTATATTCAATTAGTTAAAATGAGAATTACAACTTAATTTAGAGCATATAATTAAAAACATGAGTAATTTATAACTTAAATTTTAACGAATAAATTTTTCATATAGGTGCTAAATTTATCAACGTAGGAGTAAGTGAGAAAGAGTAAAGTATATTAATATCTATGTTCAAGATGAGTATTCATGTTCTTATATTATGATAATTACATTACATCAAATTGCATTTAATTGTCATTCCAAATGATATATCTTATTGCATCTTTAA
The DNA here is from genome assembly GCA_016618105.1 of Dendrobium huoshanense. Taxonomy (NCBI): domain Eukaryota; kingdom Viridiplantae; phylum Streptophyta; class Magnoliopsida; order Asparagales; family Orchidaceae; genus Dendrobium; species Dendrobium huoshanense. The sequence continues at coordinate 13,401,426 of CM028343.1, read as the reverse complement.
ATTACATAGTAAATGATTTATCTCTCACATATCAAATGATTGAGCATGATTAGCATATTATGTTTTACATTACTATATAAAGTTAAGAATATAATAAGAATGAAATAGCTAAGTAGATATGCTTGAATGTGCATGTTGATTGATGAGCACACCCCATATGATATTGATGGGGAACACAATGTACCCGTGCACATAAATATCAAATGAAAATTAAATGGAAATGAAGTAACTTAATTTGTTTTATTTTAGAAGGTGACTCATATCACGAGAAAGAATAAATATATTGATAAAGATATAGACAAATATATAACATGCATAACATTGATGATCATATACGAAATGAATTTAAATAAAATCATTTTATGTTTGAAAATGAGCATGCATGTTTTTTCAAAAGCATTGTGTTACTATAATTTTAGAAACATGATTACTTATTGAGTTATGTTATGACTCACTTTTTTTATTTAAAAATATTTTTAGGTATAATACAATTAACTAAAATGAACCGAAAAAAAGAAAATGTGTATCAAAGGTGCCACACTTTCAGAGAATGATATATATATATATATATATATATATATATATATATATATATATATATATATTTGAGTTTTTAATAACTCTTTCTTTTTTATTGAAAATATTAGTTAGTAATTAAAAAATTTAATCAACTGCAGAGGAAATCCAAAACCTTTTACATAGAAATATTTATTTTTCCGACCCTTTGGTGTTTGGAATACCAAATTCGATATTTGAAGTCAATGCGTCCAATTTCCATCCAAAGTCTTGGATTTTGAAGACGTTCCTCTCTCTCTCTCTCTCTCTCTCTCTCTCTCTCGTGTTCTCTAGTCGGCTGGAAATGGCTTCATACAGGAAAGCCTCAGAGATTGCGGCCATGCTGGATCTGAAGCCTCACCCTGAAGGAGGATACTATATGGAAACGTTTAGGGATCATACCGTCACCCTGTCCAAATCTCAGCTCCCACAACAGTGTAAATCAAATCGCCTGCCCAAATTTGCTTTCTTTTTTCCAATTTGATTTATGCAACGGCATGGCATCGTTGAATACCATATACTGCTCTTTTCCTTTCGGTTCATGGACGGATTGCTGTTATTTGTTTTTCTAATGTATGCTTCAGATTTTAATTGTGTCCATTTTGCCAAGTATTATGGAGTTTTACATTTTTCGTTTGAGTTCTGTCAAAGCCTCAGAGGAACATCTCTCATCTGTTTTTTTTTTTTTTTTTTTTTTTTTTTTTTTTTTTTTAATGTTTTATGAGGCCAGTTGAACTTTTTAAGGACTGTCTGGCTATGTTTAAGATTCAACTCAAGTAGGATTTAGTCAATCCAGTAAATTCATATTTAGTAAATTTTGAGTGTATTAAAATGTGAAAATTCTTTGGCTATTTGTTATATGATTCAAATTTTTTGAGATGGGAACATTTTTTGATCCATTAAATTCTGTGAATAATGGGATTGAGGATTGAGCAAATCCTTGATTTAACTATTAAAGAAGCTAACATGAGATTTATCAAAATAGCAGGATATAAAGTTCCAGAAATTCTTTTTGGCAAAGTTAGGATAAATCTTGCTTAAATCCTGCATGAATTAGGATGCCAAGCATCAACTTAAGCAATGATAGCAAATAATCTTAGTGAAACTAATGATTTTTAATTGATAATATATGGCAAAGTATAAATCTCTGTTTATGTTTGATAAAATTCACTTGATTCATAGTAATCTCGAGGCAATATTCGAATTCTAGTCTTTCATAAATAAATTCAGGATCATCCGATTTTTAATTTTAGCAAATTTATAGTTGAGTTGAACATCTCGACGAGATGAACCCATTGACACCATAAGTGATTCAATCATACTCCAAATGAGCTTAAATCAACACTTGAAATATAATTGAAATTTTTGAGATATTAATTGGACAACCAAACGGTATTTAAATGTTGTGTGTTTATAGTCCAATCGAACAGCTCAACTTGACGAATCAAGTAAGCCCGAGATCATTCAATTCGGACATCAAGGCACTCAAATACTAAATAATTGATTTATGATCAATAGGGATCAATAAGTATCTTTCGATGGAGTATTTTAGATTCTTGTCAAATTATCAAAATGCTATAAATAGGGCCTCATTTTCTCCGGGAATGGGGCTTGGGAGTTGAAGGTGCTTAAGAACTCTATGATATTTTATGAAGATCACCATCAACAATTGCCGCTGCCATCACTTGAATTCTATCATCCGATTATTGTCGCCTGATTATTAACATCAGAACTCGTTATTGTACTTCCACTTTGACCTTTTGACAACTGGCTTCTATAATCTCTATAATTAGAATTACATAATTATTTCCAATGTTTTATTCCTGTCCATTTCAATTCTAAGGAAGAGTGGATCATTGCATCTACAATTATATGGTGAATTATTATAATTGGGCTATGCCTCATGATTTTTCACCAAAACATTTTTGGTATCTCTTACAACTTCTATTTATGCATACTAGATTTTATACAAAGTTAAGATATTAAAATTCTAACATCACAAAAATTTATGTTTGTAAAAGTTTGGTGTCATTTGTGGGAATTCCCAACATAGTATAAATAATTTTTCAATGACTATCAATCAAATTCTCAATCAAGGACAATATAATATAAATGAAGGTTGCCCAAGTCTCATTTTGGAAGATCATATGTATAAAATGGAAGAACTTTATGTTCAAATTCTATTATTCTTAGCAGATGATGTATAATAAAGAGCATCATTATGATATGATGGAGCTCTCCCACCATAAAATCAATAATAATTTAGAGTTGATACATTTGATGCCACTGATTAAGTACCTTCCATGCTATAGCTCCCCCTCCATTGCAATCTTATAATGGTCTCTCGGACAATGCTAGTTCAATCCACCCTTCCCATATTGTCTAGTTAGCCCGTAATCCTCCACCATTCATTGAAGACTTAAATCAACATGTTTTATTGACTCCCTTTATGATGTTATAAGAGATGAACTAGGGCGTCTATTTGAGGAGGAATTCCTTTTGAGGTAAAGGAACCAATTTATCCCTCTTCGTAGCTTTCATGAATCTTCATCATTGATTGATGTAATTTGTCAACTTTCTTTTCCTGTGGGGTTAAGTTGTATGCAATTAATCCATATGATTGAACTTTTAATCCCTATAATTAAAGTGACCACTATAGAACCATCATACAATTCAACATGCTTTTGATGCAATCCTCTGCTAGATATTTCCTGTAACTCTTAAATGACAAACTCGTATACGGTTCTACTTTTTTTGGGTAAGATTATTCATATTTTTGTTAATCTAGCAAGACTTTTTGTTAACTAATTTATTATTTATTGGAAAATCACCAGACTTATCTGTCTAAGATTCACTAAAATGAGATAGAGACCTTTTAAGAAACATTTACAAATATTCTCTTTCAAAGCATGTCGATAAATTAATCGACATTTTCAACTAAAAAAAGCATGAGTAGTCAAAAGATTAAATACTCCTTTCTCACTAAATTTAGTCCGAGTTCTCAAACCCATTAAACACATTAAGGACTAACATTATGATGGAGATTCAAAATTATAAACACTTCAAATGGCCAAAACCATCAAAAAATTTAAATGATGGAGATAGTCTTAATATTGTCATTTCCATCATTCAAAAGGTCATTCAACAAAAAAGGCTTTTAGGTTAAAGAAGAGATTGAATGTCTAATTCAATGAGGATATCTTGGTTATTATTTAGAAGTACAACATATAAATTATCAGTCTCAAAATAGAGGAAATTAAAAAAGTCATGGCAAGAAAATTGTTGGAGTTACTAAATAGAGTGCTATCATAACCTGTTTGCTCTCATATATTAAAAGATTTTATTACTTGTCCAACTTAAAAAAATTGAGCTCCACATCTCATTTGAATTTTTATCTTGATTATTGAAGATATAGATGTATCTTTCAAGTATATCTTTAAATATCAATGAATTATTTTTTTTATAAATTACATTGCATCTTATAAAAATTTTTAGAAGACACGCCTATGAAGTAGACTTGATGGGAAGTTAGTAGTGGACAGAGTCATTATTAGAAAGACTCATACAAGTGGTGGATAGGATCTCCACTTATAACCTCTAGAAAGCATGTGCATGGGATAGCGTCAATGAGAAGCTAGCAGTGAGCAATGTCATAAATGAAAAGATTTGATGGGGGCAATATATTGAACATTTTAAATATGTCTCAAGGATATATAAAGGACTTAGTTTTATACAACAGGCGAGTTCTCATAAATATGAATTACTCTTGAATGAAGATAGAGAATTCATCTTTCTTTACAATTTGGTTAAGAGCATAATCAATTTTATATTTCAAAGCTACATATAAAACTATTAGATTTACAAAATAACAAACAACATATGTACATTTTAAACATCTTAAAGATATATAAGACTTAGTTTTATAAGGGGCGAGTTTTCATAAATATGAATTACTCTTGAATGAAGATAGAGAGTTCATTATTCTTAACAAATTGGTTATGAGTATAATCAAATTTACATGAAGAAATACATATTTCAAAGCTACATATTAAGCTATTAGATTTAGAAAATAACAACATACAATTTCCTACAATATATACATATTTTAAATGTCTCAAAGATATATAGAAGACTTGGTTTCATACAAGGGGAAAATTCTCACAAATATGAATTACTATTTAATGAAGATGGAGAGTTCATTAATCTTAACAAACTCGCTGTGAGCATAATCAAATTTAGAAATGAAGAAATATATATTTTAAAGCTACATATAAAACTAATAACTCTACCCGTAAATCTTATTTGTCCGCAATAGAGATTGAAAATCTTATATGTCACTCATAACTCTATCTGTAAGGTGATTTAGTACTCCTAATAGGGAAAATAGTGGGGCTTTTAAAGGGATAACACTTTGCCCATACAAGACAATGACAAGCCTTTTATAGGAGATGGAATCAAAATTTACGAATAAAAAATTAAAATATGTGAATTCTTCTCATAGCTCTAAAGAATAATTCATTATTCTTGGTGTAGGAGCACCGGAGCATGTAAGTGAGATATGTACCACCTATTCAGGGCAGTGTTTTATTGGATTCTATAAAAGAGGAATTATGCATCGCTTATACAAGATAGTGAAATGTCTAATTTAGAAAGATAATTAGAGCTCACAAAGAGGGTACGAGCAAATTTTCCTCCGCTGTGAGGTGATATTGGTGTATGTGTGTTGATTCATATTTTTAAGAATAAAGGTGATGCACAATATTGTGTGAATTATAGAGGAATTAAGTGGATGTGTTATACTTTAAAACTATGGAAAAGTTATGGAGCATAGCATAGTCTACGTCGTAATACTAATGTTTCTCAAAATTAATGTGGATTCATGCCAGCTAGGTCTACTATGGAAGCTATACATTTATTAAGAGGTTTGATGGAGAAGTATAGAGATAATAGGAAGATCTACATATGATTTCTATTGATTTAGAGAAAACATATGATAAAATTTCAAAAGAAGTGCTATGGAGAGTCCTAGAAAAGAAAGAGGTTAATAATGCTTATATTTAAGTTATTAAGGATATGTATACATGAGCTATTACTTATATTTAAACACAAGGTGGTTTTACCAAGTATTTTCTTATTGCAGTTGGTTTACATCATGGATCAGCCTTAAGCCCATATCTTTTTTGCTTTAGTCATGGATGTTCTTACTAGACAATTGCAAGAGGATGTACCCGGGCATATGCTTTTTGTTGATGATATTCTTCTTGTTGATAAGACTAGAGAGGGAGTTGAAGGTATAACTGAATTATGGAGGTCAACCTTAGAGTCTAAAGGTTTTCATTTGAGTAGATCTAAAATCGAATACATGGAGTGTAATTTTAGTAGTAATAGATCTAGTGGGGGATTTGTGACTTTAAGTGATCAAGTCATTAATAAGAGTACGTGTTTTAGATATCTTGGGTCTATTGTTCAGAGTGATGGTGAAATAGATGAGAATATTATTAGTAGAATTCAAGTTGGTTGGTTAAAGTGGAGGAATGCAGCAGGCTTGTTGTGTGATAGAAAAATACTACTCAAACTTAAGGTAAATTCTATAAGATGATGGTGAGACCTGCAATGCTTTATGGCGCAAAATATTGGCCATCAAAAGAGAAGCATAATATTAAGTGTTATAGAGATGAGGATGCTCAAGTTGATGAATGACTTTACTCTTAGAGACATGATACGAAACGAGCATATACGTGAAAAGGTTGGGGTAGCTCCAGTGGCATATAAGATTAGAGAGAGTTGCCTTAAATGGTTTGATCACATAAAACAACGGCCTTCCGATGACCCGGTTAGGAGAGTAAATGTATTAGATTTGAACTATCTTAAGAAAGGTAAAGTTAGACATAAAAGAATTGGTTAGAAATATTAGAAATAACATTTCTTTATTAGATTTAAATAATAATTTGACTCTTAATAGCACACAATAGAGAAAAAAGATTCATGTAGCCGACCCTACATAGCGGGATAAAGGCTAAAGGCTTGATGTTGTTGTTTTGGGGTGATATTGATACTAAAAGATGGATGAAGTGAAGTTACACAATTTTATAATTTTCTTTAAAAATATTATAAAAATTAAAAAAAAAACTTTAAAAAATGATGAAAACAATTTTTTTTTGAAAAAAAAAACAAAAATAAAAAGATAATATAGCACACATGCACCTTTGTAAGGAGGCACATCACGTGTCTCCAATGCCAAATGGTGCATAGGACGACAGTGATTGGTCGACTGACTGGGCTCGATTCCATTTTTTGGCCCAATTTTAAGCCCAAGCATGTTTATTCTAGTGTTTTGCAGTCCCCATCATTGTTTTTTGATATTCTCTACTCAAAATTTTCATTTTCAAAATCCAACGGAGATTCGGAGACTATGATCAATTTTGAGCATATTTAAAAATTCTGGAAAATTTGTTTCAATAATTTTTGTTTTAATTGACACATTGACTTTATGAAATGTTAAAATATAATTAAGGAGATCCACGTTGACATCTAGATAGCGGGTGCGCCTAATAAATTTTTCAAAATGTAATTTTATGCTGCAAAGTTTTTAGAAGATCTAACATATATTTTGGGATGACATAAGCTTCAATGTCTAAAAATTGGGGCCAACTAATACATCTCTAGAAAATGCACTTGATCCACACAAATTACAAGGAAATGTTCAAATTAAAAGCTTTTAGAATTAAATTCAGGATCACCTAAACTAATATTTTAGTAAAATTTTAGTCAAACTAAATGTCTTTACAAGACAAACCTATCGACTCCACAAATGATTTGATCTAACTTCAAATGAACTCAGACCAAGCACGTGAAATATAATTAAAACTTCAAGTCTATAATTGAAGGATGAAATGATGTCAAAATCTTGAGGGCTTATAGTCAAATCGAGCGACTCAATGAGATAAATTCAATTAGTCAAGGCTATTTAATTTTGATATCATTAAGGCACTCAAATATTAGATAAACGATCTTTGATCAAGCGAACCAATATTGATCATTCAACAGTGTTTTGAGTTATTGTCAAATTTATCATAATGCCTATCTCAAAAAGCTATAAATAGGGCATCATTTTTTATACGTAGGGAGTTCAGGAGATGAAATAACTTAAGAACTTTATGATATTTTCCGATGATCACTATCATTAATCGCTGACACTATCGTTTATTTTCCTTCAATTGTGGAGAATAATGGATCCTTGCACATACAATTATATAATAAATTATTGCAATAGGGTCAAGCCTTATGGTTTTTCCCTTTAGTTGGTTTTCTACATAAAAAAATTTGGTTTTATATTTATGCATAATCGATCTTTGTACAAAGCTAAAATATTGAAATCTGTATGTTACAAACTTTCTAGTACATAACAAAGTTTAATGAAATCGTGAGACAACTTGATGAGGTGGGTTGAGGGCACGAACAGGAACAGGTGCAATGTCAATGTTATTTTTTCCCCATAGAATAACCAGGCCATTTCTCTGCTTACGAAGGCTGAGCAATTACTACTACTCACTTAACCTTAGGTATTCAGAAATTCTTGCAAATCAAACTGTTGTGATGCGATTAGCAATGCAAAAAGTACGGAATGGTTGAATATATGATATTAATTGGATATTATTAGTAAAAAGTGTCAGATTTACACTGATTCGGAGTTATATTGCTTTTCTTGTATCCATTTCATGCAATGAGATGGATATATATAGGGATACAGGAGGCTTTAGATGAGGTGATAGAGAAAGGAAATTAAATGTAGTACAGGGAGGCATTGGCATGAATCAATGGAAGAAAGCTATATTTCATCACTGTATTTTAGGACCAATGTTGTCCCGATATTTTGATGAAGAACTTACTTTGTATATCTCTAGCATAGTAATTTTCATTGGTTCATCTTGTTTTATTATGCCATATAACTAAAATTGTCATAAGCATTCTTTCACCACAAACATTCATATCTTGTTATATTATTTTTAACACCCAAATGTGTTTATGCCAACATCAATCAAATCTTCCCTGATCTATACAAATATCATTAATTCATTTAATAAAATATGGTTGGGAGTAACTAGTTGTTAACCTTGGAGTACCTTTTCCTTCATTTTTCTTGTACATTTGTTTTAATTATTTGTCTTATGATGCATTTTCTAATCTCCATGTTCAAACAAGAAACGTTAAGGTATAAAATTGCCTAGCTATAGGAGATCAAATGGGGAACTTGAGGAATGTAATTTGTGAACGAATGAGATTAAGCATGTATGTCACCTTGATGCTCATCAGCTTAAGAAATCTAGGATGATTTCAATCTGGCGTTCAAATGATCAATTGGCTGGAGATTTTCTCTGCAATATTACTGATTGTTAGAAGAAAGTCGTAGGCTTCGTTTGGGACGACTTTCTTACTGCAAAACAATTTTTTAGTATAAAAATTAAAATCTTTGTACTAGATATCTGCTTTAAGAAGAAAGAAAAAGCCGTCTCAAACGAAGCCGTAGTCTCTTGTTGTTCTTAATTCTAGTGTTTGTTTTGGGGAAAAAATGAGAGGAAGGACTGCCGGTTTGGGTTATTGTAGGATTTTGCTGCTCCGTTGGACTGGTCGCAATTTGTCACAAAATCCTAAAAAGTGAAAAGGTAAGCACAGTAACTATGATGTAAATCAAAGTAGGAATTGCAATTAGAAATTAAAATGAAGATTATTCAAAACATTATCATCACAAATTTAATTACCAACAAAAGTCAAGGATTAAATCGTTCAAAGTAATTAACTCGCTTAGGCGAAGATATGCTTTTGAGTTCACCAAATTAATCTAATCATTCAAAGATAAAAGAAACAATTAAATGCTCATAACGACAATCCCGCAATTAATAATAAAGAAATTCACCTTGAGAACCTCTCTCTCTCTCTTGTTCACTCTTGGGCTTAAGCGGAGAATAAGAACCATGCAAGGATGAAGAGCACCACTATGAAGAAGGCGATGGAAGACTTTGTTGCCGGAAAAGTAGTCACCGGAGAAGATGGTGGTGGATGACGTCCAATGATTGTCCAAGTGTAACCACGAAATCGTCGGTCAAAGATGCTTGCGAGGATGGGAACAACTCGCTCCAAGTATTCTTCGACTGTGGTTTCGTCTTCAAATCCGACGTCGAAGCAAGGTGATCGTAGGATATCGATGCTCCCGTCGGCGTGGAAAACTAACCCCCACTCAAGTTCCGGATCCGCCATTCAACATTGAGGCGAAGCGGGAAGAAAGCAAGGGGGGGGGGGGGTCGGCCAAGGGCTAGGGAGAGCAAGAGAAAATTCTGAAATTTTATTTCAGATTTCTATTAGTATGGAGGGAGAGATTAATGGTAATGAAACTCCTAAAATTTGAATTAGGAGGGGGAGGGTATCATGGAGAAATAAGGGGGGAATTAATGGGTGCTTATGTGGCAAGTAGAGAGAGAAAAGGTGAGGAGAGGATGGCCGGCCAAGCAAGAGAAGAAAAGAGAGATTTTGATTAATTGGTGGGCCCCAATGAAGGAATTAAAATCTGAGCTTTTAATTCCAAATTTCAATTTATTAGAGCAGTTTCAATAAGGAGAAAAGGAAATTTCGAATTTGAATTCAAATAAATCAATCCTCCCTTAATTTTCTTGCTTAATTGAGGTGACAAATTAAGAAAGAATTAAAGGAGGTTTGAAGGCTGAAATTCGAACCATCCAAAGAGGATGGACGGCGGGATTCACCAGGAGAAAGTCTCGGCCAGACTAGAGGAGGAAGGGCGGCGACTGGGCTGGGCTGCTGGCTGGCTCAGCCAGCGGCAAGGGGGAGGCGGAACTCTGGGCTGGCGGGTTGGGGGGGTGGTCTTTTGACGGGGCTGGCTGTAGGGGACGGGGAGAGAGGCAAGAGGGAGGGTCGGGTGGTTGGAGGCTTTGTGGAGAAGAGGAAAACAACAAACCCAATAGCATAAAACCAAGAGCTCACCGTCGTGGGCTGTTGGGTATTTCGGGTGGAGCCTCTCCTAGGTCTCCTCACTTTCTCTCAAGCTCTCAAGCAAGACAAGAAGAATGAAAACTCAGAAATTTTATTGATTCAACATTAGCCTCTTACAACAAGAAGAGACCCCTTTATAAAGGTCTCAAAGCATGAAAAGGGAAAAGACTCATATGCCCCTTGGGCTACAATAGACACTACGCCTACATAAGGGCGAAATCGTCACTAATACATGAAAATAAAAGATACATGGAATAAAATAACATGATAACATCAAAAATATAAGCTCCCGATCGTAGCCGTCGATCTACGATTCCTTCGCCGATAAACCTGCCTAAACTGTCTGTCGATGACCTCATCAAACTACCTTATCGCCATGTTGCGACAAACCCCATTTTTTGGTCCCAAATCTGATTGCATGCTAACAATTTTCTTATGATGGCCTTGATACTTAAAAAGTTTTGGAACATCAGTAACTTGTCAAGTGTTTTTGATTAGTGTGGCCTAGAAAATTTGGAAGTTCTCTTTTCTCTCCTGCGACATTATGGCTATTTGTGCTTGAATTCTCTCTTTCTCTATTTAGTTTTATTTATTTATTTTGCAGTCAAAGTTGATCGCCCTGTAAGCACATCAATCTACTTCTTGCTTCCATCAGGAAGTGTCTCCAGCCTCCATCGCATACCTTGTGCTGAAACTTGGCATTTTTACATGGGTGAACCACTGACGGTTAGCAATTTTCTTTCTTGCTGCGAATTTATATCGTTTGCCTTCCTCTTGTTTAAAAAAAGATACTAAGCTGGTAATTCCATGACCACCTTAAAGTTTTTAATTTTTTTTACAAATCAGATAAGAAAACTTAAAAAACTCCAGTGAACAAACTCTTGGTGGAGTCCCTGAAAATTTAGCATTCCTTCCTTGCATAGTTGCATTGCCCAATTCGTACTGAATCTCATTCTGAATCCTCCTTTGGAGGAGCTTTGGAAATTCTGAAATTAAGAAAATACTACTGTAACAAGATCTTTTTAATTGTAAATCCTTCTATGATAAAATGGTCTATAATTCTGTAATATGTTGTAAAGCATAAAGTTACAAAAAAATTCCACCTGAAATTATTTGAACTCCTGGATTTCCAAGATTAATAGCCAGATATTGAAGCTTTGATTGAATTTTTATCAATAACTTTCTTATGATGCTTCATTATTAACCAGATATTGGAGCTTCATGATGATGGACATTTTGAGTTCACCATCCTTGGCTCTGACCTCGAAGCAGGTCATCGTCCACAGTACACCGTGCCGCCCAACACATGGTTTGGATCGTTCCCCGCCCTGGATATCTCATCCTACTCGACCGATGGAAGTGTCCTCGCAAAAGCTCCTACTAGGGACCCTGAACTCCACTACTCTCTTGTGGGCTGCACCTGTGCTCCAGCCTTTCAGTTTGAAGACTTTGAGTTAGCAGCAAAAGCTGACCTGCTGCTTACTCTTGCTCCCAAGGCAGGGCCTCTTCTTGAGTATATTATTCAACCTAACTGAAGTAGATGTTAGTCTTGGCTTGGGCTTGGTTTTGTTTGTTCTTGTGATATGAAGAGAATATTTTTTCTGAAGGCATAGATCAGAGCTTCAGCTTCTTTAGAGTTATCTGGCATGAACTTCTGAGCCATATTACAATAAACTTAAATTCATGGCGATCAGGTAGGTTTGTAAACTTGACTAGATGATATGAAAATGCACTTTTTATTTATTTGGTATGAGTTTCTCACTCTGCCATGAATGCTCCCAAATAGAGTCTGTGATCATGCAAAATTAAGTGAAAGGTGGTGGTGGTTATGGCTTCGTTTGGGACGGCTTTTTTATTGCTTTCTGAAACGGAGTTTTAGTACAAAAATAAAAAAATTTGTACTAAAACTCCGTTTTAGAAATCAATAAAAAAGCCGTCCCAAACGAAGCCTATGTTTAATATGTGGCTGCGAGGAAGTGTGTAATTTTTAATTGCCCCATTAACTGGAGTCAATTCTCAGGATTGCTGATAGCTTTTGCTTAAAAAATAAAAATAAAAAATTGAACGACTTTAATTATAATTATTGAAAATTAGTAAATCATTATGCGCACAACTCCGTATGGTGAAAGCCATACTCCCTATGAATAATAAAAAATCAATTAAAAAGCTACCTTACATGCATGTTGTTAAGAGGACTTAACCAAATATATGCATATAATCTTTAAAGCGTCTTATTTAATGTTGAAATATTTTGAGTCACCATGCAAGTTACTTTAATTTGTCTTTTTTTTTTTTTCAAATTATTTGTATTATGTATATATATAATGTGTTTATTTGTATGTAATTTTGTGCACCCAAATTCATATGGATTTTGGTGATCAAATCAGCTAACAAGTTTAAATTGGGTTTTACTATTCACTTAGGTTTTATTTGGGACAACTTTTTTACTATTTTTCAAAGCAATTTTTTAGCACAAAATTTTTTTTTAATGAGAAATTTATACTAAAAAATTGTTTTAAGTAGTAAGAAAGCTATTCCAACTGAAGTTTTATTCTAAGATTTTATTTGGGACAATTTTCTTATTGCTTCTTAAATTAACTTTTTAATATAAAAAATAAATTTTTTGTACTAAAAAATTACTTTAAGAAGCAACAAAAAAGTCGCCTCAAATGAATCCTAAATCAGCTTCAATATTAGAAGTCAGCTAAGTCTTGAATTTCTTGTTACCCATGATTGATGTAACGCCCCAAGATCTTACTTGTGACGTCCCAGGCATCCATAGTGAAAGGATTCGTCGACAGTCTTGATCAATCTCCATTCATGCTATGACCTGAAAATATTAACCACATATAATGAGCTTCAAAAAGCCCAGCAGGTCACTTAATACCTACAACTGTAATCAAAGCACAATACAGGAAACAATATGCATGTCAATCAGCCGAAACAATAACAGTCAATTACACATGATCAGTGAATCAATGTAGCGGAAATCAAATCAGTAATCAATGCAGCAGTAGAAGAATCAATAACAGTAGAAAGAATCAGCGATCAGTCAAATCAATCGTATCAAATCGAATCAATCAAAACAATACAGTCCCGTCTATTCTAGCAATGAATCAAATGCAGCAATTCAATACAATGCAGGAGCAATAATATCAATGTCCGTATTCTATAACAGTAGCAATGCACAGGGACAGAATGTAAATCAATGAAATTGTACAATAACAGTAAGTCCGTAAATCCGTTAGTAAATCCAAAACAATAAAGCAATAAATCCAAAACGAGTCAATGCCGAACACATGCATTTCAATACAATAGTCTTACTGAACAAGTTCAATCACTGGCTATTCAATAATTAATAGTGTTGTTGTAGAAATCCATATGTTGGTTCAATAAGAGTCGTCACTCTGAGCCCGTCGGCATAAGAATCTCCTTATGCCTCCCAATCAATATATCAATGATCAATAGTTTAAAGGAAAGCCCGTCGGCCCACGATCCTGTACAGGTCAATCAATCTCCAGCCAATAGTTCAACCAGGCTTCACTTGTCTTTTAGTATCAATAATCATATATTCATATTCGTATGCGTACAGTTCAAATCATCAATTTCAGAAAATCGGAAATCGTACGAAAATTCAGCGGCATAACGGCAGTATATGAAATTTACACAGAAATTCCTAAAAATCACAATTTATCAAATTAATACAGAACGTGCACGACAACAATATAAGACTTCTATTCTACTGAAGCAACAACAATCAACATCCTGATTTTTATCTATTAGATCAAAATCGCACAGATCCCAAAATAACCGGTAGAATCGTTACAGAAAATACTCAAAACGTGTAGAATAATCATATCAATAACATATCAAAAGTTGTGCGGTGAAAGATTCGTCAATACAAAATACGGCGCGTTTATCGGTAACAAAAACACAAAACTGTGCACAAGTTTTGAGTATTTTCTGCTTTATTGTTGCACAAGTCTTATTGCTTCACAAGTGTAGGACTTGGTCGTTTTGTGCACAGTTTTGTGTTTTTGTTACCGATAAACGCGCCGCATTTTGTATTGACGAATCTTTCACCGCACAACTTTTGATATGTTATTGATATGATTATTCTACACGTTTTGAGTATTTTCTATAACGATTCTACCGGTTATTTTGGGATCTGTGCGATTTTGATTGAATAGATAAAAATCAGGATGTTTATTGTTGTTGCTTCAGTAGAATAGAAGTCTTATATTGTTATCGTGCACGTTCTGTATTAATTTGATAAATTGTGATTTTTAGGAATTTCTGTGTAAATTCCGTATATTGCCGTTATGCCGCTGGATTTTCGTACGATTTCCGATTTTCTGAAATTGATGATTTGAACTGTATGCATACGGATATGAATATATGATTATTGATACTGAAAGACAAGTGAAGTCTGGTTGAACTGTTGGCTGGAGATTGATTGACCTGTACAGGATGGTGGGCCGACGGTCTTTCCTTTAAACTATTGATCATTGATATATTGATTGGGAGGCATAAGGAGATTCTTATGCCGACGGGCTCAGAGTGACGACTCTTATTGAACCAACATATGTATTTCTACAACAACACTATTGATTATTGAATAGCCAGTGATTGTACTTGTTCAGTATTATTGTATTGCATGTGTACAGCCTTGACATATGGATTTACTGTTTTATTGATTTGAATGGATTTATGGATTTACTGTATCGTATGATTTCATCGATTTCATTGATTGATCGCTGAGCATTGATACTACTGAGCATAGATATTGATATGGATGGATATAGATATTGTATTGATTCATTGATGCTATGGACATGGATACTATAGATTTATTGATATTACTGCTTATAGAGTTATTGATACTATTGCTGTTGCATTTGATTCATTGCTAGTATAGTCTGGATCGTAATGTATTGATTTATGATTTCATACCGATTGATTTGATTGATCAGATAGTATTGTTTTGATTGATTCGATTTGATACGATTGATTTGACTGATCGCTGATTCTTTCTACTGTTATTGATTCTTCTACCGCTGCATTGATTACTGATTTGATTTCCGCTGCATTGATTCAATGATCATGTGTAATTGATTGTGATTGATTCGACTGATTGACATGCATATTGTTTCCAGTATTGTGCTTTGATTACAGTTGTAGGTATTAGGTGACCTGCTGGGCTTTTTGAAGCTCATTATATGTGGTTAATATTTTCAGGTCATAGCAGGAATGGAGATTGATCAAGACTGTCGACGAATCCTTTCACTATGGGATGCCTGGGACGTCACAACTGAGGCTCAAAAACTCATCTAGGTTGACAAAATCAGTTTGTACTTCAAATTTTAGATGAACAGCTCGCCTCAAAGACTTAGGGTTCGTTTGGGGAGGCTTTTTTATTGTTTTCTAAAACGGAGTTTTAGTACAATTTTTTTTTTTTTTTTTTTTTTTACTGAAACTCAATTTTAAAAAGCAATAAAAAAATCGTCCCAAATAAAGCCTTAAGAAGTCGCATAGTTAACAAAACCGTGAAAGATATCATCTACTTGTTTTGAGTACTGAGCCACCGAGTAGAGTTTCCTGCTATAACTTATTGAGAATTCTTGCCAGAGAAATCAAAGGCACTCACCTTCTTCTAGAAATTTGCCCATACTTCTAGTTGAATAGACAACTAGCAGCCTAATTTACTCGCTACAAGAATGATTTTGACTGTTGATGAATTTTTTTCTGGTTATTTTTATAGCCCATCATGCCTCATGCACTAGTGATCGTGGCCATTATAAAAAGGGAGCCATTGATTGGGCATAAATACGTATTAGATAACTTCATTATGTATTTTCCTAACATAAATTTTGTTTGTGATGATTTTTTTATTGCTTCTTAAGATGAAAATTTAGTACAAAATTTTTAATTTTTGTACTCAATTTTTTTTAAAAGAGCAATAAAAAAATCATCACAAACGAAATCTAAATTATTTGTTTTGTTGTGTGATTTTACTTCGCATATGATGTATGCTCTATGATCCATGCCTTTAGTTAGGTGAAGCTCACATTTTGATCAACAAATTACCACAAAATGTAAAGCTTGGAGCAGCCAATCAGATGTTTTAAACTCCCATCAGCCTGCACAATTGTCAATTCTGAGGTAGCCAACTGATCTGTACAGTTGCATGTAGTTCTCTGTCATAAATCTTGAAGTAGACAATCGAGCAGAAGCTTCCAACTTCTTCTCATTGAAAGTGATTGCAATAATTTCTATCAAGTTCTCAGTGGGAGAATTTGGCTCAAACAAGACTCAAGCTTGAGGGTTTTCATTTGTCCACCTCGTTTTGGTTAAGGGCTTGAAGAGTAATTAGGATTTTAAATATATGATTGGCTTCGATCTGATTGATCATGCTGTCAAAGGACCAGCAGGGGGCTTTTATTGGCTTGTTATATCGTGATTAAATACACTCAGAAACTATATTTAATGGGAAATGGGTTCCCTGCGTAAATTTTTATTATTATTATTTGAATTTTTATTTTATATATAAATAATTGATGTCGATGGTGTATGTTAGGCTTTATTTGGGACAATTTTTTAAATACTTTTTAAAATAGTTTTTTAGCTAAAAATTTTCTTGAATTAGAAAGTTTTATACTAGAAAGCAATGAGAAAGCTGTCACAAACGAGGAAAATTATTACGTCCGGTGTCTGGATTCGCCGGACACCAATCCAGACGTGCCACGTGTAACACCCCAAGATCCGTGTAGCGAAAGGATTCATCTGAATTTTTTTCTTTTTCTATTTCCCTCTTCTTTTCTTTTCTTTCAATTTTCCTCATTTGCTGTTCATATCAATCCATACATACATATATATATATATATATCCAGAGCCAGAGATAATTACATTACAGAAAAGAAACTGCAGCGGATACTATAATTCACAAAATATACAACAGTCAAAGTACAGTCAAAAGAAATATTACACTAGCCATACAGGCTACAAAAGAAAGCCTACCAAGGCTACAAAAGAAAAGCTACGGAACTCGGCAGAAAGATCGTCAAGCTGGAGGCCCTGCACCTGAAATCATTAACCACATATAATGAGCTTACAAAGCCCAGCAGGTCACCAAAGCCTACAACTGAAATCAAAGCACGACACTGAAAACAATATGCAGGTTAATTAAATCAAATCAAATCAATCAATCGAACATGATCAATGAGTCAATGCAATACAGAAATCAATAGTCAATAAGACCAAGCAATGCAGCGGTAGGCAAATCGATAAATCAATTCAATCAATCAATATCCGTAAATCGAGAAAAGCGAGACGAAACAATAAATCTATAAACGATCAATACGGTGTAGAACAGTAGCAACAGTGAATCCATCAAATCTATAGGCAGCAGTACAATAAATCTATAAATAGTAGTACGATGTCCATGCTATCAATGCAATATCTATATCCATCCATTTCTATATCAATGCTCAGTAGACTCAATGCTCAGTAGTCAATCGATGAAATCAATAGAATCCGTACAATAGTAAATCAATTCGAGAAATCCAATCAATATCAATAAACCGATCCGAAATCAATAAATCCATACAAATCAGGAAATATAATGCGATGCAATATCATGTACATGCAATTTCATACACTGGTCTTATTCGACAAGCCCAAACACTAGTCATGATGCTGTTGTAGTTATCAATCGTTCAATATCAATAGTGCTGTTGTAGTGGTCAATCTATATCAATAGTGCTGTTGTAGTTCGTTCAATGATGCTGTTGTAGTTCGTTCAATATCAATAGTGCTGTTGTAGTTCGTTCAATACACGTTGGTTTCTATAACCAACGTTCAACTAGGTTTCCACTTGTCTTTCAGCAATCAATCAATCAATGTAATAATCGATGCAATAAGCAATATTAAAGAAATCGAGAACGATCACATCAATAGTCAAAGGCAGATCAATTCAATCTATCAATTCCGGGAAAATCAGAAATCATACGAAAATCGGGCAGAGTAACGGTAGTCTATCGAAATTACACAAAAAGCCTGCAAAAAGACAAATTCTGAATTTCACCAAATTACAACAGAATAACCACGGCATCAATGCAAGACTATCAATCTATAGAATCCAAATCAAATCAAGTCCTGATAATTTCCTATTCAATTAAAAGCGCGTAGAATCAATTCCGACCGGTAAAATCTTCGTAGAATACAGTCAAATCGTGTGCAATAAACATATCTATAACATACTAAAAGTTGTGCGGTGAAAGTCTTGTCAAATCAAAACCATGTCGAAAAGTCGACTACGAAAACACAAAACAGATCACATCTCGGTCAAAACACAATATCTTCGAAAACAGAAGTAAGGTTCGGAGTCCTTACCACGAGATAAACAAACTATCCAACAGCAACGAACGACGAAAATCGCTCCGCGGGCCTCGAAATCGGACTTCTTCCTTTGCTTTCCTTCTCTTTCTCTCTCCTCAGATATTTTGGTTTTAAAAAATGTTTTTCTCTCTCTTCAAAACGAGCTCATTTCCTTATATCATACATGGATCGGCCTGGCCGATCGTCTCGATCGGCCTGGACGATCAGACCAATTCTGGTCGTCCTGGCCGATACTCCAGGGCGATGATCAGGACGATTTTAGGAACAGTGCAGATCGTCCTGGACGATCTCAATATCGTCCTGGACGATTCTGTCCAGAATTTGCTCCAGAAATCAGCTGTTTTCAATGCACTGATCGGCCTGGACGATCCAAACTTCGTCCTGGCCGATCCTGGGAGGAAAAATCATTTTCCAGCAGCTACAGCAAAGGAACGAGGTCTTACAATCTCCCCACCTTAGAAAAATGTCGTCCCGACATTTCCCTAACGTGTCCAGAACAAAACAAAACAAAGCAAAATAAATTAAAACAGAGCTAATCCAATCAATCAATAAATCGCGCAAATCACAACGAAGCAAGCGATAAACAAAACTCGTACCAGTCACATCTACAGGCATTCCTGGTGCATCCTCCTCCATCTCTTGCTTATCTCCAATCAGATCAGTCGGGACAGTCGGAGCAGTCGGAACCATCGGAACAGGTCCTTGTCTTTCAGAACTTGGGCATTCCGTCACTCTATGTCCATATCCACCACATCGGAAACATTGCCCAGTCCTCAGATAACATTGTCCCGAATGTCTTTTCCCACAACATTTACAAACATTAAATTTTGCTCTGCTACTTTCCCCACTCTTCTTGCTACGGCCAGAGCGTTTTGCCAATTTGTCACTCACCATCTGAGCGACCATATTAGCAAACTTATTCATATTTGCAGATGTGAGTGGGAGATCAGTAGTAGACTCAACTTTCTTTCCTTTCGGATCCATCGGCCTGATCAATACAAATCGTTCGAATCAAAATCGTGAAAATCAAATACGTAAAACAAAACAAATCAAATAATGTAATCATCAACTCTGGATATAATCAAATCCTTTTCACTACACTTGCTCTGATACCAATTGTAACACCCCAAGATCCGTGTAGCGAAAGGATTCATCTGAATTTTTTTCTTTTTCTATTTCCCTCTTCTTTTCTTTTCTTTCAATTTTCCTCATTTGCTGTTCATATCAATCCATACATACATATATATATATATATCCAGAGCCAGAGATAATTACATTACAGAAAAGAAACTGCAGCGGATACTATAATTCACAAAATATACAACAGTCAAAGTACAGTCAAAAGAAATATTACACTAGCCATACAGGCTACAAAAGAAAGCCTACCAAGGCTACAAAAGAAAAGCTACGGAACTCGGCAGAAAGATCGTCAAGCTGGAGGCCCTGCACCTGAAATCATTAACCACATATAATGAGCTTACAAAGCCCAGCAGGTCACCAAAGCCTACAACTGAAATCAAAGCACGACACTGAAAACAATATGCAGGTTAATTAAATCAAATCAAATCAATCAATCGAACATGATCAATGAGTCAATGCAATACAGAAATCAATAGTCAATAAGACCAAGCAATGCAGCGGTAGGCAAATCGATAAATCAATTCAATCAATCAATATCCGTAAATCGAGAAAAGCGAGACGAAACAATAAATCTATAAACGATCAATACGGTGTAGAACAGTAGCAACAGTGAATCCATCAAATCTATAGGCAGCAGTACAATAAATCTATAAACAGTAGTACGATGTCCATGCTATCAATGCAATATCTATATCCATCCATTTCTATATCAATGCTCAGTAGACTCAATGCTCAGTAGTCAATCGATGAAATCAATAGAATCCGTACAATAGTAAATCAATTCGAGAAATCCAATCAATATCAATAAACCGATCCGAAATCAATAAATCCATACAAATCAGGAAATCTAATGCGATGCAATATCATGTACATGCAATTTCATACACTGGTCTTATTCGACAAGCCCAAACACTAGTCATGATGCTGTTGTAGTTATCAATCGTTCAATATCAATAATGCTGTTGTAGTGGTCAATCTATATCAATAGTGCTGTTGTAGTTCGTTCAATGATGTTGTTGTAGTTCGTTCAATATCAATAGTGCTGTTGTAGTTCGTTCAATACACGTTGGTTTCTATAACCAACGTTCAACTAGGTTTCCACTTGTCTTTCAGCAATCAATCAATCAATGTAATAATCGATGCAATAAGCAATATTAAAGAAATCGAGAACGATCACATCAATAGTCAAAGGCAGATCAATTCAATCTATCAATTCCGGGAAAATCAGAAATCATACGAAAATCGGGCAGAGTAACGGTAGTCTATCGAAATTACACAAAAAGCCTGCAAAAAGACAAATTCTGAATTTCACCAAATTACAACAGAATAACCACGGCATCAATGCAAGACTATCAATCTATAGAATCCAAATCAAATCAAGTCCTGATAATTTCCTATTCAATTAAAAGCGCGTAGAATCAATTCCGACCGGTAAAATCTTCGTAGAATACAGTCAAATCGTGTGCAATAAACATATCTATAACATACTAAAAGTTGTGCGGTGAAAGTCTTGTCAAATCAAAACCATGTCGAAAAGTCGACTACGAAAACACAAAACAGATCACATCTCGGTCAAAACACAATATCTTCGAAAACAGAAGTAAGGTTCGGAGTCCTTACCACGAGATAAACAAACTATCCAACAGCAACGAACGACGAAAATCGCTCCGCGGGCCTCGAAATCGGACTTCTTCCTTTGCTTTCCTTCTCTTTCTCTCTCCTCAGATATTTTGGTTTTAAAAAATGTTTTTCTCTCTCTTCAAAACGAGCTCATTTTCTTATATCATACATGGATCGGCCTGGCCGATCGTCTCGATCGGCCTGGACGATCAGACCAATTCTGGTCGTCCTGGCCGATACTCCAGGGCGATGATCAGGACGATTTTAGGAACAGTGCAGATCGTCCTGGACGATCTCAATATCGTCCTGGACGATTCTGTCCAGAATTTGCTCCAGAAATCAGCTGTTTTCAATGCACTGATCGGCCTGGACGATCCAAACTTCGTCCTGGCCGATCCTGGGAGGAAAAATCATTTTCCAGCAGCTACAGCAAAGGAACGAGGTCTTACACCACGTCACCAAAATACACCGGGACCTAATGTATTCGGGTGACGTGGTAGGTATGAATTGGGTGTTCGGACGTCCGGTGACCGGACGTAATAATTGGTCCACAAACGAAGTCATGACTTTTTTGTACTAAAAAGTTGTTTTAAGAAACAACAAAAAATCTGTTTCAAATAAAACCTTAATCTTGTTGCTGGATGTGTGTATTACTGTTATTGTCAATTGCACGTGTCAATATTATTAGAAATTACACCTTTTAGGATTGTTGATGATGGCATACACGGGCTTTGTTGGTGATGATGTGCATCAGTATTAGTGTCAAACTGTCAATGATGTATATTTAATATTTATTTTGTTTAGTAGATGACGGTGATGATTAATAGATAATAGTTGGGCAAAAGGTGGTCAGGTGACAATGATAATTAATGGTGATTGTCTGATACATTTCTCAAATTCTTCATATTTTTAAGCTCTCTCTCTAATTGTAAATCCCTTTCATTTGTAAAACGAGGTATATTTTAAATATTTTGAACTTTTGGAGTTACAATTTAGTTATTCATGTTAAAATTTACAAGCAATCATTGAACTATCTATTTTGATCTCATTGATCACACCAAATTTTTTAGATATTTAAATACCTTAATGATATTAAAATTGAGCAATCTCGGCTCATTGGAATTCCAGTTATGCACTCGTTTTGATTGTAATCATGCAATATTCGGAGATCGTTCGATCCCTCAAACATTATCAAGAAATTTCCGACTTTCTTTCTATTTGGCTTGATTTATGTTATGTGTATATAAATCAATATACTTTTGATGTCATTTGTTTTGTCTCATATTAGCATTCATTACTCCTATAAGTTTGTTGAAAATTGAGTTCTTGTGATCCAAAATTTTATTATAAATATTTCTGATTCACATTGCTTGCCTCAAGATCCGTGACTGTATATGAATTTTTGGTGAAATATTAATTCTAATAATATTGCTAAATTTCATAGTGAAACGAAGATTTGCATACATAGTATAATTCTTATGTATTTACACATCTAATACCATAATCTTTATATTTACGAAAATATAATATTAATGTCTAAAATACAAATATATATTTTGCTTTTACATAAATAAATATCAGTAGTATTTTTTATATTATTTAGAGATTTGAATATTTTGTAAGTAACTATAAAGATTTAGATATTAAATATATAAAGACGTAAGTATCATATGGTATGTATGTAAATCCCTCAAAATTTAATAGTAATCTAAAGTAAATTTAAGAATATATATATATATATATATATAACTTGTAGGACCTTGACATATATGTTAAAATTAATTGTTTTAAGAAAATCAAGGCTCTGCCATTTGAGCAAAATCAATCTATTTTTTTCAACTTGGACAAAATAAGATTATGCAGTGCATAAGCTTGCAGGTGAAATAGAAAATTTTGTTCCTTAGAGTTTTGGATAAATAAAATTATTAAAAAGTAATGATATATCATTCAAAAAAAAATCTTAATCGAGCATGAATCTCGAGGCAAATTCAAGTTGGAAACTTCCAAAATTAAAATTGAGACCATCCGAACTCCGATTTCACCAAACTTACACTTGAATTGAACGTATCAAAATTACGAACACAATAACATCAAATTCGATTCAATCCAGCCCAAATGGGACCAAATTGAAGATCTGAATTGCATTTGGAAGGTTCAAACCACAAATTAGATGACCAAACGGCTTCCAAATATGCATGATTATAGTTCTATCGAGCGGCTCGATGAGACGAATTTAATGAGCCCAAGATCGTCAAATTTTGATATCATTAAGACGTTTAAATGACTAGTAAACAATCCATGATCAAGGGAATCAGCATCAGCCGTCCATTCAAATCACTCTCAACTTACCATTGATCACCCTCCTATTTACTGGTCATGTCACTCTCATAAAATTATAAATATGTCTTTCATTCCTCATGAAAAGGGGGGCGAATGAAGAAGGTAAAGAAGAGAGGAGAGGAAGAGAAATCAGATATTTCTTTTGTCAGTAAGCTCATCCTCGACCACTGACCATCATCAGACTTTCATCGAATTTGTACTCGACAACCGACTGACGCTGGACTTCTGCCTAACCACCAACTGATGCTATACTTTCTCTCGGACACCAACTAACGTCAAACTTCCACCCGACCACTGGCTGACATCCGACTTATGCTTGGCCACTAACTGACGTTAGACTTCTACCCGGCCACTGACTTACACTAGACTTCTGCCTGGCCACCAATTGACGTTAGACTTCTGCCTAGTCACCAACTAACATTGGACTTCCACACAGCCACCGACTACGGTCCTTTCAACCTCTATCACCATATAGCAGTATTTCTAACCATCATCGCCCGCCGACTATGGTCATTACAATGTACCTTCGTCATCAAATTATGGTCATTCTGACCTCCGTCGTTAGACAACAATTTTTCTGACCACTGTCACCCACCAATTATGGTCCTTTGTGGTCTTTCCGACCTCTATCACCCATCGACTATGGTCCTGCTGACATTCGTCGTCAGATAATGGTCCTTTCGACATCCATCGCTTGTCGACTATGGTCTTTTTGACCACCGTCACCCGAATATGCCTTTCTGACCTTCGTCACCCATCGAGTATGATTTTGTCGACCAAACGAACATATCAATATTGGTTATTCCAATTTCCAACATGAATTGCATTCTATATGATGTTTATTTGTTATATCAAGCAAATGTCTTTCCCCCAATGAAGGTCCTTAATTGTAATCAACTGAAAATACTAGTGGATTCATTCAAACTGAGCTAAGTCTTGTGGTTTTTCTCCTTTTCAGGATTTTCTACGTAAAAAATTTGGCGTCTCTTATAAATATTGTACCATCTCTTTCATCTGATTGCGTGTTAGATCTTCGTACAAAACTAAGAGGTTAAACTTTATATTTCTCTATCGTCGTGAATATTCGTGGACCCAACAAGTAGAAAATAGTTAAAACAATTATTTAATTTTTTTTAGATGGGACACTCCATGTATCTCTTCTTGATTTTTTAGTTAAGAATTTGGTTCCCAACTAAGAGGTCATGAGTTTGAGTTTCATGTATATATGTTTGGACACTGCCCCTAATTCCCTTATTTTTTTTTGGATGGGTGACTCCACACAGCACTTCTTAACTTTTTAGTTGAGAGTTTGGTTCCCAACTAAGAGTTCCTAGGTTCGAGTCTCATGTATGTGTTGTGTATGCATATTTGGGCACTAACCCTAATTCTCCCTCCCCCGCCTCCCCCTTATCATACCATGTAAAGCTAGTTGAGCCACTCATTTAATTTAAAATAGCATTAAATAATATATTTTAACCTTTTTCAAATAAATCCCATATTAAAAATAAAATTGACAAAAGATTTGAAAATTTTATTTTAAAATTAAGAAACCGAGCTTAACAATCGAGTTAAGCTTGAGTTTTCCAAGCTTGCTCGAGCCTATAAATTTTTTAGCAAGCCGAGCTCAGGCTTAGTAAATGAGCTCGAGTCAAACTCGAGCTCAATAAGAACTAAACTAACTTATCTCAATTACACAAATACTCAACTCGTCTCGACTCTTTTACACACCTAGAATGAGCATTCACCCTCCATACATCACAACAAATTGCATCATGAGTGAGCTAGTTTAGGCTTCCTTTGAGACAACTTTTGACGACTAATATTTCAATATTTTATTTTATTTTATTTTGATAAAAAGCTAATGCTGTAGGAAACAGCAAGAAAACTTTCCTAACCGAAGCCTCCATTGATAGATTTTAATTTTAACTTTCCTAATGAATATTTTGAGAGAAAAAAGCCAGTTCTTCACCAGAACAAACGCTGTTACCAAACAAAAGGACCCGAGAGTGAGACTGCTCCAAATCTTTAGCAGCTTAAAACATAATTAATAGAAGTAATCACGCATTTCAAAAATGAAAAAACTATATAATAATTAATTTTTAAATATCTGACGTAGCATTTTAGCGTTTAAAATTATAAAGCATTTCTCCATCTAATAAAATGGGCAATTTTTTAAACTAAGCATCATATTAATTATAATTAAGAGATTAACCAACGGAAAAAAAAATTTAAAACTCGCCAAAGTCGCCCGTTGAACGGGCGACTTATATTTTAAGTAAGTCGCCCGTTAACGGGCGACTTACCCTTCACTTATATCACCCGCGCAGACTCCTTTTCTTACCCTAAAAAGCTCGTTTCTGCCTCCTCCTCTCGGCGTCTCTCGGCGAATCCGGGCAAATCCGCGAGGTATGGATGTTTTAGGAGTTTTTTTTGGCATTTTTTGTGTTAAATTTCTTTCCTTTAGTGGTTTTTCATTTGAATGACTTATTTTAGAAGTTTAGGATTCCTTTAGTGCTTAGATTTAGGTTTTGTGTGTGCAAAGTGGTATTTTATTTAGGATAAGCTTGAGAAATTTTTTGATTTGTGGAAAGAAGTTAATTTTTGCTAGGATTCTTTTGGCCAAATGTAGATTTACATTTTTTTGAGATATATAATATGTTGAGCATATATTAAATGAATATTTTTTGGGAAAAAATAAAATAATACATGTATAATTGAATAAAATTTGTATTAAAGATATCTTAAAATTAATATAAGGATATTTTTTGTTAAATTCCTTTCGTTTCTTAGACATCACGAATTTTTTTGACAAATATGACTACGAAAGTCATATGTTCGT
Source organism: Dendrobium huoshanense (assembly GCA_016618105.1). NCBI lineage: Eukaryota > Viridiplantae > Streptophyta > Magnoliopsida > Asparagales > Orchidaceae > Dendrobium > Dendrobium huoshanense. The sequence continues at coordinate 13,374,530 of CM028343.1, read as the reverse complement.
GTTAGGGTTAGATTTTGATATAAGGTTTTCCCTATTAAAATACAAAGTTAAATGTTGGAGGATGGTCTATTTTACATGCATTTGCTTAACGTATCGTTACAAAGGGCCAACATTCATTTACCTTCAATAATTGGTAATAATTACTACTAAATAGTTATAAAATATAGTTATAATGTGTGAGGGATTACAAGTAATTTTTAATATAAAGCTAATTTTTTAAAATATTTAATTTCAAATAATTATGATGAGAATAATTGTATAAAAAATTAATATAAATACGAACGTTATATGCAAATTTCTTTAGTTAATCTTTATGTGAATAAAAAAATATCTATTTAAATATATTTAGTTAAATTCCTATGTGTGAATTTATTTGTTGAAGTATAGTAAGATTGTGTATGGGTAATTGTAGGTAATCATAAACTATACTTAGTAGTGCAACAATGTCTGGACGAGGAGCATCCTTTATTCTTATGTATGGTGGGCACTTGTCTTTAGATGATAAATATTCACCAACATATGTTGGGGGTAGTTATCGGCCGTTGTAAGTATCTGCAAATATGAACTTAGAGCGACTGAAGATTAGAATTCTGAAATCCCTAAAATATGATACGTCGAAGTACTCAGTAAACTTAGTTTGTCGTTTACCCTTGGGGAATGAGTTCATAGCTTCGGTTGTGGATGATGATGAGGTGTGTCAGATGGTGTTATCACATGCAGTTGGGCAAATACTTCTACTTTATGTAGAGGTCAAAGAAATTACTACAGAAAATATAGTTGTTGAGCAACTAACAGCTCACATGCACGAGACATACACTTTCGACGGGGTGACTGAATATAGTCCGACCAATCCAAGTTTTATGCCGCAAAATGTTAAGTAAGTTTTCATATATGTTTATTTTAATGCATTTTAAATTAAAATTTATCGGCTGAGAAAGTTTTAATTGTTCAAAATATTTTTTGTACGTGATGAAGTGACCGGTATAGAAGTTTTTGCCATGACATTCCAGAATCTTCTGAGAGACCATCTGTTAATGTTGATGATGGTTATGAAACAATGAGTAGTGGATCAAGTGATCCAGATTCTGATGATTATGAAAATGACTCACAATATCATTTAGATGAAGTTAATGTTGATATGAATCCTGAAATCCATAGCATGGTCCAACGTTATTGTTTCACGAATGTTGGCACTACAGAAGGAATAACTGTAAACAATGATTTTGTGAAGGCATATTCATCAACTCGAGAATGGGATGAGGACGTAGCAAATGATAGGGCTTATGTTGGTAGCCAAGTCGAGGAAGAATTTTCAATTCCAATTGAACTGATGGAGGGTATGTGTTTTACCAAGAAAGAGGATCTTCAATTTGCATTACAGGGTTGGTCAATAATAAATAATGTGGAGTATGTCATTGTAGCTTCAAATAGACAGAAATTTACAGTGGTTTGTGCTCAGAGTGGCAGGTCAGACAGACCATGTATATGGCGTTTGCATGCGGGGGTGAGCAAACGTCTGGGGGGCATATGGAAAATATCTTCCATGAAGAACCAACATACTTGCGCAACCCCGATTCTAACGACTGGACATAGACAATGTAATTCACAATTTATAAGCTACTTCATATTGCTCAGTATCAGAAGGCATATGGATCTCAAGCCGCGAGAGATTATTGGTCAAATTGAAGCAAAGTTCAACATAAAAGTTTCATATATGAAAGCTTGGGATGCTAGAAGAAAAGCTGTGAAAATAGTTTTTGGTAGCTGGGAGGAGTCGTACCGAACCATAAATCTATTCATGGACGCTGTTGTGTTTTCAATGCCCGAAATTGTTTATAAGATACAAACGTCTGAGAATCATATATTTGAGAGATTATTTTTCTCCTTTGGGCCTTCGATAAAAGGTTGGAGCTACTGTCGCCCTGTACTTTGCCTTGACGGCACATTCCTGTTAGGCAAATATCGAGGCACTTTACTAACCGCTGTGGGAATTGATGCTAACAATGGATTGTACCCCCTCGCCTTTGCAATTGTAGAATCAGAATGTGTTGATTCATGGGTATGATTTTTGAGCCAGTTGCATATACTACTTCCAATTGTTAGCACCCGACCTGATTTATGTATTATTTTTGATAGGCACGCTGGTTTGGTGCGAGGTTGTCGTGAAAATTTTCCACATGCTGCACATCGTCACTGTCTTCGTCACCTACGGGAAAATTTTAAAAAACCAGTACGTCAAATGGGTATTGGTGACGTTGAGTTTCTATGCCAGAAGATGTACATGGCCGGGAACACTGACGACCCAATGATATTTGATAGGTGCATGAAAGATATGATAAATGTGAAGGCTGATATTCACCAGTGGTTGTGTAATATTTCAAACTGCTCCAGTATCGTCCAGGACGATCTGGGATCGTCCTGGGACGATCAGTGTATTTTTAGTTCCAGAATCTGTCCAGAATTGCTCTAAGTGTTTTCCTGTAGGGATCGTCCAGGCCGATCGAGGTATCGTCCCGGGACGATCTGTGGATGGCACAAGTCAGTGAGTAGAGGTTTTTATCGCCTATGAATAGTAAACATCGTCCTGAAAAATCGTCCCTGGACGATGGGATTTTGGTCTGATCGTCCAGGCCGATCTGGACGATCGGCCGGGCCGATCTGTGTTTTATAAAGCTGATTTCAGTCGATTTGAAGAGAGAGAAAATAAAAAAATAAATATCTGATTTTCAGCTCTGAGGAGAGAGAAAAAGAGGATTTTGGAAAAGTTGATTTCGGGAAGATGCGGAGCCGTTTTCGATCGAAGTGACTGTTGAGGAATTTGCTGTGCTCGAGGTAAGGCACATTCCGTCTTTCTCAATTTTCAGTTCCGTCGCGGTTGGCGGTATTTTTCTGTCCGGATTTCGTTTTCGTTACGGTTTTTCGTCCGTATCTTTTGATTGGTTCAGTTTTTACCGCGTAAGTTTCTGTATATCGTTGCCGTGCCGGGTGTGCACGTTTTGACTATATTTTGAAGATTTTCGTCCGGGTGTTTTTGATTCGACTGTGTTTTTAGTCGACCGGATTTTTCTATGAAATTGGAAATTCTCTGTGCAGTAGAATAAATGTTCTGGAATGTGATTATCTATGTTCTGTGCGAATTCGGTAAATTTTCTTTGCAGGAAATTTTGTGTAAATTCTGTATACTGCCGTTGTGCTGCCCGATTTTCGGGTAATTTCTGAAATGTCCGAATTTCTTCTGAATTGTAATGCTATATGAATAAGCTATAAAAAGGGAGTTATAAGGGGCCTGAATCCTATGAGATTCAGTTAGTGAAACGGAAAATCTGAAATGAGCTCAAATCTGAAATCTGATATCTGTTCTGTTCCGGATCCGATGAATTCTGTTCTGGTGCTATAAGCACATCTGTTTTGGTGCCGTGAGCACAAAGGGAGACATAAGGGGCCTGGATCCTATGAGATTCAGTCAGTGTTTGGGAAGGGAGGTATAAGGGGCCGGAATCCGTAGAGATTCCGTCAGTGTCAGGGCATTTAGCTATATGTATCTGTTCTGTTTTCTGTATCTGTTCTGTTCTGTACGAAATTGTAATTCTGATATGATATGCTCCGTACGATTCTGATTTCTGATTCTGACTCTGTGATTTGTTCTGTTCTGATATGATTTGTACGATTCCGATTCTGATTTGATATCTGTCCGTATACGTTCTGATTTCCGATTCTGTTCCGATTTCTGATCTGATTTCTGTCTGATGAGTTTGGTTTTGGTTTCTGAGAATTTAGATTGGTGGTTTGTTGCTTTGCTGAGCTGTTGAGCTCACCCTTGCTTTCTGGTGGTTTTCAGGTTCTGGGAAGGGCAAGGAGGTCCAGGATTAGTTTCAGAGTCTGATCCGATTAGGTACTTTTGTACTTTTGATTTTTTGTACAGTCATGGCTTTTCTGTTCTGTCTTTCTTTCTGTCGAAAGCCATGCACTGTTCTGTAGATGATTATTTTGATGAAATGAAAAAGATAGATGTTTTGTTCCGCTGCATTTGATGTTTTAGTAGCTCTGTTGTTCTGTGTTTTTCTGTTGAGTTAAGAATTTGGAAGATCAGTTCAATAACCTAATCCAAAGCCAGATCCTGGATAAGCAAGAAGGTCTCTCGTCGCGATCCGGCTCGGGCGGGATCCGTCCCCGTCGGGTCGGGTCGTGACAAGCTTTTGTGGTATCAGAGCACTGGTTTTGGAAACAGGTTGGATTGTAAAACAGAGCTTTAGGAAGTGATCAGTGAGTCTGTCTGGGAGGTAGTTTTGGGTCGTTTGGCTTTTTATTGTGTTGTTTTTGTGTTGTTTTCGTGATAGTTTTCCGGATTTTCTGGATTTTTCTGTATGGATCAGCCAGACCCAGACATGACAGACGGTCAGAGTGATGATCAGGCAGCACCAGTGGGGAGTACAGCCCCAGTGGTCGGTGCTGATACGCTTTCACAGTTTGCGTCACTTGTTGCTCAGATGATGAGCGAGACTCAGAGCAGAGCGTCTACTGTTAGATCTGAGGACATTGATCGACACCTGCAGTTATTTTTGAGGTTGAAGCCTCCGAGGTTTGAGGGCGCTGTTGAGCCCAGAGCTGCTGAGGAGTGGCTGAGGAGATTAGAGAAGACTTTTGACGGGATGCAGTGTCCTGCAGACAGGAAGGTTCCGTTAGCAGTTTTTCTGTTAGATGGAGAGGCTGAGCACTGGTGGGATGGCCAGCAGGCAGCCAGATTTCAGGGCAGATTGAACTCTTTGATCACTTGGGAAGAGTTCACTGAAGTGTTCAGAGACTGGTTTGTTCCCCCTTCTGCACGACAGCAGATGCAGGAGAGTTTTCTGAGGCTGGTTCAGGGGAGCAAGACGGTGATGCAGTACGAGGCTGAGTTTACTGCATTAGCCAGGTACGCTCCGCAGCTGGTTAGCACTTCTGCTGAGAGGTGTTACCGATTTCTGAGAGGCTTACGAGACACTTTGAGGCAGCCTTTGATACCGTTCCGGATTACTGATTTCTCTGAGCTTGTGGAGCGAGCTCGTCTGATTGAGAACGACATGATGACTACTCAGCAGCGGTGGTCTGCGAGTAGGAAGAGATTTGGAGGAGATACTTCTGGCAGTGGTTCCTCTGGGAAGAGGAGATTTGTTTCTGGATCTGGATCTGGAGAATCCAGGAGGAGCGGAGGATCGTCTGGTACTGTTACCAGTACGACTGGTTCTGGATCTGTCAGTTCGGCACCTGTGTGCCAGAGTTGTGGACGGCGACACCATGGCCAGTGCTACAGGATAGCTGGTCTTTGTTTCAGATGTGGTCAGCCGGGACATAGGATTGCGGAATGTCCACAGATGGGATTTGAGCAGCGATCTGAGGGTTTAGTCAGACCTGTTGGTTCAGCAGCAGGAAGACCGAGGACTGTTCCTCCACGCCCTGAGGGATTTGCTGGTAGAGGTGGTGGTTCTAGATCTGATCCACGGAGACCACCTACGATTCAGAGGGAGCAGAGTAGTTCTGTTGCTTCAGCTCCTGCTCCAGTTCAGCCACGAGTTTACAGCTTGAGTCAGCAGGAGGCTCGTGATGCTCCGGATGTGGTGACAGGTACGGTTTACATTTCTGATCAGCCCTGTCGTGTTTTGTTTGACTCTGGAGCGAGTCATTCTTTTCTGTTCGAGCATTGTTTTGAGCTTTTACATTTGGATTCGATGGTTTTACCGGTTTCTTTGTCTGTGATTTTACCGGCTGGGAATCCATTGATTGCTCGACAGTTTTGTTTGTGTGAGATTGAGATTTCTGGCAAGAAGTGGAAATCGAGTTTGATTCGATTGCCGATTTCTTCGTATGATGTGATTTTGGGAATGGATTGGCTGAGTCAGTATGAGGCTCAGATTGACTGTCTGAAGAAGCAAGTGAGTTTGCTTGTGGCTGGAGAGAGAGTTGTATTTCAGGGATTACGAGGTGTTCTCTCCAGTCTGATTTCTGCGTTAGAGGTGAACAGAATGTGGAAGAAAGGATATCCAGTATTTTTGGCTTCGGTGCGGGATCTGAACCTGGAGGTTGGTTCTGTTTCTGAGATCCCTGTGGTACGGGAGTTTACTGATGTTTTTCCTGAGGAGTTGGTTGATTTACCTCCGGATAGAGATGTGGAGTTCTCTATCGATGTTTTTCCGGGTACCGCTCCGATATCGAAAGCTCCGTACAGGATGGCACCGAAAGAACTTTCTGAGTTGAAAGTTCAGCTTCAGGAGTTGGTTGACAGAGGGTTTGTACGTCCTAGTGTTTCTCCTTGGGGAGCACCTGTTCTGTTTGTGAAGAAGAAGGACGGTACACTCCGTATGTGTATTGATTACAGAGATTTGAACAAGGCCACGATCAAGAACAAGTATCCTTTGCCTCGGATAGACGACTTGTTTGACCAGCTTTCCGGATCTTCGGTGTTTTCGAAGATTGATTTGAGATCCGGATATTATCAGGTGAAGGTGAAGGAATCTGATGTGGTGAAGACTGCTTTCAGTACTCGGTACGGGCACTACGAGTTCTTGGTTATGCCTTTTGGGGTAACCAATGCGCCTGCGATTTTCATGGATCTGATGAACCGAGTATTCAGGGAGTTCTTGGATCAGTTTGTGATCGTCTTCATCGACGATATTCTGGTATATTCTGCATCTGAGGATGAACATGCCAGACATTTGAGGATTGTATTGGAGACTCTGAGGAGGCATCAGCTGTATGCCAAGTTCTCCAAGTGTGAATTCTGGCTGAAGAGCATTTCATTTCTGGGGCATGTGATTAGCGGAGAAGGCATTTCTGTAGATCCCCAGAAGATTCAGGCGGTTGCTGATTGGCCAAGGCCGACTACGGTATTTGAGGTACGTAGTTTCTTGGGCATGGCCGGGTACTATAGGAAATTTGTGAAAGGATTTTCACAGATTTCGACTCCTCTGACGAGACTGACTCAGAAGTCAGTTCCTTTTGTTTGGACACCGGAGTGTGAAGCTAGTTTTCAGAGATTGAAGGATTGTTTGACTTCAGCTCCAGTGTTGGCGCTTCCGTCAGGTACGGAAGGTTTTCAGGTGTTCAGTGATGCTTCACTGAAAGGACTGGGATGTGTCCTGATGCAGCATGGTCAGGTAATTGCTTATGCTTCGAGACAGTTGAAACCACATGAGAAGAATTACCCGACACATGATTTGGAGTTAGCTGCAGTTGTTTTTGCTTTGAAGATTTGGCGGCATTACCTGTATGGCGTCACATGTGAGATGTTTACTGATCATAAGAGCCTGAAGTACATTTTTACTCAGAAGGATCTGAATCTGAGACAGAGGCGGTGGCTCGAGTTGATCAAGGATTATGACCTGACTATTCAGTATCAGCCTGGGAAGGCGAATGTGGTAGCAGATGCTTTGAGCAGGAAGTCTTCTGGATTATCAGGTATTCAGTTTACTTGTGATGACTTTCTGATTCGTGATTTGGAAAGATTGCAGTTGGAGGTGATTTCCTCCAGTGATTTGGAGTTGGCTCAGATGAGTATTCAGTCTTCTTTGGAAGCAAGGATTCAAGAAGCCCAGAAGTCAGATTCTGATTATTCGAAGTTGCTAGCTCAGATTGGATCTGGTAAGACTCCTGAACTTCGAATTTCTGATTCTGGTGCTATTTTCTGTAAGAACAGGTTGTGGGTACCTGTGTTTGGAGATTTGAGGCGGGAGATTCTGTATGAATCTCATCATTCAGGCTACACTGTTCATCCAGGCAGTGGTAAGATGTATGCTGATATGAAGCTTTTGTTCTGGTGGCCTGGGATGAAGAAGGATGTGGCGGAGTTTGTGTCGAGATGCGAAGCCTGTCAGTTGGTGAAGGCAGAGCATCAGCGACCAGGTGGACTGTTGCAGTCGTTGCCTATCCCTGAGTGGAAATGGGAGGAGGTAACGATGGATTTTGCTATGGGTTTCCCTCGATCACGACAAGGACATGATGCTATCTGGGTAGTTGTGGATCGATTGACGAAGTCAGCCCATTTTCTTCCGATCAGACAGACGGATTCAGTTGAACGCTTGGCACAGATATATGTGAAAGAGATAGTCAGATTGCACGGTGTGCCTCGCGTGATTGTATCTGATCGAGATGGACGTTTTACTTCCAGACTTTGGAAAGGCGTTCAGCAAGGCTTGGGTACGAAATTGCATTTCAGTACAGCCTTTCATCCTCAGACCGACGGACAGTCTGAGAGGACTATTCAGGTACTGGAAGATCTGTTGAGACTTTGTGTTCTGGACTTTAGCGGAAGCTGGGAAGATCATATTCCGCTGATTGAGTTTGCCTATAACAACAGTTTTCAGTCCAGTATCGGTATGGCACCGTACGAGGCTCTGTATGGCAGGAAGTGCCGTACTCCTTTGACTCTGACGGAGGTCGGAGATAGACAGACTTTGGGTGCCACTTTTGCTGATGAAACTGCTCAGAAGGTCAGTTTGATAAAAGAGAGATTGAAAGCCGCTCAAGATCGTCAGCAGAAGTATTACAATCAGAAGCACAGATTTGTTGAGTTTCAGGTCGGTGACTTTGTGTATGTCAAAGTCAGCCCGATGAAAGGTGTGAGCAGATTTGGTCAGGTAAGCAAGCTTAGTCCAAGGTATGTTGGACCATTTGAGATTTTGGAAAGAATTGGAAAATCTGCTTATCGCCTATTGCTTTCTGATTCTATGCCTGATGTGCATAATGTGTTTCATGTATCCACTCTGAGGAAGTGGGTATCCGACTCTGGGAAGAAGGTATCAGCTGACGAGGTTGAGATTCAGGAGAATCTGGCGTACAAGGAAGAGCCAGAATTGATTTTAGCGTACGACGTCCGCAAGTTGAGAAATAAAGAGATTCCGATGGTTAAAGTCCAGTGGAAGCACCGGACTGCACGGGAAGCAACTTGGGAAAAGGAGTCTGATATGAGACGGTCGTACCCGTACTTGTTTTGACTGCGTTTGGATTGGATAATGTCGAGGACGACATTTTTCTGAGTTGGGGAGATTGTAATATTTCAAACTGCTCCAGTATCGTCCAGGACGATCTGGGATCGTCCTGGGACGATCAGTGTATTTTTAGTTCCAGAATCTGTCCAGAATTGCTCTAAGTGTTTTCCTGTAGGGATCGTCCAGGCCGATCGAGGTATCGTCCCGGGACGATCTGTGGATGGCACAAGTCAGTGAGTAGAGGTTTTTATCGCCTATGAATAGTAAACATCGTCCTGAAAAATCGTCCCTGGACGATGGGATTTTGGTCTGATCGTCCAGGCCGATCTGGACGATCGGCCGGGCCGATCTGTGTTTTATAAAGCTTATTTCAGTCGATTTGAAGAGAGAGAAAATAAAAAAATAAATATCTGATTTTCAGCTCTGAGGAGAGAGAAAAAGAGGATTTTGGAAAAGTTGATTTCGGGAAGACGCGGAGCCGTTTTCGATCGAAGTGACTGTTGAGGAATTTGCTGTGCTCGAGGTAAGGCACATTCCGTCTTTCTCAATTTTTAGTTCCGTCGCGGTTGGCGGTATTTTTCTGTCCGGATTTCGTTTTCGTTACGGTTTTTCGTCCGTATCTTTTGATTGGTTCAGTTTTTACCGCGTAAGTTTCTGTATATCGTTGCCGTGCCGGGTGTGCACGTTTTGACTATATTTTGAAGATTTTCGTCCGGGTGTTTTTGATTCGACTGTGTTTTTAGTCGACCGGATTTTTCTGTGAAATTGGAAATTCTCTGTGCAGTAGAATAAATGTTCTGGAATGTGATTATCTATGTTCTGTGCGAATTCGGTAAATTTTCTTTGCAGGAAATTTGTGTAAATTCTGTATACTGCCGTTGTGCTGCCCGATTTTCGGGTAATTTCTGAAATGTCCGAATTTCTTCTGAATTGTAATGCTATATGAATAAGCTATAAAAAGGGAGTTATAAGGGGCCTGAATCCTATGAGATTCAGTTAGTGAAACGGAAAATCTGAAATGAGCTCAAATCTGAAATCTGATATCTGTTCTGTTCCGGATCCGATGAATTCTGTTCTGGTGCTATAAGCACATCTGTTTTGGTGCCGTGAGCACAAAGGGAGACATAAGGGGCCTGGATCCTATGAGATTCAGTCAGTGTCTGGGAAGGGAGGTATAAGGGGCCGGAATCCGTAGAGATTCCGTCAGTGTCAGGGCATTTAGCTATATGTATCTGTTCTGTTTTCTGTATCTGTTCTGTTCTGTACGAAATTGTAATTCTGATATGATATGCTCCGTACGATTCTGATTTCTGATTCTGACTCTGTGATTTGTTCTGTTCTGATATGATTTGTACGATTCCGATTCTGATTTGATATCTGTCCGTATACGTTCTGATTTCCGATTCTGTTCCGATTTCTGATCTGATTTCTGTCTGATGAGTTTGGTTTTGGTTTCTGAGAATTTAGATTGGTGGTTTGTTGCTTTGCTGAGCTGTTGAGCTCACCCTTGCTTTCTGGTGGTTTTCAGGTTCTGGGAAGGGCAAGGAGGTCCAGGATTAGTTTCAGAGTCTGATCCGATTAGGTACTTTTGTACTTTTGATTTTTTGTACAGTCATGGCTTTTCTGTTCTGTCTTTCTTTCTGTCGAAAGCCATGCACTGTTCTGTAGATGATTATTTTGATGAAATGAAAAAGATAGATGTTTTGTTCCGCTGCATTTGATGTTTTAGTAGCTCTGTTGTTCTGTGTTTTTCTGTTGAGTTAAGAATTTGGAAGATCAGTTCAATAACCTAATCCAAAGCCAGATCCTGGATAAGCAAGAAGGTCTCTCGTCGCGATCCGGCTCGGGCGGGATCCGTCCCCGTCGGGTCGGGTCGTGACAGGTTGGTAGAGCGTGATGTCACATCATGGGCTCTGACCTATGATGGTGGATTTCGTTATGGAGTTATGACAACAAATGCATCAGAGTCATTTAATGGAGTTCTTAAAAGAGCCAGGGGTTTGCCTATTCAAGCGTTGATTACAGCAATATATTATAATGTTGTGTCTTTACACTTGAGAAGAAATGAGATGCTAGAGGGTTCCGAATTTGATGCAACCAGCCTCTTTGCACCAAGAGTACAAGCAACACTGCGAAAGATCGAGCAAGAAGCACGTAGGTTACCACAACCCATTCGAATAAATATGCGTGAGTTTCAAGTGGTTGACATGTCATCTCGGTCTTTCAGGGTTGATTTAGTGGACAATAAAAATTGCATTTGTACTTGTGAGAAGACTATTATATATCATATCCCGTGCCCACACGTAGTTAGCTGCATATCAGTGTTACGACAAAGTCACTACAATTATGTCTCACAATACTACAGCTTGGACAATTACAAGATGACTTATGCTGATCCATTTCATAATATTCCAGATCGATCTACTTGGGCACAACATGATCCATCAAGTGGCATACATCCACTCCTACCCCCAAATTTTAGAAGACGTTCTGGGAGACCAAGAACAAACCGTTTTAGAAACACAATGGATGAGAGAATTGGTCAAAGTAATAGAAAATGTGGTGCATGTGGCATAGTAGGACATAACAAAGCAACTTGTCCTACTAGGTTAGTTTTAAATTTCAAATTTTTCATATCAAGAATGCTTTTCATTATTCATAGTTTTTTTTTCATTATCTGTAGAACCAAAATTAATTAGTTTTTTGTATCAAGAATTATTTTCATAAGTTGTTTATTTTTCATATTAAAAATGCTATGTTTTGCTAATGTCATTAAAATTTTATATTATTTATGCTTTCATAACATTTCCTTTTCCTACCAGGTTTCATGGCAGCCGCAGAAGATAGGGGCCGCGGGCGCCGCAGGCGCCCTTCTAGTGTGGAGGCATCCACACAACCATCTGTACATACCATTCAACCTAGCATTTCTTCACTTGCAGGCAGCCACCGAGCAGCCCATCCTGAGCAGGTAAATTTATATACATTAGTTATTGCTTCATTGTTCAAATAAATAATCTCAAATATGGAAACAATTTTATTATTTACAGGGCACTATATTGGAGGCTGCTTCACACTTATTGATGGTCCATGAGTGGCCCATCAATTGCCCTAGGTTCATGGAGGCTTTAGTTTTTGTGTGTTTGGACAGTGTCAGTCAGATGAGGTATAGGAGGATGGATCATCACTTGCTTACAGCTCTGGTTGAGAGGTGGTCGCCACAGACGAATACATTTCACCTGCCAGTTGGTGAAATGAGTATTACGTTGCAGGATGTTTCTATGATATTGGGGATACAGATTGATGGACCTTCTTTTGTTGGACACCCAATTGTTGGATCAGGCAGACGATGGCTGAGTTGGCCAGATTGTTGTGATGATTTACTAGGCCAGCATCCGGACCCAGATATTTTGTATCATGACCCATTCAATCCATGAATTACAGCGAAGTTTAAGATGGGCCAGGCACATGCGCTGACATGTGTTCCACTAAGGTGGCTGAGGTGGAGTTTTTGGAGGGACTCCTACATTGATCTATATGAGATGGATTTTTGGAGGCATGTGCGAGCTTACATTTTATTTATACTTGGATGTCACCTGCTCCCAGACACTTCAGGCTCTGAAATTCATTTACAGTACTTGCCGTTGATGGAGGATATAGCAATATTCAGGACATACTCACTTGGAGGTGCAGTACTAGCTCATTTGTATAGGGAGCTATCTGAAGCAACTAGACCAAAACGAGCCAACATTGCAGGTTGCATCCACTTATTACAGATATGGTCTTGGGAGCATCTGCATGTTGGGAGACATCAGCTTCATGTACCATTTCCTATTCAGCTTGATGGTTTGAGTGTTGGAATAAGGTAATCTATTATATTTATGTTATTTAATTTTAGTTTTATTGCTAATGTATTAATAAATATTAAATAGGTGGAATGATGAACGACTTCGGGAGGTACCTGTAGGAAATGTTATGACATACAGGGATGAACTTGATGGCTTACTGGAGAGTCAGGTATGTTAAGTATAATTATATTGATACATTTTAATCATATTTGTTCCATATTATGACGAATAATTTGTTATATAAAAATGATACAGGTAATATGGGAACCATACACTGCAGAGATTCGTGCTCAGGTTCCAGAGATATGCACTTCAGGTCAGGACACTTGGCTCTCTAGAGTTCCTTTGATCAGTTGGAAAAGGGTTGAGTGACATCTCCCTGATCGAGTACTACGACAATTTGGATATTGCCCTTCAACTGATATCATGCCAATGGATCCTAGTTTTGTAAGAGTTGATGGACGTGGTAAGTCAGATACTGATTGGGCATTATATCACCAGGAAAGTATTGCACTATGGGAGAGCAGGAGAGCATACATTGTTACTGGAGAGATTCCTGGGTTGGACTATGATTATAAGGTGAAGCAGTACTTAGCATGGTTTCATTCTTGGGCTACACTATACATGCTAAAGCCCCCAGTGGATCCTCCGAGTACATACTATCCAAGATCACCAGCTGAACGTCACATGGTAAGTTTAAGTTATTTAAATTTCATTATATGAAAAATTTTAACTGAATTAGTTATCCTGGCAGCGAGATTTCTTTGTGAGCATGGAGAGAAGATTGCAACCACACTTTGGCGGTACTGAGGGGACACCTTTACAAGTGGATGTGAATATTGTTGGAGATATGTGCCAAAGATTGCGACAACAGATATACATTGACGATGCTCATTATTTTGATGAGGCAGATACTCAGGTGTTTAGTCCAGCCATTCCGACTACAGATCCATATGATGCTGGGCCATCCTCCTATCCTGATCTTGGTCCCTCTCAGAGCCACTTCGCAGCTGAGTTTGACGTCGCCTCCACACCTCAGTTCGTACCTTCTTCCTTGGGAGAGCCCCCAGTTACTCAGCAAGATGTTAGTGATCAGGACCAGCGTCATCTACGTACCAGGCCACTACGAGCACCTCAGCATTTTACTCCAGGCACTGATGCGATTCCACATCGACATAAAAGGAGGCATTAGTTTTTTGTATCATGTATCTTTTAGTTGCTTTAGTTATATTTTGTTGTTTATGTTTCTTATTGTGCTACTATGAAACTACTATTTTGTTTAATTGTTTAGTATTTGCAATGAAGAACTCTTGTTTGCTTAATTGTTTTGTAATGATTTAAACAGGATAACATAACATATTAAAAAAAAGACACTCTTGCTGTTAAATATAAAGTACGACGGGCATGAAAATATAAAAGATGGCATCGAATAAGCGATGCTACAAGTGTACTAATTCCTAAGCAGCATATGCATACGTGATTGGAGCTGTGACTGTGTTGGACAACACCTCATCTTGAACTCAAACTCATACTGTAGGTCCTGCCAATCCTCAAGTTTGAAGAACTCTCTTAGCTGACCATCAAGTGTTACCTCCTTCATCCGATCTTTGTAAAATTTTTTAATAAATTTGTCATATCTCGAACACCAACTACGATAAAAAATGACATGCTCATGATCAAGGTGACTACAGTCGAGATCTGGTGGTGAATAACCCTCGTCTCGGTGGCGTTTCAGCTCGTGGTATCGCATCTGTAAGAAGTGAGGGCTAACAAAATGACCGTTAACCTCTCTGAACCTAATTTCAAGTGATTTCCAACCTGCAGCATTCAAAAATTTTTTAGTGCTGAAAAGTTTTACCACGATCAACTCAGCATGTATAGCCCAGAGCCTATCATCCTCTTCTTCTGACCATTTGTGGAGACAGCACCGAAAAAACTCATTTGCATTCGCCTTTCGCTCTAATGGAGTATCACCGGCTCGTGCTATAGAAGCATGAATCCTACGACTTTCTTCATCAAATCTTTCTTTGTTGGGTACTCCTTTGATGATCTCCATATATGACCAACTCATTTTGAGTGACTTAACAAAAATGCTGCATATGCTATGTATGTACTCTTTAAATAGGAGAGTGTAAACATATGCAGCCAAAATATACATTAACATATTATTGGACCTTTTAACTTTATAGTCTATCTGTTAGGACTAGATATAGCCAGCTATATGATTTGTCCAATCATGTACAAGTAGATGACATAAGAATCCAATGCTTTCAATGACATCTCCTAACAGAGGAATCCAATATTCTCATTAAGTAATTCAAGCAGCATGTGCATCTATTATTTTTTTAAAACAGAAAAATCCAATGTCTACTTAGAACATTTCTATTAAAACTTTAATAATTCATTTAAATATTTAATAATTCAAAAAAAACATTTATTTAATTACATATAAAAAAATTTTCCTACAATTATAACTTTCTTTTAAATTTAAAATTATCAATCAATTTTATTATATTATTGAATTTATTAATCGGATTAAATTTATTTAAAAATTAACAATCAAATTATTAATCTGATTATATTCTTTAAGTAATTAAATGTATTAATCATTAATATTAATATGATTAAATTTAAATTGATATAATACTCATTAACTCAAACAAGTTCTTTCTACAAATTCTTCCAAACAAACTAATTTTTAAGCTTTCTTTAAAAAAAAAAAAAATAATAGGCAAATTTATATAATATGCAAATTTTTAAGCTTTCTTTTTAAATTTATATAAAACAGAATATATAGTAATTGATCATAATCCTATTTAGTTGCAATTTTTTTTTTTATTAACAAGAGTAAGTCGCCCGTTCAACGGGCGACTTACCACACTTACATTATTCTGTGAGTAAGTCGCCCGTTCAACGGGCGACTTACCACACGTATATAATCCCGTAACTTCAATAAATAACGGTCTGAAGTAAATAACGGTCAGTTGACTAATAAAAGAGGTAAGTCGCCCGTTAAACAGGCGACTTATCCTAAATAAGTAAGTCGCCCGTTGAACGGGCGACTTTGGCGAGTTTAAAATTTTTTTTTTCGTTGGTTAATCGCTTAATTAAATTTTAAACGGTACTTAGTTTAAAAAATTGCCCCTAATAAAATACCCAAACATTTGTTTCAACAAAGCCGTTTAGTTCAAAGCCTGAGGCTTGTGCGGTCCTGCCTGCCTCGGCCGCCTCCACAGCAACAGCGGGAAGGTCTGCATCGAAGAAGAGAGCGCGCACTTTTTCCCGAAGAAGCGAACATTTGTTCTTATCCAATCCTCTCCTTAGAGGCTAGATAAGTACTCTCGATTGATTTCTCAGATCTCGATCTCGATACGACGGTGAAAATTATCATCAGACCTGAGTAGTCGGCCCTCCACGTCGTCTTGTTTAGCTTATTTTTGTGCGTTACTCTGTATTCCTGGTCGTATTTTTCCAGTTTCGCATCCGGATAGTAAATGGAGAGTTTTTGAGATTTTTGTTGCTGTTTGAGCGGCGAGTCAAATCGTTTACTTCGGAAAATCTCTGCTTATATAAGGTGAGTCTGTCTTATGACTTCCTGAGGATTGCTTATGGTTTTATTTCTGAATATTATCGTCTGGAAGACTGGAACTGATCTGTATAAGTTCATTTGTCGTTCCTGATTTTGGTCTTTTACTTTTGTTGGCGGGAAATTGAGATTTAAAATACTAGCTCGCATTTTTGTGTGATTTATTGGGCAATTGATCGTGCTTTCGAATAGTTAGGTTTTTTGTATTTCTGTTTTACAGGTTACATTTCCTTCGGGCTAGGGTTTTGGGTACTCGGTGTTTGAGGTTATGTTGCTGCGGATGATGATAAAAAATTGCGGAGGTTTTCCCTTGAAAATTTAACTTGATTAAAGTGAATACATGATTAAGTTTGAAAAATAAGACACTTCGGTAACACGTTTTTAAAGGTGTTTGCATCTCTTATAATCTTGAAATAATTTCGAGATAATTATTCCACCACTTGTAATTTTAAAGGGATTTTCTGTATATATATAAATAGTTTTTCCATTCTATGCTGAAATTTGATTTTTCCAGTTTGCAAAACCTATTTCATTTTTATAATGAACTTGGAGTTTCCCTGCCTCCTCCCATGTTTGATCTGGAGTGACCCAATTGAATAATATGTCTGACATAAATAGCTATTTTGCTAGGTCTGGTGATGCGGGCTTTCAATTTATTGGTGAATTGGACTTTTTTAATTTTCCAGCAAAGACATATTGCAAATGGGAATCTTAATAAATTTTTTTCTGATGGTGTATGGTTTCTTTTCTTAGTTGATATTGTTGGCCCATGTTGTACTGGAGATTTTTCTTTTATGGATGGAGGGATAGTTGAAGTGATTGGCAGCAAGGGATGCTCAAGGCTCTTTTTGAGCACTGTCAATTCTGTTACAAGCATTACAAGTATGAAATCCTCAGAGTTTCTGTCTTCATCTTCTTCAACCATTTCCGGGTCCGTTGGTCCTGCAAAAATTGGACCCTTTAGCGGTCTTGTCATATGCGTGACTGGTCTCTCTAAAGGTAATTTCTTGTCTAAATTTTAAATTTTATTTATGCAGTATATTTCTAGCAGTTTTCTTGACTATTGAATCTAAGTTATTGGAAGAGACGCTTAATGGATGCTTTTTGGTCTCTTGAAAAATTTCAACAAGAAAAAAAAAAAAAGAAATATAAAAATATCTGGTTATGAGATACTTCCTATAGGCTATAATAGCAGTTTTGCATATTTTAGTTGACCTGTTGGCTATATCTCAGTGCAAGTCCAGTGGTTATGAGGAGTGATTCAAACCCCTGACATTGTTGTTTGATTTTCAAAAGATGCTGGAACTTCTGGTTTTTGAAAGAAATGGCTTCTATCCAACGCACTGAAGTATGTCTTAATTTGGTGTTTAACTTTCCACTGATCTTTGATGGGTAGACTAAGTTTTGCTTAACTTTTTTTTTTCTTAAACAAACATATGATATGCATGGAATAATGGAACCTAGTTAGTTGAAAAAATATTGATCAGGTCAAGCTTTGTATTATGGCTTCTTAGCTAGCTATTAATGCATTTATTGGATAATTAGTTTTTTTTTTTCTTCTAGTTAGAACTTTAAATGGATTATCCTGCTGTTTGTTTTTACTTTTTAATTAACTTCAACAGTTTTATCATCCTCATAATCTTATTATGAAACAGAAGCAAGACGACAGGTCATGGCTGCAGTAGGAAGGCTTGGAGGTCAGTACAGCTCTAGTTTGCATCCCAGATGCACGCATCTTGTGGTCCAGATATCCTGTTAGACCGTGCCATTGTTGTTGTTGATACCTTTAAACTTTATTTTCTCAGCTTAAGTAGTCTCTCATTCTTGCGCACATATCCTGTCAGATTTTTGTTCAATTTTATGATGGCTTTTGGTGTTTTTGGGACAATTTACTCGTACCTGGTTAGTAGTCATGTATAAATTCATGAAGCAAAATTAATTTGTAATAATATAAAATTTCATCTTTTGTCACCTTAACATCCATACAGCTGTGCTGGGAGAAAGTTTGAGCATGCTTTGAAGCATGGTCAAAGAAGTGGCCTCTTTGTTGTTACTTTGGGTTGGTTTGTTGACAGTGTCAGGAAGAACGGTCAGCCTTGATTTTATCCAAGTGAATTTGACTTTCTTTGCACTATACAAGCTCCCATTTTACTTCGAAAATAATATCAAATTGTCACTTTTATTTTATAAATTTTAGTCATTTGAAATAATCACATCAGCTGATTTAAAAAATACATTTCAGCTGATGATGGTAGCAATCTAATTTTTAGTTTATCTAAATAACTCTATATAACATTATTTACTATAACTTACTAGGTTGGCCTTTCGCCTGATTCGCCTTCGAAAATTAGTATATCGTGGATATTTTTCATACCCCTTTTCTTAATGACTCTGCACATTTCTTTAACTTTTATAGTGAGGTTGAATGAATCTCAATATATCGTTAAAAATTTTGGAGAAAATGGCTTTCCGCCAGTAGAGTCAGATGGATTTTTTGGCCTCCCTGGAACTGAAAAGTCTTGTCTTCCGCTAACACATGTTGGGGTTGATAAGTCTTCCAATGGGATCATCAGCACAGGGCAACTTCTTCAACAGCCACTGTGGAAAGAATGTAGCAGTGGACCACTCTTTTCCAATGATTTTATTTTCATTGATCCAGATGTATCAGTTGAATTGAGGAGAAAGGTAAAATGGCCTCAATTAAATGTGCCCTTCTAAATAAAATATTGCAAATATTTGTTTTGTATTAATAAATTATATATCTATATCATATTTTTCCTTTATAGGTTTTTGATGCAGCTAGTTGGGAAGGTGCAAAATTCCTGGATCATTGGTTTATAGGTTCTCGCGCAAGCCATATTGTTTGTGAGAGTTCTTCCATTCAAAAATATATTGGCCATGCTGATAGCCTTGTGACGGTAAGAGCCTTAGAGGTGTTGCATTTTATTTAGATCTCATATTAACATAAAACATTGTTTTTACCAATTTATTTTATTATTTACATCTGATTTTTTTGCTGTTGAACTTTTCAGCCACCATGGATTATCAAAACTGTAAAGGAGAAGTGCTTGCAGCGGCTAGTGCACTTATCTTCTGATCTAGTTAGGCACGTTGCAATGATTCTCGAGAACAATCAAATCAATCAAGTAGGACAGGTGCCATACTTGATTAATGCTATATTACATCTTTGAAGCACTTCTTTCTTGGATTTAGGTTTCCACAATCTTATTCCAAGTCGTTGTCTCTCTCTTTGTAAACATGTTCATTGCTTTAAATACTTTTTAGCGCACTGATGCTTGCGATAGTTGCTTTTATACCAAAATTTAGTGGAGACTGAGATTTGGGAAGCCTTCTTCATGAGAATATGTGGGGATGATGAAGGGAGTAGGGTTGGGGTTGTTTTTTATAATAAACTTAGCAGATATTTAAGCGGACGATGGAGCTCTAAATTGGATCAAATCCTAGCCTAAGAAATTTACATGCATGTGAACTTTCTTTTCTTCATGCATGTAATAAACTTTATATAAGTTAGAGGGGTTTTGGAATTAGAGGTTTCAGGGATAGAGAGAAATAGAGATTGGAGAACGGTTAGGGAAATTCAATCTCATTAACAACATAGAAATTAAAACTCAATAAAACAAAATTATCATACACTACATAATTGTAAATTTTTATGTTTTAAGCCATTGGCATGCAAACATATAGAATATTGTACAAGTATCACTTTAAATGATGTGAAATGGCATATTGATAGTAAAATTATTAATGATGCATTTAAGTATTTTAGTTATCAATTTTTTGGAAAATAATTTTCATAAACCTTTGTGTGCTTTAAAAGATGCTCGTGGCACTATAATAGAGGATTGATTATTGCTAATGAATGCACTCTACAGATTCATAGAGATTAATGGAAGATAGACTGTATGTTTGTGCCCCAAAGATTTTCCTTGAAGGGAATGTGGCTCCCAATAGGATTTATTTTAATTATGAGGGTAAAGATTTCCTAAAGGAGTAAGCTCCTAAGGTTAATGACATCATATGTATATTTAAGAACACTTTTGATTAAGAAGGCAATACTTGCGTACAGTCTAGGTAGGATTATTGTATTTTTGGTTAGGTCAAAATTTAAATGTACCCTATGAGGGCTCTATGGAAATAAAGTCAAATATAATTTGAGGATGAAGGTGTGAGATGTTTTTTAGGAATCAAAGATAATAGGTTCAAAGGCATTGAAATAGATGTGAAAGAGAGACTCATAGCTACACAGTCACCGAATGGAGATGCCTAGATTGGACTTACACATTTGGTGGCACCTGCCGTTATATAAGAGTGAATAGAGTGAGGGAAGAAAACTCTAATTAAGATCCACCCATGAATCCTTGATTTTGGTTGTTGTAGCTCTGATTGAGGATCTTTGTTAACAACCTACTTCTTTCATGGGAACCTTACAAGCTTAATAACATTGTTGTAATCCTAATCTAAGGAGTGGAGGGTGAACTTGATCAATATCCCATGATTCCATTGCTTTGGGTTGTCAAAGCCCCAGTTCACCTAGTTATGAGGCAATTTAATGATCTTTATTAGCAATCATGAGTTATCTCATATAATAAAACCTCGCAGACTAGGGGAAGGGGAATGAGTCCTAGACCTTATGTCTGGCATATGTCTTAAACCTTATGAACAATCTTAAACTCTATGATCGACACAAGTCCTAAACTCTAAGGCTAATGAGGAGGGTAATATCAAACCCTAGGTTCGAAAGGTAACACCTCAACAGCTTAGGACATGATGAAGAGGTTGACCTTTACTCTTGAAATAGACTTCAAAATTCAAGATTGATTATACTCGTGCTCTACTTAAATGGGAGTTTCATTTATGAGAAATTACAAGTAGAACATGTAAGAGTAAGTGATGAGGAAATCTTCAACGATTTCGACACATGTACTATCAGGAGACGCTGGAGATCGACGGCCACGATCATGAGTTGTATTTTTAGTCATTTTATGTAGTAGTTTATTTTTATTTTATGTTTTTCCATTTTTGTCCTTATGGGCATTTGGTCGCTATTGTAGCCCAAGGAGCATTTTAGTCTTTGATTTTCTTTGTCATTTTGAGGCCTATATATATGGCCCTTTTCTTATGTAATAGTAGTTTTGATGAATAAAAATTTGCCACTTATGTTCTCTTTGTGAGTTCATCCTCCCCGATCTCTTAGTGAGTTCGTAGGAGAAACTAGATCTCTTTGTGAGTTCTAGGTTTTCTTGTCTTTCATTTTTCTTTTAGTTCTCTTGATCAATTCGTTGTTGTGAAGATTTGGATTGAAGCCACTGGTGGGAGATTGGAGTTTCATGCTTTGGATCCCGAGAATTTTCCCCCACAATCTCCCCTCCCTTGCTCACTGCCGCCGTCCATCCTGGACTGTCCAGGCCATCGGCCAGCAGCCCCGCTCCCCCCCTAGCCCGTCGCCTAGCATCCACCTTGCCGCCGGCTCCCCTCCTTGGACCCAAGCTTGTTTGAATTTCAAATCCCTAATTAAGTCAATTTCCTAATGAGTCTTCATCTATTTAGGAGAGACATTTAAGGGGATTAATGCTCCTTTTGAAATTCAAATTCTATTCCTTCTTAATACATCAATTTTAAGAGTTACTTAAGAGATAATCCAATCTGAAATTATAATTTCAGATTTGATTAGGAATTAATTATTCAAACGTGGGCCCCTCCTTTTAAATTCCAACGCCTCTCTCTCCTTGCTCTATGGCCGGCCACCCTTACCCATTAATCCTCTCTCCAATTACATTAATTGCCTCCCATTAATTCCCCTAATCCCTCACTAACCATCGCCCCCCTTTCCTTTGGAAATTAATTTGATTTTCAAATTAGTTTCACCCTCCCCTCCACTTCTCCTCACCCGAATACAATTTCAGAATATGAAATTGTTTTTTCTTCTGAAGCTTTTCTCTCCTACCCGCGCTCCACTCTGGACTTGGCTTGATTTCTCCAACCAAGTTCCTCCTCCAACTTTAGAAATCTGACATTATTCCAGATTTGGTAATCATTGCTTTTCCTCGTGGCCTCTCCAACCGGCCACCCCTCTTTGGGTAATCAGTCAACCCTTGGCAATGATGCATTGGCGGAACCCGAATGGAACTTTGAATTTGTGCATGACGATCGAGATCAAGTTGACATTCTCCAATCACCGTTCTTTGACGTGAGCTTTGATTTCGACGACACCATCGAAGATTACATCGATCGTATCCATTACACCTTAGTTGACGTGATCGACGAGCAAAGATCAAAGGGACGTTGGATCATCATTGGACGACCATCATCCTCCACCCCTCCGGCCACCTATCCAAGAACGAATATCCTAGGTTCCTTCTTCCTCGGAGCGACCTCTATTCTAATGTGGAGACTCTTCTTTCGCTAAAGCCTATACTACTTGAGTGTACGGGCTCCAAAGGTGAGAGTTTTCATTATTAAATCGTGGATTCTTGTTCATTGTCGTAGCTTTACAATTGATCTTTGCGTTTTCTTAAATTGTTTGGGTAACCGACTTCGCTCTTCTTTGCCTAAGCAAGTTAAAAACTAAGAACTCCAAGGATCAATCCTTGTTATAAGTAGTAACTTTATTTTGGGATTATTTTGTTAAATCTGTTCTCTTTAATTTCTTAAAGTAACTCCCGCTTTGTTTCACATCAGTAAGCAAAAAACAAATAAAATTTATTGCATCGATATAATCATAATAAGAGTTCAGTATAGAATTAACAACACTAATGAGAGACACAACAACTGAAAAGTAAATGAGAGAACACAACATAAGCAAAGATTACTCAAATCCAATATAAATATAAATACAAACTACAATATAAACTCAAAAATATCAATTGAAATAATATTACTGAATATTTTGCTTTTGTAGTGATGAATCAAGTAATCTGGTAGAACTTATTATTTGAAAAGTTTTCCAAGAAATGAGTGATATTTTAAACTCAATGAGAAACTTATATTTATTAAAACATAAATGGCAAGCTATTGGGGCATACAACATGAACAATAAAAAAGGCATGATTTACTATGCAATAATATTATAGTAAAATGTCAATCATCAAATTAGAATAATATTCATAGCCTCTAAGGGAGAGTATCATATGTTATGAGATAATCTATAATATGTCATATATATAATCTTTTTCTATGAAAATAATAACCATTGTAATTTTGTTGTCACAACATCAAATGCAATCACACACACATATTTGTGTGTGTACAACCGACTCATCAGCCATTTCTAATTGACTTTTCATATATTTATATGTATCTATAGTTATTTTTACTAAGACACCCCAAAATAAACAAAAGTAGACACCAACACATGGGTATCTAATGAATTCTCTGCAGATTCTTTGACTTGTTTAGCCAATATTAAAAGAGTTTTACCGACTTACACACTATTACAAACATGCATATGTATTCTATATATCATAAGAATGTATTTAACATTATAATCAATACAATCAATGATATGTTCATATTAGAACATGATTTGCAAGAATAAAATTTATGGTATTCAATAAAGGTAATTTGCATGAAAATATATCTTGTTATTATAGGATTCATTTTGACATTCAGGATTTTATACAATAACAAATCTAGACAAAGTTGTATGTTACTTGGTTTTTCATTATACTTATGTAAATGAAATCTACAAAAATATTTGTTAAAAGCTGAATAAGAAGTGTAAGGTTGGCAACCTATAAATTATCTAAGATTTTTTTTTTAATACGAAGGATAAGTCCCCTAACGACGAAGGATATTGCTATTCTCTAATAAATACAAGTCACTTACCTCATGTTTGATAACACTCGAATCACGTTCATTTGGGATCCACAATAAATTGCAAATATCCAAGGATATCTTGAGAGCCAAGTAATACAAATTCTCTATTAAATACTAATATGCATTAACTAATTCGCAACTTAATCCGCATGGGTTACCCCATAAATAATCCAAATCAATTATTATCATTTCCAAGGATTCATCTATCTTTTTGACTGAAGCAGGAATTCTCTAAATTTATTATTAAACATGTAAATAATTCGAAACATCTAAATATCTTTTAAATTAATTTAACAAAACCTAACCATAAGACAGTAATAACAAGATTAATCAAGTTCCTAGGTTGAAAGAACTTAGTAACTCTTTAAATATAGGTTTTTGAGTTAAGAAGGAGAAAGGAAGAAGACAAAGAAGAGGAAGGCTAGCAAGACATGGAATGAAGTGACACGCTGGCTGGAAATGTTATTGTATTATTGTTTTGTTAGAAGTTTTCGGTACAATATTCTCAACTTCACAATTAACATGTACTAGTACTACTAACTGACGCTGTCATTCTTTTGGGCTGACACTTGTTCTTGAATTCTTTTACAGGATACCAATGAGGGACTGTGTAAAATTTTATTGCATTCTAGGAATTCTTATGCTAATGGAAAAATAAAAGATTCCCTTGGGGAGAGACAAAAGTGCACTGAGTTAGCAAAGCTGAGTGTGAGAAATCGTCGTTCTCGATGCATGCAAGTAAGTTAATTGATTGCTCGCCTTCCCTGTTGATGTTGTTTTTATATTGTTGTTTACCTGGTATAAATTATCATCTCAAATACAAGCTATTCAATCAACTGTTTTCGTGCATTATGAGCAATCTTTTGTGTATTTTCTAGAAGGATATGTAATTTTTATGCTTAACAACCAAGCTTTACTTTCTTTGAAATAAATAATATATGGATTATCCTTTTTGTTGGTAAAAAGTTTACCTTCAAGATGTTAACTTAGGGGTGAATCAAGGCATTAACAATGCTTGAAGATCGAAATTAGCTTGATAATTGCTTGAATTTTGATTTACTCTAAATCTAAACCAGTTTACATCGACTTGAGGTTGGCTTGTTTAAGTCATCTCAAAACTGACTCGATCTGTAATTTGTCAAATACAAGAAATTTTATGAATTTTAGGACATGGAAATCTCAGTTCTAGCATGTGGGCAAAGGGAAAGTCAACAATCAATATTAATAAGTAAATTAGGAAAAGCAATAGATGAAAGTTGTGCCGTTATCTACAGTTTCAGGAATAAAAAAAGCCATAAAAGGGAATTCACAAATTGCTATCATTGTAGAAATCAAGAGGTGTGAAGGGAAACAACTGGAACAGATATCAGCAGTGTAAATGGTAGGAATAAAGCAGTAGTATAAAGTAGGGGGCAAATGTCAACATAAAGTAGCTAGAAGCAGAGGTTGGTAGTGAGCCTACTGTGAATCTGTAAAGCAACAAGACGAAGACAAAAAATAAAAAAATAGAGAAAGAAATATTCCACCCCCATTCTCCTTAAACTTAATCGTTGTTGAATTGAATCTATACTTGAAATTCCATGGGCTGAGCCAAGAGTTTTTAGATGTAAACCACTCTCAACATGATAATTTAAATAATAGTGAATCCGCTCCGACCCCACGTAGTGGGATAAAGGCTTGATGTTGTTGTTGAATCCATTCCATTCTTTTAGGAAGTTTCATATGCTTGAATTATACAAGACAACCTAAAGAAATATTACATTTTAAGAATTGACTTGAATATATTAGGCTCTAATGAATTGAACATTTGATATTCATCAATTAAGTCTAAATGTAATTTTTTTCTTTCTACGGAGTAATCCATAATTCATCACAAGTGGGTCTATTATGTTATTGTGTAAGATACCTCTAATATCCACTATCAATTGTGGAGATAAGCTCATCATCTATAATGACTTTAGGAATAAATTAAGGAGACCTATTTGTTAAGTGTTGAAAGTGAATTCACAAGGAGTGTATATGCCACAACCCAACCCAGAGGCTTGAATCAACGAGACTGGAGCAGATGATCGAAAGATTATTTAAAATTTAATTTGTTAGGATTTCTAACAACAAACTAAATTTTTTAATATATTGAAAGAGCCACTAAAATCTCAATTATATTTTAAAATAAAATATTATAACTATTTTTAATAAATACTCTCTCTCAAAGCATTACGCTTATGAGATACGTTCTTTTCTCTTTCACTCATTTAAATTTCTTTGAATGATACTTGCGTATGTTTGTAACACTCTGCATGAGAAAAGTGGAGGTTGCGCTAGGCAGTCGACAATCAGTGTAAAATTTATTGAATAATTATGACATAAATCTTTTAATTCATTGTGTTAATGTTGGGACTTTCAATGGAAATGATGCGATGTATGGCCTGAATACAATGAGAGGTGTGCAAGGGTTGCTGCACCAGTGCCTGGGTATATTGTTAAATAATCAAGAGTTTCACATCACAGATGGATGTGGGCAAAAGAATCTAGTGCATAAAACTAGAATTAGGATAGGTACTTGGAATATAGGTTACCTTATAGAAAAATTAATGGAATTAATAGATATTGTGATTCATAGGAAGATAAATATTCTATTCATTCAGGAAACTAAATGTGTTAGAAATAAGGCTAAAGAGATTGATAGTTTTGGGTTTAAAGTATGGTATTCAGGTATCAGGTGTACTAGAAATGGGGCAGGTGTGATTGTGGGCTTCGTAAATTTGAGCTTTAGGGCCCTAGTTTCTTCGTGTATATTCGAGGAAAGTTTTAACAGATGAAGTTCCAGGGGAAGTTTTCGGAAGGCAGACTAGATAGAGATAGGACACTACCTAGAGATTTCGTCCTCTTAGCGAGGAATTTAAGATCTTGTTGACCTTCGTATAATATCCAAAGGAAACAAAAACGAAATGATACCTATGCTCTGTTGAATCCCGGATATCCCGCAAACCTCGGACTTGACGAATCCATGAATCCCGCTGAAATACTGTAGACGCAGCGCCGTTCGTGTCGCCTCCCACGAATCCCGCATCTCACTTCGATCGTTACCCATTGAGGTCGTTAAATACCGCACCAACTGAAGGCTTCGACATCCACGACACTCAGCACTTCTTCCACGACACTCCTCACACGGAGCTCTCCCGATCTCCTTCTCTGTCCCGAAGTCCCTACTCAGCCCATCGCCTGCTCCCGTCGACCCCATCTCCTTCAACGCCGCACCTCCGACCCTCACCTCTTCCATTCGCTCCCGTCGCTGCTCTCCTGCTAAGACACCGACGCCTCCTCTCTTCCACGATCGTATCTTCTCCTTCCGATCTCCCAGCTTTCTCCGACCTAGCCTCAACCCAATCCGACCTCCTTGATCTTTCGACCTCCCGTCGGCAGAGAGAGAGAGAGAGAGAGAGAGAGAGAGAGAGAGAGAGAGAGAGAGAGAGAGAGAGAGAGAGAGAGAGAGAGAGAGAGAGAGAGAGAGAGAGAGAGAGAGAGAGAGAGAGAGAGAGAGAGAGAAGGGAGAGATCTACATACCCGAACTCCAAGCCGACCTACCTCTCCCCCTCCGGCGTCGTTCCTCTCTGCTGGATCGGAAACCACGACATTTTGATCGGACACGGCGGCGGGAGCTCACAATGAAGGTATCTATCTCCCTTACGCATGCTTCTCGGCCAAATCCCGCAAATTCGCCTAACCGAGGGATTCTTTTATATATATATCATATAATTTATTTTAATTAAGTATAATTATGTTAATTAAATATAATTAATTAAATTTATTATTTTTAATTAATCATAATTTATAAGTTAATTATTATTAATTAATATTAATTAATTATATTTTTATTAAAATTAATTAATATAAGTTATAATTAATTTTAAATTAATTATAACTTATAGTTTTAATTGATTTTTAATAAATTTTGATTAATTAGTTCAATTAATTATAATTAATTACAAATGATTAATTTTAAAAAAATAATAATTATTTAATTAATTATAATTAATTAATATTAATTATAATTAATGAAAATATGCAAATGCTATGTGATCTCTCTCTCCCTCGATCCTCGTGCCACACCGTCAAAGCTCGCAAAGGTACGGATCTTCTAAACTCAGATTTCTTGCGTCGTTGTTTGCATTAGACCGGAAAAACTCCTATACACGCCTTTATTGCGCGTGGTGGGATTGGACGCCGGTCTGATGATTACGACGAAGCGAGCAATCGCCTAAACTCTACTTCGGCGTTCGTGGCGCACCGGAAAACCGCCTATACACGCCTTTATTGCGCGTGGTGGGAAGGGACCCCGGTGCGGCACCTACGGTGAGGCGGGGTCACTCATAAGTACCCCCGAGCGGGGGGAAAGCAAATTGTGTCATTTAAACAGGTACCGTCAAAGACCCCATACACGCCTTTATTGCGCGTGGTGGGATGAACAAAAGAATCACGGCCGCGGTGTCCTCGTCAGAGGGCACCTACCATACACGCCTTTATTGCGCGTGGTGGGAAAGACCCAGTTTCTCGTAGTTTTCCCCTAAACGGGGAGACGCCGGGAAGCTGTCGAAATTTTGGGTGAAATCGTACCTGGACTTGATTGAACTCAAAGAACAATGGTGGACTTGTGAACTTGATTGGACCAAATTGACTTAAAAGAATTCAAACTCAAATGAACTAAGTATTGTGGACATAAACTCAATTTGAACATGAACTTGGACTCTCATTTGAACTTCAATTTGAACTTGAACTTGAACTCAATTCAAAGGACTTGATTTAAACTCAAGTGAGCTTATAATTGGGACATGCATTTGAGCTTGATTTAAACCAAGTGAAAGGGACTTATGAACTTCAAAATGACATAAAGAGTTTTAATTCAATTTGAATGAAAAATACAAGAGGACACTATAATTTGAACCTCATGACTTGAACAATCATGAGGACTTGTAACTTGAACAAGGAAGACTTGAATCAAAGCTCAACCAAGAGAATTTCATTCAAGCTTGACTTGAACAGTTAAACTCAAGCAAAGACCTGGATAGATCACAAGGACTTTGACATCAAACTCAAATCTGCAACAAACTCAAGCAAGCTTTGCTTGAATACAAATAACAATGATTTTTGGACCTAATATGGTTGAATGAAAGGAAACTCAAATCAAACTTGATTTGAATTTGAGTATTGATTTGGGTATTAAGTGGATAAGATTTCAACTATGTGAATATAAGTAAGAGAGTTTGCAAGAACTTAAGGAGACTTGAATAATCTATAAAGAGAATGAAATGATTGTAACATCCCACTTGCAAGTGGAGGGATTTGTCATGCAAGAAAATATACCGGTCTCTTATAAGCACAACGAAATTGGCACCTAAATGAATGTGGCAAGTGGGTGGCTAATACATGTAAAGCAATCAACAATGAACACAATCAACCTGATGGTTAATAACGATCTGCTTATAGACACATCAACCTCTTATGGATCATTGAAATTCATATGTCATGAATTCAACGAATCACTAGCAAACATGAATGAGAGAGTCGTAGTGAGTTTAACCCACCTACGAGTCATTCTTATAAGCAAATACATCTCTCCCCTACAAGCAAGTGCAATCATCAAACCACCTGAGATTGGTGAAAAGGTGAATTTGATGCTGGAGTAATGGTTCTTCTACAAACACTCCTAGGAGCTCGTAGTAGATACGACAATCCCCACCAAGTCAATGGACTATAGAAATGAACAGTTGTAAGGTGTATGACTCCTACTCATATATAACAACCAAAAGATCTACAATACATACATTCTCTTTAGAAATACAGATGTATGTATAATATGTCACTTATGGGTAGATGTAGAAGGACTTCAGTAAATGCAGTATCCTGAAGTCAATTTCAGCCTATAAATGAAGACATCTACCTATCTACATGTAGCAGTTGCGGATGTACTGAAAAGATTAAAGACCACAACAAAATGCAATGAGAATATAACAAGTGCAAGCATATACAAGTACAAGGCAGGAGATTAGTTAGTGCACTACGAGCCACCTACAGAAAATCAACAAATAAGTGCACGACAGTCTACCTGTACAAAGCAGCAAACAACTGATCCAGAAGCTGCTACGCCACGCCACCGGATCCGCAACTTCTATGCAAGCGGACAGAAGACGTCTACAAATACTTTCAAAGTAGCCCTGCATGTGCACTATAAATTGTATACACATAGGTACACTTAAGGGAAAAGTACAATTTCAACCCGCATGGTCCCCGATGAGCGTGTTATTGGTATACACGTGACTTCAAGGGATGCTGCGCGGGTCAACAAGTGAATTCAAATTCGAACCCGATCCTTCTATACGAATCAATAGGAGTCGACAATGTTCGAACCATTAAGCAAATATGTGGCCGTGTCGACCAGAATATTTGTTTTAATACATTAATATTAGACCTTCAAAGCCTAAAATCAAAATAATTCACTCTTAAAAGCATAAAGCTTACGAAACCCGATCCTCTGTCGACAGCCAGACAA
Organism: Dendrobium huoshanense; assembly: GCA_016618105.1. Lineage (NCBI taxonomy): Eukaryota > Viridiplantae > Streptophyta > Magnoliopsida > Asparagales > Orchidaceae > Dendrobium > Dendrobium huoshanense. Next base: position 13,343,756 of record CM028343.1, on the reverse strand, counting down.
AGTCGACAAGGTTCAAGCTTTAAATGAAAATTACCCCCCCAAACACCCCGATGATGGCCGTGTTGAATGCAGATCTGGGGTTCCCAAATATTTTCAAATATCTCCCAAAAGTCTACACAAAATCCAAAGCTCCACTCAAATATCCAAAAATCCACAAATTCTAAAATAAAAAAAAATTTAAAATTGAAATAAATCCATCAACACTTAAAGCAAAATCCATCCACCATCCGCAACAGTTTGTCGAGGCGGACAAATTAAAATTAACTTCAGCTCACAAAGAGCGAAATGCCTAGTCGAAATATCACTAGGATTCATTCTCAAACAATCTCTTGCCAGTAAGGACGTGGTACGTGTCCTCTAACCGGCAGTTTCGCCGCCAAATGGCACTGCAGGTAAACGGTTATGACCCGGGGCCCTCTGAACCGAGTGGTTTTGCCGCCAAATGACACCACAGATAGCGGTTATGGCCAGAGCCAATACGCTCCTTAATGACGTTAAATCCTTGAGATATGAATCAATAGGATATGATCGATAGGGCACAAAGCTCTCTGTAAGTTAAGGTGGATTCAAATTTGTCCCCTTAGACAAACATTCAACCCCGGTCTACAAGGTCCCCTTGGACGAAGCAACCCATGGCTGCCGACAAGGATCCTTCTGTCAGGTTGGGTCGACTACCTCCTCTGACTAAGTAGACCAGGGACCACGATGGCCCGGGACGACGGAACCATGAGATCTTGATCGGGTCTATCATCCATTCCCCCACCATCCGCTTTAAGTGCACGATGGTGAAATTTCCTATTTTAAATTTCAAACTTTTCAAATCTTTCCAAATTCCCAAATCCAAATCCGATTTTCAAATGCAATACCTATGCTGCTACTATATGCCAGATAACATGTATTCTATACGTATCTGATTGACGACTAGCCTTAATCGAAAGTTCTCTCTCGTGATCGGGAGGGGTAATTAACTATAGGGGCTTGCGCCTATAGGAAACCAGAACTCAGATCATAAAGTCCTCACAAAATGAGGGCGAAATCTCTGGGTAGTGTCTTATCTACAAACCCATCTGCCTTCCAAAATTTACCTCGGAATTTAGTTCGTTAAAACTCCATCGCCGAATAAAAAGAAAAGCGCGGCGGGGAGGCCGGGGTCGAATTTTCGGAGCCCACAGATCTGTGTTATGTTTTTTTGTAGGTGTGAGCCCCTATCATTAATGACAACTCTCGATTACAAGAGCTCACTTTTGATAAAGAAAAATTGCATCATATGACTCCTGACTTAGACACATCTTATTGTTAGCTTTGTTCTATATATGAGTAGATATTTTTAGATTTCCATCAGTATGCATGTCATATGTGTTGGTATATTGTTAGATTGGTCCAGTTGGTCCATACGGGATCAGTCCACGCTAACGGAGGCTAAACTTTCCGCCTCATGAACGTCGATCTGACCGCCAAGGCATCGTAGAGTTGTTTAGGAAGGTTTTTGAAGGGAGATAGGAGAGAAATATGAATATAGGTACCATTTAGATATTTTTTTTTATTGTATGCATTAAATAGTTTGTTTTCCTAGGGTTATAGCATCTTGAATCTGGCTGAAATTTGAGATCTCTTAGGTTTTTGGGCTCTAGCGGTGTCTAGAGATTTGGGAGAGATAGATCCTCCTTTCGAATAGTGGATCAATTGTATCTTGTTATTTTCCTTCTGTTAGTTTGATTTTTCCAATAAAAAATACCATTTTTCCGGTTTTTCCTTTGGATTGATTGATTGTTCTAGCTTTTTTCGTCAAGATCTTTAACTTTTAATTGAGATATTCAAGTATTTTCTAACAAATTGGTATTAGAGCAGATTTTGGGATTGTTTGGGGAATTTTTCTGAGCAAATCAGCGACTAATTGTTAGCCGAAAGGGAGTTGTTTTGCTTTTTATTTTTAAAATCAAAATTCAGATTTTTAGTTCAACAAAAATTCGGGTATCGATGGCGGCCAAAAAGTGGGTGCATTTGAGGAAAGCCTCGAAAGGGAGATCGGACAAATGAAATCTAAAATTTCATATTTACAAACTCAAGTTTCATATTTAAAGAAAAAAATTCCAGTCATCTATGACAAAATCGATTCAAATTTTTTCCATTATGGGGGAGATTTGACTAAAGTGCTTGTGGGCCAAAACAAAAAAAAATATCGTCGGTGGTGAGGGAAGTCACTGATAGCTAGGAAATGGAGAAAAGCCTAAGCTAGTCAGATGAAGGGAGGATCAAGAGGTGAAAATTTCAGAAGGAATAGAAAAAAAAGCCTCCCCTAGGGCCTATTCCCATGGATGAGTTCAGTGGAGAGTATCTGGAGAAACGTGAGGGGGTTGGGCATGAGTGGGATGTTGAATTTGAAAGAAGAGGGACTGAATTTGAAAGGTAAGGACTTGATTATGATCGAAGAGGTGTTGAATTTGAAAAGAGCTAGGTTGAATATGATTGAAGAGGTATTGAATTTGAAGGGAGAAGGTGGGCTTGTGATGAAAGGTTTGGGTGCGAGTGGAGGAAGGATGATTGGCACAATTTGGGGGAACCACCCCCTTGGGGAATGAGAAATTTGGGAGGAAGCAGGGTTGAGGGAAGAGATTTGAGAGTGAGAAAACTGAAGATGTATATTTTTGAGGGAGAGGATGCATATGGGTGAATCTACATGGTGGAAAGGTACTTTATTGTCGATAGGTTGACGTATGAGGGGAGACTGATGGGAGCGGGCCTATGTTTATAAGGGAAGGTTTTGGCTTGATACCAGTGGAGGGACATGCAGTGACCTGTACGGAGTTGGAGGGAGTTCAAGGATTGTCTGTAAGAACGAGTCCGAACTGGTAGGGGATGAGACTTTCTACGAGTAGTTCTTCGCCTTGACACAAGTTGATTCAGTGATGGAGTATAGGGAGAGGTTCGAGTACCTTGCTAGCTGATTGGACCACCTTTTTGAGACCGTGCTAAAGGAAAACTTCATGGAAGGACTAAAACCAAAGATTCGGGCTGTAGTCAGAGTGATGTGGCCTTGTGACTTAGGAGAGGTTATAGAGCTAGCTCCGTTGGTGGAGGATCAGAGGCACCTGGAGAGAGGAACGAGAGGCAGCAGTTCAGTAGGCTCGTATAGGATGACCACAACCTTATTGTCATCCAAGGAGCCAACACCAGATAATTTTCGGGGGATTGTAGGAGGAAGACATGAGGACAACTTCAAGAAGCTCACATAAACGAAATTACACGAGAAGAGTGAAAAGGGGCTCTGTTTTAGATGTGATAAGAAGTATACTGTGAAGTTCTGTTTTGCTCCAGGATCGTCCAGGCCGATCTGGGATCGTCCTGGGACGATCTGGTGAAATTTGTTCCATATTCTGTTCTGAAGCTCCAGGAAAAATTTCCTGTAGGGATCGGCCAGGCCGATAGGGTCATCGTCCCAGGCCGATCAGTTCACGGCACAAGTCAGAGAATAGGGGATTTTTTCGTCCAAGGAAATTAATTATCGTCCTGAAAAATCGTCCCAAGACGATGTGGAAATGGTCTGATCGTCCAGGACGATCGAGGCATCGTCCCACGACGATCAGTGGATGGCAAAAGTCAGAGAGCAGAGGTTTTGATCGCTTATGAACAGTTATTATCGTCCTGAGAAATCGGCCAGGACGATGTGATATTGGTCTGATCGTCCAGGACGATCGAGACGATCGGCCGGGCCGATCTGAGTATTACTTAAGGGAAATCAGTCCCTTTGAAGAGAGAGAAATTTTTTATAAAAATATCCGATTTCTGATCCGAGAAAAAGAGAAAAAGAAGAAAAAAGAAAAATTGATTTTGGGAAGCCGCGGATCCGTTTTCGATCGACGAGACTGTTGAGGATTTTGCTGTTCGCAAGATAAGGCACAATCCGACTTTCTCAATTTTCAGAACCGTCGCTGTTGGCGGTATTTTCTGTCCGGATTTTGTTTTTGTTAACGAATTTCGTCCGTATTTTCCGACTGTTTAGTTTTACCGCGTAACTTTCTGTATATTGTTGCTGTGCCGGGTGTGCACATTTTGAGTATATTTTAGAGATTTTTGTCCGGACTGTTTTGATTTGGCGGAGTTTTATTTCACCTGTATTTTTCTGTGTGAATATTAAATGCTGTGGCAATAGAATAAATGTTCTGAAATATTGTTATCTACATTCTGTACGAATTTGGTGTTTTGTGATTTTCAGGAAAAATTGGGTAAATTTCATACGCTGCCGTTATGCTGTCCGATTTTTGGGTAATTTCTGATTTGTCCGGAAATTCTTCTGATTTGATATGCTATCTGTATATGAGATATAAAGGGAGTTATAAGGGGCCTGGATCCTATGAGATTCAGTTAGTGTCTGGGAAATCTGAAATGAGCTCAATATGAAATCTGATATTTGTTCTGTTCCGGATCTGAGGAAATATGTTTAGGTGCTATAAGCACTATATATGTATTCTGGTGCTATATGCACATCTGTTCTGGTGCCGTGAGCACAAAGGGAGGCATAAGGGGCCTGGATCCTATGAGATTCAGTCAGTGTCAGGGAATTTAGCTATTAATTATATATATGATATCTGATATCTGTTTGTTCTGATCTTTTCCGTTCTGATTTGATATATATCTGTTTCAGTTCCGATCTAATTGTGATATGTTTTGTTATGAACTGTCCGATTCTGATTTCTGTACAAAGATTCCGATATCTGTTTGATTCTGTTCTGATTTCTGATAGGATTTGGGTCTGATGTGTTTGGTTTTGGATTCTGAAAGTTTAGATTGAAGTTTTGTCGCTTTGCTGAGCTGTTGAGCTCACCCTTGCTTTCTGGTGATTTTCAGGTTCTGGGAAAGGGAAGAAGGTCTTGGACTAGAGTTCAGAGTCCGATCTGTAGGTATTGGTTTGTCCTTTTGCTTTTTGTACAGACATGGCTCTTCTGCACTGTTTCTTTCTGTTTGAGCCATTGTCTGTAGTTGTAGATGATTGTTTTGAGGAAAAGAAAAGAAAAAGATAAATCTTTTGTTCCGCTGCATTTGATGTTTTAGTAGCTCTGTGTTTGTCTGTTTTGTTTAAAATGTTTGGAAGAATCAGTTCTGAAGTAAATTCCAAAGCCAGATCCTGGTTAGATGATTTCTGTCGTGGCCCGGTGCGAACGGGATCCGTCTCGGGTCGGGTCGGGTCGTGACAACTTGAGTGGTATCAGAGCAATGGTTTTGGAATTTGGATTGTGTACGACAGAGCTATATAAAGTGATCGGTAGTGAGTCTGTCTGGGGTAGTTTTGGTTTGTTTGGCTTTTTATTGTGTTATTTTTGTGATAGTTTTCCGGATTTTCTGGATTTTTCTGTATGGATCAGCCAGACCCAGACATGACAGACGGACAGAGTTCTAGTCAGGCAGCACCAGTGGGGAGTACAGCCCCAGTGGTCGGTGCTGACACGCTTTCACAATTTGCTACGCTTGTTGCTCAGATGATGAGCGAGACTCAGAGTAGAGCTTCTACCGTCCGATCTGATGATCTTGACAGACATTTGCAGTTGTTTCTGAGGTTGAAACCTCCGAGGTTTGAGGGCGCTGTTGAGCCCAGAGCTGCTGAGGAGTGGCTGAGGAGGTTGGAGAAGACCTTTGACGGGATGCAGTGTCCTGCGGATAGGAAGGTTCCGTTAGCAGTGTTTCTGCTGGATGGAGAGGCTGAGCACTGGTGGGTTGGCCAGCAGGAGGCCAAGTTCCAGGACTGACTGAACTCTTTGATCACTTGGGAAGAGTTCACTGAGGTGTTTCGGGATTGGTTCGTCCCCCCTTCTGCACGACAGCAGATGCAGGAGACTTTTCTGAGACTTGTTCAGGGGAGCAAGACGGTGATGCAATACGAGGCTAAGTTTATTGCATTAGCCAGGTACGCTCCGCAGCTGGTTAGCACTTCTGCTGAGAGGTGCTACAGATTTCTGAGGGGATTACGAGATACCTTGAGGCAGCCCCTGATACCGTTTCGAATCACTGACTTCTCTGAGCTTGTGGAGCGAGCTCGACTGATAGAAAACGACCTGATGGCTACTCAGCAGCGGTGGACTGTGAGTATGAAAAGATTTGGAGGGGAGGCTTCTAGTAGTGGTTCCTCTGGGAAGAAGAGATTTATTTCTGGCTCAGGATCTGGAGATTCCAGGAGGAGCGGAGGGTCGTCTGGTACTGCTACCAGTACGACGAGTTCTGGATCAGTCAGTATGGCACCTGTGTGCCAGAACTGTGGACGACGACACTTTGGCCAGTGCTACAGGATGGCTGGTCTGTGCTTCCGATGTGGTCAGCCAGGACATCGGATTGCAGAGTGTCCACAGATGGGATTTGATTGGCGTTCTGAGTTCCGATCTGAAGGCTTTGTCAGACCTGCTAGTTCAGCAGCAGGGAGACCGAGGACTGTTCCTCCACGCCCTGAGGGATTTGCTGGCAGAGATGGTGGATCCAGTTCAGCCCCGAGTCTACAGCTTGAGTCAACAGGAGGCTCGAGATGCTCCCGATGTTGTGACAGGTACGGTTTATATTTCTGATCATCCCTGTCGTGTTTTGTTTGACTCTGGAGCTAGTCATTCTTTTCTGTCCGAGCGATGTTTTGAGACTTTACATTGGGATTCGATGGTTTTACCGGTTTCGCTTTCTGTGATTTTACCGGCTGAAAGTCCTTTAATTGCTCAGAAGTTTTGTTTGTGTGAGATTGACATTGCTGGCAAGAAGTGGAAATCGAGTCTGATTCTGTTGCTGATTTCGTCGTATGATGTGATTCTGGGCATGGATTGACTGAGTCAGTATGAGGCTCAGATTGATTGTCTGAAGAAGCAAGTGAGTTTGCTTATGGCTGGAGAGCGATGTGTATTTCAGGGCTTACGAGGTATTCTCTCCAGTCTGATTTCTGTATTGGAGGTAAGCAGGATGTGGAAGAAGGGATGTCCGGTATTTTTGACTTCGGTGCGGGATCTGAACCTAGAAGTTGGTTCTGTTTCTGAGATCCCAGTGGTACGGGAGTTTGCTGATGTTTTTCCTGAGGAGTTGGTTGGTTTACCTCCGGATAGAGACGTGGAGTTCTCTATTGATATTTTTCCGGGTACCGCTCCGATATCAAAAGCTCCGTACAGGATGGCACCGAAAGAACTTTCTGAGTTGAAAGTTCAGCTTCAGGAGTTGGTTGACAGAGGCTTTGTCCGTCCTAGTGTTTCTCCTTGGGGAGCACCTGTTCTGTTTGTGAAGAAGAAGGACGGTACACTCCGTATGTGTATTGATTACAGAAACTTGAACAAGGTCACGATCAAAAACAAGTATCCTTTGCCTCGGATTGACGACTTGTTTGATCAGCTTTCCGGATCTTCGGTATTTTTGAAGATTGATTTGAGATCCGGTTATTATCAGGTAAATGTGAAGGAAGCTGATGTGGTGAAGACAGCTTTCAGTACTCGGTACGGGCACTATGAGTTCTTGGTTATGCCTTTTGGGGTAACCAACGCGCTCGCTATTTTCATGGATCTGATGAACCGAGTATTCAGGGAGTATTTGGATCAGTTCGTGATCATCTTCATTGACGATATTCTGGTATATTCTGCATCTGAGGATGATCATGCCAGACATTTGAGTATTGTGTTGGAAACTTTGAGGAGGCATCAGCTGTATGCCAAGTTCTCCAAGTGTGAATTCTGGTTGAAGAGCATTTCATTTCTAGGGCATGTGATTAGCGGAGAAGGCATTTCTGTAGATCCCCAAAAGATTCAGGCAGTTGCTGATTGGCCAAGGCCGACTACGGTATTTGAGGTACGTAGTTTCTTGGGCATGGCCGGATATTACAGGAAATTTGTGAAGGGATTTTCACAGATTTCGACGCCTCTGACGAGACTGACGCAGAAGTCAGTACCTTTTGTTTGGACACCGGAGTGTGAAGCTGGTTTTCAGAGATTGAAGGATTGTCTGACTTCAGCTCCAGTGTTAGCACTTCCGTCAGGTACGGAAGGATTTCAAGTGTTCAGTGATGCTTCACTGAAAGGACTGGGATGTGTCCTGATGCAGCATGGTCAGGTAATTGCTTATGCATCTAGACAGTTGAAACCACATGAGAAGAATTACCCGACACATGATTTGGAGTTAGCTGCAGTGGTATTTGTTTTGAAGATTTGGCGTCATTATCTGTATGGCGTCAGATGTGAGATCTTTACTGATCATAAGAGCCTGAAGTACATTTTTACTCAGAAGGATCTGAATCTGAGACAGAGAAGGTGGCTCGAGTTGATCAAGGACTATGATTTGACTATTCAGTACCAGCCTGGGAAGGCGAATGTGGTAGCGGACGCTCTGAGCAGGAAGTCTTCTGGATTATCAGGTATTCAGCTTACTTTTGATGATTTCCTGATTCGTGATATGGAGCGATTGCAGTTGGAGGTGATTTCCTCCAGTAGTTTGGATTTGGCTCAGATAAGCATTCAGTCTTCTTTGGAGACAAGGATTCAAGAAGCCCAGAAGTCAGATTCGGACTATTCGAAGTTGGTTGATCAGATTGGATCTGGTAAGAGACCGGAACTTCGAATTTCTGATTCTGGTGCTATTTTCTGCAAGAATAGGTTGTGGGTACCTGTGTCTGGAGATTTGAGGCAGGAGATTCTGTATGAATCTCATCATTCAGGCTACACTGTACATCCAGGTGGTAATAAGATGTATGCTGACATGAAACTTTTGTTCTGGTGGCCTGGAATGAAAAAGGACATAGTTGAGTTTGTGTCAAGATGCGAGGCCTGTTAGTTGGTGAAGACAGAGCATCAGCGACCAGGTGGACTGTTGCAGTCGTTGCCTATCCCTGAGTGGAAATGGGAGGAGGTGACGATGGACTTTGCAATGGGTTTTCCTCAATCTAGGCAAGGACACGACGCTATTTGGGTGGTTGTAGATTGATTGACGAAGTCCGCCCATTTTCTTTCGATCAGACAGACGGATTCAGTTGATCGCTTGGCACAGGTTTATGTGAAGGAGATAGTCAGATTGCACGGTGTGCCTCGCGTGATCGTATCTGATCGAGATGGACGCTTTACTTCCAGACTTTAGAAAGACATTCAGCAAGGCTTGGGTACGAAACTGCATTTCAGTACAGCTTTTCATCCTCAGACCGACGGACAGTCTGAGAGGACTATTCAGGTACTGGAAGATCTGTTGAGACTTTGTGTTTTGGACTTTGGCGGAAGCTGGGAAGATCATATCCCTTTGGTTGAGTTTGCTTATAACAACTGTTTCCAGTCCAGTATCGGTATGGCACCGTACGAGGCTCTGTATGGCAGGAAGTGCCGTACTCCTTTGACTCTGATGGAGGTCGGAGATAGACAGGCTTTGGGGGCCACTTTTGCTGAGGAAACTGCTCAGAAGATCAGTTTGATTAAAGAAAGGTTGAAAGCGGCTCAGGACCGTCAGCAGAAGTATTACAATCAGAAGCACAGGGTTGTAGAGTTTCAGGTTGGTGACTTTGTATATGTCAAAGTCAGCCCGATGAAGGGTGTGAGCAGATTTGGCCAGGTGAGCAAGCTTAGTCCGAGGTATGTTGGACCTTTTGAAATCCTGGAAAGGATTGGAAAATCTGCTTACAGACTGTTACTTTCTGATTCTATGTCTGACGTGCATAACGTGTTTCACGTATCCACTTTGAGGAAGTGGGTATCTGACTCTGACAAGAGGTTGTCTGCTGATGAGGTTGAGATTCAGGAGAATCTGGCGTACAAGGAAGAGCTAGAGTTGATTTTGGCGTACGACGTCCGAAAGTTAAGAAATAAACAGATTCCGATGGTTAAAGTCCAGTGGAAGCGCCGTACTGCACGGGAAGCCACGTGGGAGGAGTCTGACATGAGACGGTCGTACCCGTACTTGTTTTGACTGAGTTTGGATTGGACAATGTCGAGGATGACATTTTTTCGAAGTTGGGGAGATAGTGAAGTTCTGTTTTGCTCCAGGATCGTCCAGGCCGATCTGGGATCGTCCTGGGACGATCTGGTGAAATTTGTTCCAGATTCTGTTCTGAAGCTCCAGGAAAAATTTCCTGTAGGGATCGGCCAGGCCGATAGGGTCATCGTCCCAGGCCGATCAGTTCACGGCACAAGTCAGAGAATAGGGGATTTTTTCGTCCAAGGAAATTAATTATCGTCCTAAGAAATCATCCCAGGACGATGTGGAAATGGTCTGATCGTCCAGGACGATCGAGGCATCGTCCCAGGACGATCAGTGGATGGCAAAAGTCAGAGAGCAAAGGTTTTGATCGCTTATGAACAGTTATTATCGTCCTGAGAAATCGGGCAGGACGATGTGATATTGGTCTGATCGTCCAGGACGATCGAGACGATTGGCCGGGCCGATCTGAGTATTACTTAAGGGAAATCAGTCCTTTTGAAGAAAGAGAAATTTTTTATAAAAATATCCGATTTCTGATCCGAGAAAAAGAGAAAAAGAAGAAAAAGGAAAAAGTTGATTTCGGGAAGCCGCAGATCCGTTTTCGATCGACGAGACTGTTGAGGATTTTGCTGTACGCAAGGTAAGGCACAATCCGACTTTCTCAATTTTCAGAACCGTCGCTGTTGGCAGTATTTTCTGTCCGGATTTTGTTTTTGTTAACGAATTTCGTCCGTATTTTCCGACTGGTTTAGTTTTTACCGCGTAACTTTCTGTATATTGTTGCTGTGTCGGGTGTGCACATTTTGAGTATATTTTGGAGATTTTTGTCCGGACTGTTTTGATTTGGCGGAGTTTTATTTCACCTGTATTTTTCTGTGTGAATATTAAATGCTGTGGCAATAGAATAAATGTTCTGAAATGTTGTTATCTACATTCTGTACGAATTTGGTGTTTTGTGATTTTCAGGAAAAATTGTGTAAATTTCATACGCTGCCGTTATGCTGCCCGATTTTTGGGTAATTTCTGATTTGTCCGAAAATTCTTCTGATTTGATATGCTATCTGTATATGAGATATAAATGGAGTTATAAGGGGTCTGGATTCTATGAGATTCAGTTAGTGTCTGGGAAATCTGAAATGAGCTCAATATGAAATCTGATATCTGTTCTGTTCCGGATCCGAGGAAATATGTTTAGGTGTTATAAGCACTATATATGTATTCTGGTGCTATATGCACATCTGTTCTGGTGCCGTGAGCACAAAGGGAGGCATAAGGGGCCTGGATCCTATGAGATTCAGTCAGTGTCAGGGAATTTAGCTATTAATTATATATCTGATATCTGATATCTGTTTGTTCTGATCTGTTCTGTTCTGATTTATTTCTGATTTGATATATGTCTGTTTCAGTTCCGATCTAGTTGTGATATGTTTTGTTATGAACTGTCTGATTCTTATTTCTGTACAAAGATTCCGATATCTGTTCGATTCTGTTCTGATTTCTGATAGGATTTGGGTCTGATGTGTTTGGTTTTGGATTCTGAAAGTTTAGATTGGAGTTTTGTCGCTTTGTTGAGCTGTTGAGCTCACCCTTGCTTTCTGGTGGTTTTCAGGTTCTGGGAAAGGGAAGGAGATCTTGGACTAGAGTTCAGAGTCCGATCTGTAGGTATTGGTTTGTCCTTTTGCTTTTTGTACAGACATGGCTCTTCTGCACTGTTTCTTTCTGTCTGAGCCATTGTCTGTAGTTGTAGATGATTGTTTTGAGGAAAAGAAAAGAAAAAGATAAATCTTTTGTTCCGCTGCATTTGATGTTTTAGTAGCTCTGTGTTTATCTGTTTTGTTTAAAATGTTTGGAAGAATCAGTTCTGAAGCAAATTCCAAAGCCAGATCCTGGTTAGATATTTTTGTCGCGGCCCGGTGCGAACGGGATCCGTCTCTTGTCGGGTCGGGTCGTGACATATACTCTGGGGCATAGGTGTAAGGTCCGAACTCTTCAGGCTCTTATTGTTTGTGATGATGAGGGAATGTAGGAAAGTGTTGTCTTTCCACCTTACGGACAAGGTGGATCTTTGCGAGGTGAGTATTGTTAGACCTGCTCATTGGACCGGTCCAGTCGGTTTATACGAGGCCAACCCACGCTAACAAAGGCGGAACTTTCCATCTCCTGTACGCCGATCCGACCACCCAGGCACCGCAGAGCTATTTAGGAAGGTTTTTGAGGGGAGTTAGGAGGGAAATTTGAATGTAGGGATCATTTAGATATTTCCTTTTGGATTGTATGCATTAAATAGTTTGTTTTACTAAGGTTTAGGTCATCTTGAATTTGGCTGAAATTTGAGATCTTTTAGGTTTTTGGGATCTAGCTGCATCTAGAGATTTGAGAGAGATAGATCCTCCTCTCGAATAGAGGATCAATTGTATCTTGTTATTTTACTTCCGTTAGTTTGATTATTCCAATAAAAACTATTGTTTTTTCGGTTTTTTTTTTGAATTGGTTGATCGTCCTCGCTGTTTTCGTCAAGATCATTAGGTTTTACTTGAGATCTTCAAGTATTTCTTAACATATATCTGCTGCATAATTTTTATATTTTTAAATCATACAAATGCTTTCATTATGCATATACTCTACTACATATCGATAAAAATATATGTATAAAATACTCATGAAATCTAAGTATGCATTATTTTACTTACTTCTAATCGACGTTTTCAAAATGACACTTCTGATTTTGTTCAAATAATACTAGTCTTGTCAGATGCCACTTCATCCTATTACTCCCACCAGCCTTCTTGAATCAGTGTGTTGGTCAGTATCAGAGCCAAGTTCCTCGGCATGCATCTTCACAGAATCTTCGGAGATTGATGATGCTAATTCAGTTTTTTATGATGCTAGAGGTGATGGGAGGGATTCTGAAGTATCAATTGAATCCTGTTCTCGAGTGTTAAGAGAAAGGTACTCAAAAGCACTTGAATAAGTTTACCTTGGGCACATCTCCGGTGCTGCTGGACAAAGCTTTGCCCATTGATCTGGGCTGTTTAGCTGGTTGACGTGCCACTTCATTGGTTGTGACAATGCAGCTTGGTGAACCTGTTTCCATGGGCTTTATGAGGTCATCAGTGTTACTGTGCCTGCCTTGGAGAAACACTCTTACCAGTTGCATTACAGCAGTCAAGATGGCAAAGTCAAGCAGATCCATGATTTTTTACTTTGCCACTTCTTTTAATATTTAACTATGCACGTTGTTTGTACAGTGAGAGGAATGAGGTGATATTTAAGAATCACTTTCTTACTATACTATTTCCTATTGATCGGTTTGGCGAGCTTGGGCCTTCTTCAAGAACCTTCTTTAGTGACAGTGGCTTTACTTGCTTACAAATACTGGATCACATCTTTAACTTCTATCAGGTATTTGCTTTGATTTATTTCTTTTAATTTTTTAGCTGCTTTCCTTATACAACTGTTAAAGCTATGTTTCTTAAATAATTATTTCAAGCCTATTATGAGCTGAATATGATCGAATATAGCCTTTTTTCGTGTTCGGCTCGTTTAAAATTCGAGCTTAAATATTTATTCGTGTTCAACTCACTTATTTAACGAATGAGTCAAACATGAGCTATTCGTGAAGCACAAGCTTTTTTGACAGCCCTATGGTTAGTAGATATATATCTTATTCGAGAAAATCATATTTTGAAGCCATCAAATGAATCTTATTCTTTCTTAAAATTAAAACCAATTATTCTTTGAAGTTTGAAGGGATTGTCTTAAAATTGTAGAGGCACATTGATTTGAATTTTAGTAGCGACCTAATCAAAATGAGGAATACCATTGAGTACATTTGTACTCTAGTTGCGATTACAATCAGGTATTTGCTTTGATTATTTTCTTTTAATTTTTGAGCAGCTTTTCTTTTACAATTGTTAAAGTCATGTTTCTTCAATAATTATTTCAAGCTTATATGAGCCGAACTTGATCAAACAGAACCTCTATTCGTGTTTGACTCATTTAAAATTCGAACTTAAAATATTTGTTTGTGTTCGCCTTGCTTATTTCACGAATGAGTCAAACATGAGCTTTTTATCAAATTGAACATAAGCTATTCGCGAAGTGCGAGCTTTTTTGAAATCCTTATGGTTAGTAGATATATCTCTAATTCGAGATAAGAACGTTTTGAAGCCATGAACTGAATCTTGTTCTATCTTAAAGTTAAAATCAACTTTTCTTTTAAAAGGATTGTCTTAAAATTGTAGAGATACATTGATTTAGATTTTGGTTGTGAACAAGTTAAAATGAGGACTACCATCGAGTACATTTGTATTATGGTTGACATTACAATCGGTTGGGTGCCACAATTGTAAGAGTTAGTTGCACTATTAACTTCAAAAGTTGAATATGTAGTTGTTATTAAAACCAACAAGGAGATGATCTAGCTCAAAAGCTTTGTGGAAGAAATGGAGAAATCGCAAGAAGATACCACATTCTTTTGTGTTAGCCAAAGCCTATTGATTTGGAAAAGAGTGCCATCGTTTACTCCCGGACAAAGTCCATACAAGTCAAGTACTAGTACATACATAATTTACTTGAAGTTGGTGTCTTATAGCTCATTAGGATTGAGGGGGCAGAGAGCTCTGCCGAGATATTCATGAAAGTGTCACGAACAAAAAAATTTAGAATTAGCCTCTAAGCTGATGCATCAACAATCAGGCTTTGTGATGATTTGGAGATGCCGCATGATAATGTATTTGGACACTAAACACTAGGCAACTACATCAATTACTTTTGTCTCGAAGTAGGAGATTGCTAAAATTATGGAGTCCAAATTTTCTCTCGTTAAATATTTACAAGATATAATTGAGATTTCTTATTTACTGCAAATATTAAATTGAGATTTCAAAAATATGGTTAAACATTTTTTATGAACTATAAGATTTTTTTGTTGCTTTAAGAGATTTTATAAAATCTTATAATTAATAGTATCTCTCTAAGTCTATGCCTTGTTACCTTTACAAATAGAGCCTCAGGAGGGTTTGGTATCTCATAATCATAAGCATATAAAGAAAAGCAGGAGAAAGGGATTACCAATTGAGAATACAAAGGGGGAGTTTTTTTGGGTGTTTGCAAAGCGGGGGATCTTCTGTTTCTTCAAGTTGTTAGTTTTAATTCCTTGAAAAGCAAAAGCTTTTATTTTTACTATTGTAATAGAGAATGGAAGATGGTAGTAGTAACTATTTCTCCTCTTCGTACAATCTTAGTCGTTATAGAAAATGACTGTGTTTTTATTAGTCATCATTATAGGTGAAGTGATTTCTCTATTTTATCTCTAACTTTTTAAGAAGAGGAATCTTTGATGCTCCCTCTTTTAAAGTTTTATGGAATCTTTGATTTTTCTATGGTCATGGATTTAAGTGGATATGACCAAATCACATAAATTTATATGTTGTGTTTTTTCTCACACATTTGTTTGATTTTTGCTTGAAGTTTAATAACTGACTTAGCACAATAATACATATTAGAATGAATATTGATGGATTAGAAAAAAAGAGACTAAATTTGACATATAAGCTAAAATTCCAAAGGATTGCAATTAACAATACAAAATGTTTGATGAGAACGAATAGAGAAGGTAGATTCATGAAGCCCGGTTCAAATGTTGGAATATGTCTAATAATGATCATCACCTTGAATTTAGTTTATGTAGGACAGGGTGGGACTTGAGCCACAACTACTGTTATATAATAACCTGTTGGGATATGAAAAGAGCTGTTCACCAAAGATCAAGTATGATTGTGCATATTAACCCCCTCATACCACACAATAATAGAAACTTATTACATGGGTTTTTAGCTTCATTTGAGATCATTTTTTGTCACTATTTTTGTTACTATTTTTTTAAAAAATGTATGCTATTAGTAAGAAAACTGTTCTAAATGAAGTCTTAGGCTTCGTTTGTAACAGCTTTTTTACTGCTTTTTAAAGTAGCTTTCTAGTATAAAAAATTTAATTTTTTTATAAAAAATTGTTTTAAGAAACAATAAAAAAGCCGTCCCAAATGAAACCTTAATCTAATCTTGATATATTATATAATAGCTGCTTAAACTATTAAGAACTGCTGGCTATCCCTCCTTTCTCTCTTTTTTTTCTTTTTCTTTGCAGGCGAACATATCGGCAGATGAGATAGAAGTAGCAATCCACACTGATTCGAGGCATGCCGACAGGCTTCGATCCCTTTATGCCAGCAAAGAAGCTCTCGACCAGGGTTTTGTGCAGTTTCGACGGATAGATTTTATAGGCAGCAGGAGGTACTTCGAGGCGCTGAAGCGAATCAGCGGCCAAAACAATAGCAATTGCTACGAGCTCCTTTTGCGAGCTTGATGTTTTTATCATTTTCTTCTTTGTATAAAGAAAAAAAAAATTGAAATGTATACACTAATAATGAGTAATTTGGTTGGAAATCTCTCCGCCTGTGTATTAAAGCGTGTGGCAAACGATATTCGGTAAAAATACTTCAATCTTTATTTATTTATTTATTTATTTATTTATGCGAGATAGGGATAAGCCTAAATACAACAACAACATCGAATCTTTGTCCCACTACGCGGGGTTGTCTATATGAATCCTTTTTTGTCATTGTGTCCTGTTAGAAGTCAAATTTTCATTTAAATCTAATAAAGAAAGATTATTTCTAATATCTTCTAATCAAGTTTTTTAGGGCTAAGCCTACATGGTGACAAAAAATTATCCTAAATGAAATTTAGGTTATCTTTGAGATAGATTTTTTTATTGTTTTTTAAAATAATTTTTGAGTACAATGAATTGAAAAAAAATTTATCAAAAATTTTTTGAATAAAAATAGTATAAAGTTAAAATTCCGGTCGACTTAGCATGCAACTAACACCAATTTATATGGGCTAACACTTAAGGCTTTTACTGCTTGTCAAGGGATTCGAATCAGGGACTTAGGCTTTGTCCAGCCAGTTCAAAAATAATATAAAAATTATTACAAATAAAATCTTAATTGTGAGTTGTTGCTTAGAGTAGCACATTTGCTGAGATAAAGATTAGAGTTGTGTATGATGCAAGTTATCTATATTTTCTATAAAAAAAAACAACAACAACAAAAGTTATCTATATTCTTAGGATTTATAAAATTAAATTGTCAAAATATGAAACATATTTTCTATGTACAAATAACAAAATCAGCTATTTAAAATGTTAGTATTATTAATGTAATTTGGTTTTTAGTTTATAATTTATAATTGAATTTAAAGGGTGGTGAAGAAGCCAAGCAACGTTTACTGCTCTTCAATAGACTATGATGTTGAAAAATGTTGGAAGAAAATACGTCCGAATCTCAAAACCGTCTCTTTTGTTTATATATTTATATCTTTATTATAGATAATTTTACATATATCAGATACCTAAACTTTGAATCCAAATCTCATATCTCTTCGTTAATAATCAAAGCTCCCGTCCAATGAATCAAAATGAGCTCCATGTCTTTATTATAGAAGTTTATATAAGAAATTAAATGAGGGGCCCATTTGTCATTTGGTTGGAATTTTTCGAAATTTCTACGAGCACACAACTCCCCTTGGCCTATTGGTTGAGAGTTTAGGCTTCCAACTAAGAGGTCCAAGGTTCGAGTCCATGTGTATGCGTTGTGTGTGTGAATTTGCCTTAAATGGCCTAAATGTCCCAAAAAAAAAAAAAAAAAAAAAATTCTACGAGCCAAAGCGACATCAAATATTATAATTTTATATTTTAATACAACAAATTGGAATAGAAAACATCCTTTTATTTTTTATTTTTCCTATTACTAGGAGACAAATGAGCCCTTATGGATGTAGCTAACCACAAGTTTATGTAATATAAGAATTTCAAGGAATATAAAAATCTTTATCAATGAGTCCAATGAATGGAGCGTGGCCCATTTGGCTTCGTTTACATAAAATATATGTTTTTTAATATGCTGAATTGTTTTCTCTTAAGAAAAATTGGAGCAGAATATTCTCATTTACATAAATTTTTAAATTTATAATGCGATTAATGTAATTTAGAATATGATATTTATATCATCATAAATTTAAATATTTTAAAGTTCATTCTAATATATTTTGCATCATAATATCTTATCATATATATATTTTCATTATTTTCATACATTAGGTGTATTAAAAAGAAATTTTTTTCATTTGAAAATAATTATTTAATTAAAAGAGTTCAATCAAATAATATAATCCAATAAATTTCATCAATCTTGAATATTTCTACTACATTTATTTCATCCCTTTAATTTAAAGTTTGTTTACATCCTAAATAAAAAGGGAATTCATGTGTCCTCTATAGGGGTGTAAATGAGTTGAGTCGAGCTCGAGTCAAGTCTTACTTAAGCTCGACTTGCAAGCTAAATTTCGAGCTCGAATTCTAGATGAGCACAAAAGGCGAGCTTGAGCTTTGCTCGTGCCACTAAAAACAAGCTCGTTGAGCCGCTTGATTTTGCGGTTCAAGCACATAGGCCAGTTCACACTCTCTTCCGCATTGCCGCTTCGCCTTTCGCAGTTCACAAGCACAGTGCCAACCACCTTCCGCGCTTCGCAAGTTTGCCTTTAGCCTTCTTAGCCGTTCGACGAGTAATTGAGTTGAGCATCACTTGGATCAAACTCGAGCTTGATAATCCAACGAGCTCAAAATTTTGATCTAGCTCGAGCTCGAAGCTTGATAAACTTGACTCGCGAACTTGTTAACGAGTCGACTCATGAGCTCATTAATGAGTCGAGCTCGAGCCGGCTCGTAAGTCAGCTTGATTCTTTTGTACCCCTAGTCCTCCGCCAGCATAAATTAATAGATGAGCCTTTTATTAAAAAATAAATAAATTCCCGTTAACTTTATGCGGCAATTAAGGTAAGGTCTTATAGTTGATCATCTATCTTAAATTTTCTATGCAAATGTTTGATCGTAAAGAGCTGGAAAACCTGCAATTATATATCAGATAAAACCCACACAAATCATTGTAACTTCATTTTTTTTTCATGGGTGATTTGAGCATTCTCCAAAGTGCATGTCTCTTCATCTAGAACTCTAGGTGGATTGATCTGGATATATGTAAGTTGATTGGTTCTCTTTGATCCCTTATTGATTATCTAGCTCTCTTCTAATATTGCCTTATGGGCTCTTAAGAAATATTAAAATATATATCTATTTTTTCTTGAAATTGAAGTAATAATTTTTGCTTACATTGTTTGTACTTTTGCAATCTTTTGGCCTTATTATGAGTTGTCTTTTTATGGCATCAGATAAAAATTAAAGGACTCATTGATTTGAAGTAAAAGGGTTCAAATGTGAGGGTTTTGAAAGTATTGATATTTGATTTGAAATAAAAGAAATAAAGAGTAAGATTTTGGCGAATTTAGATTGCATCCTTTTATGCAATTATGATGTATTTGAAAATTTTTATATCTGAGCGATTTTCAAATACACATAAAATTCTTTGTCATTGTCACCATAACCAACCACCACCAATCACCGTCAACCATTACCAGCCGCCACCACCAATTGTTGACAACCATTGCCGTTCATTGTCTTCCCCTGACCACTAACTACCCCCATCTTTGACCTTTACACTGCTTTCATTTTACTTCAAGCTAAAAAAATCACATACATTTAGTTTAAACTTATCCAAACAACTCAAAAAATTTCAAACACATTATACTCATTGTATGCTATATTTCATTTTACTCTGCATTTTTTTTTAGCCAACTAAATGACCCATAACTCAAAATATCTAAGTAAAATTTTTCTAAGATACTTGATATTTTTTTGTTCAAGTTTTATTTTTGCTATAGGAGAATTTTTTTTCTAACCAGCTTGATTAGTCTTTTGATAATTAAACGAACAAAAAAAAAACAATTTGATGGAAATATTCAGTAGTATCAGATAACGAATTTTGCACTTAGCTAAATTTTCCCTGAATTGATTCATTGTATTCATAGCGCCATTTATCCAACAGTTGCTTCAAGTATATTTGGCCTATTTAAAGAGCTGAATGCTTCACATTACCATCGAATTCCTTAACCATTTATTGTTCAGAAGTTATAACCTGAAATTAAGCTTAACAGATTTTAACCAGCAGCAATCATAAAGAACAAAAAATAGAAACCGTGAAACAATTAAAAAACCAAACCCTCCCTCAACTATTCCAAACTTCATCTTTCTAACTTCCTTCCCCTCCCAATCTTCTTCCTTTCTAACCCCTTAACCTTCTCAGCAGCAAATATCTATCCTGAAATTACCAGCTTCAGCTTTCTGAAACATATAAATACTCGATTCATTCCAGTAATCCAACAAGAAGAGCGAGATGGCTTATGATAAGAAACTCAGCTTAGTCCTCCTAATCTCTGCAATGATCTTTACTGTTTCCCTGAGAAGAGTTGAAGCTCACCCATGCTACTGCAACTGCTTCAAATTATGTATGAGCCTTGATCCCAGAGAGGTTTCGCCACCCATCTGCAGTAATTTATGCAGCTCTTACTGTATAAGGAAGGGATTTCCAGGAAAGCCGGATCATGGAGACAAGTACTGTGGGATCAAAGTTCATTCTGGGCATAAGGAGGATCATCATCCATCAGGCCGTGAAAGCCTCTTCAATCGCCATCAGAAGAAGAAAATTAATATCAACAATGTTGCTTGAGGATTAATTACTGATGATTTTATCTATGGAAATGAACCTATTAAATGAATAATTATGTAACCAGCATGCATGATTCGATCTTTTGTTAGTAATAATTAATGTTGTTAAGGAAGATCTTTTGGCAATGAACCTATGAATTGCGATAAGACTCTGTGATTTGCTAGAAGCGCTTTGAGAAAATTCTGAAGATTTTGAAGCCATTGTGAACGACGTGTGATGAAATTGTGTCTTGTTCGTAACAATGGACTGCTTTTATGAAGGACAGTATTTCACAATAAAAATAAGTGTTCCATCACTATTTTTCAACAGCATGAATGTATTCCCTTTGTTTTCTCAAAATAATTGTAGCTTTAGTAGATGTTTTATTTGTAAAACTTGCAATGTTGGTTTGCTTTCATCTAGATATACAAATCGATGGTAAGATTGTGCCCTATCATTAACTTTTTGGTGGCAATGCAATATGATTATGCTTCAAATTTGTACATGATAAAGCTCCAATCATGTTTGATTCACGTCAACTCCGTTGTGCTCGTGGTGTCAACAACTTCGAAACGGTGCATTTTGTTGATAAAAATGAACCTTGTTGACCAATGTCCATCTATTGACATCCTACTTCTAACACTAGTGATCATCTTCTATCAATTGACTGACATTTGATGACCAACATCCTATTCTTGATCACGATTAGTGCTCTTCATCATCAATCAATATTTACTGATTGATGTTTGTCGTTGATGACCATTCTCTACCACTCATATGTGAGTTTCATAAACGGCACATGGCTTACTGAAGTGAATACAACCTTGGGGTTTCCATCATCATGATTAAATGACATGTAGTAATTTTTTTAAACTAAAAGAAGAATTTATTCCAATAAAAAAGGAAAGGTACAAGAAAGACCAAATGAGTACAAATCAACACAAACAAGATAAGTACATCCACATAGAAACAAACAGTCAAAAACGAAAACTCAAAGAAACCAGGCTCAACTAATGACAAACATTCTGCGACCACCCAAACGGTAGGCATAGGCCATCCATAGGAGGAAGCAAGCATCTGGCCACAAAGAAGAAGTCCCGAAATGGACAAGCATAACCACATCCCAAACAAAGACTACCAAGCTGCCACCACCAGTGGTTGCCAACAAGCCAAGCCGACCAGATGGAGATCTAGAGCAGATTGCAAAATCTCCTCATTATTGCTTGGGCTAAAAACCCCAGCACCAACATCGAAACCAATGATAGCCTTCCACAACCCCAAAATCGAAACATCAGACAACCAAAAAAGGAAATCCAAAACCTCCAACCAACCACGTATGGCAGCACCTTGACAGAAGCAAAACCCCAAAGCATTATTTGAATATCCTTTAATGACATGCATTACTTGATTTTGTACGAATGCCTAAACTAGGGTATACAAGCATAATAATATGCTATCATGTACATTGCTTCTCTTATCGTGCATCAAAAGTCAGTTGATAAAAACCAAGAACTGACATTCGACGTTCGTAGCCTATAAACAATGGATATGTGACGTTGATCTTTCTAGTTGTTCGATCTCTCCAGCCCATCAGGAGAACAACTAAGTTGAACGGCCTCTATAGCTTAGCTTCCAACATTCATTGTTAGATATTGTTCAATACACTTAAACTACAAATTAACCACTATAAGAGATGCCTTCTATGATTTAAATCTATTACATTATAATAAAATTTCTTTACAATCATAGAGAAAGACACCATTAGCAATCTTTGGCTTACATTAGTAAAACTGTTTCAGCCAGATAATACATTGTGGCTTTTTTATTCTTAAGATTTTCACATAAAAAACTTCTCTTATGTACTGCTATTTACTTGAATATTTGTGCAGTAAATTCATATACTTATAAGATGTTAAATTATCTCAAATATTTACATTTTTTTTTAATATTAAAAAGTCTTATTATATAAAAGGTACTATTTTTTAATTAAAAATCTAAATAATATTTTTAGGCAACACGACCACTCTCATCTAAAACAATTTCTCTGGGAGTCTGTGACAATTTAAATTATAATTAGTTTACAACTATTTTAAAACTATAATTGCTATTTTACAAAACATTATAAATAAAATCTCAGATCCGCATGACCGGACCAAAAGCTGGTCTACCGAAAAAAATCTGGAGGGCGGCTCTGTAATATCAAGGTTTTACAAGGTTTGCATCATAATTTTGCAAATTATTAATAAAAAGTAGGAAAAAACCAAGAACAGTTATAATATTCTATCCAGGAAGGCCGAGAAAGTAGGAACAATTATTACGTCCTCCGACCGGACGTAGAGGAGCGTCTGGACGGAGGCCAAATCGCACCAAAAAACGAGAAATACCGAGCAATACCAAACAATAACGAGGAATACCATCACGTGAAAACCCAATACCGAGTTATATTGAGCTATACCGAGCAATACCTAGTTATACAAAAGTTGTATCGAGTTTTTCCTAGAAAAAACTCGGTAGAACTCGGTATTTGTCTTCACAGAGCGGTATTCCTCGTTATTATCAAATAATATCTAGCAACATCGAGCAAATACCGAGTTTGTTTGGCGGGATTTTGCCTCCGACCAGATGTTCTTCTACGTTCTTACACCGGACCTAATAAAAGTTCAGAAAGTAGAGACAATAACGCAGGCACAATAATGAGTAGGCCCCACACCAATAATGAACCGTAACAACATTACCAAACCCCCAGCGGAAGATTCCTCCAACGACAAAGCTCCTGTTCGGCTGTTGAAGCCTTCGACATTGGCTGATTTATCATTGATGAATTAACAATATTAATGAAATTCTTTTACAAAATTCAGAAATTAAAATGATCAAGTTATTTTTTTAAATAAAAGTAAATTTAATTCAAAGGTGATTAGTTTAAATTAATTTTGAGGAAATAAAAATATAATTAACTTTAATGACCAATTTATTTATCTTTGATTTAAATAATATTTGTTGCGTCCTGATGTATTAGTGGCAATAGAGAAATATAAGATTTAGCGTCATAGCGTTGTACGAAGATCTAGCACACAAGCAGATAAGAGAGAGGGTGTAGCGTTCATAAGAGACTAGAGTTTTTACATGGAAACTCCTGAAAAGGGGAAAAATCATAGGCCCTGGACTAGTTTGAATAAATCCATTAGTATTTGTAGTTGATTACAAATAAGGTATTTCTTAGGGAGAAGGTTTTGGTTTGATATCACAAATGTACATCATATATAGCACATTACATGGTGGGAGTTACAATAATGAATATAGACATATTTGTTCGATTGGCAGGACCATAGTTGATAAGATAGAAGTTGGAAAGACCATAGTAGGCAAGAGCCCGGGGTTAGAAAATCCATTGTCCTACGATGTAGCTCGGAAGGACCATAGTATACAGGAGACTGAGGTCAGAAAGACTCTTGTCTGGCAATGTAGGTCGGAAGGACTGTAGTAGGCGACGGAGGTCAGAAGTACCATAGTCCGTAGAAGACAAGAGTCTAAAAGATCATAGTTTGCCGGAGATCGGGGTCAGAAAGATCGTTGTAGTAGGGAGGTACTGTAAGATCTCGTTCCCTTACTGTTCCTCTCTGAATTGGATTTTCCTCCCAGAATCGGCCAGGACGAAGTTGAGATCGTCCAGGCCGATCAGTGCATTCAAAAAGCTGATTTCTGGAGCTATTTCTGGACAGGATCGTCCAGGACGATATTGAGATCGTCCAGGACGATCTGCACTGTTCACAATACCGTCCTGATCATCGCCCTGGGAATGGTCCAGGACGATCAGAATTTGGTCGGATCGTCCCGGGACGATCGGGCGATCGGCCAGACCGATTTGTGTATGATATAAGGAAATGAGCTCGTTTTGAGGAGAGAGAAAATCAGTTTTTAATATCAGATATTTTGAGGAGAGAGAAAGAGAAAGGGAAAAAGAGAAAAGCTGGTTTTCGGAGACCGCGGAGCGCTTTTCGTCCGACGCTGCTGTTGGAGAAAGTGTAGATCTCATGGTAAGGACTCCGAACCTTGTTTCTGTTTTCGAAGATATTGTGTTTTGATCGAGTTGTGCACTGTTTTGTGTTTTCGTAGTCTACTTTTAGACCTGATTTTGATTTGACACAACTTTCACCGCACAACTTCTAGTATGTTATAGATATGACTATTGTACACGATTTGACTGTATTCTACGAAGATTTTATCGGTCAGAATTGATTCTATGCGATTTTAATTGAATAGAAAATTATCAGGACTTGATTTGTTTTGGATTCTTTACATTGATAGTCTTATATTGATGCCGGGAATATTCGTTGGTAATTTGGAGAAATTTGGAATTTGTATCTTTTTGCAAGATTTTTTGTGTAAATTCGATAGACTACCGTTACTCTGCCCGATTTTCGTATGATTTCTGATTTGTCTGAAACTGATAGATTGAATCGATATGCATATGATTATTGATATGATTGATTTAATATTGATTATTGATTGACTATTGATACTGATCACAAGTGGAACCTAGTTGAACATTGGTTGGAGATGATACCTGTACAGGATGGTGGGCCGACGGGCTTTCCTTTAAATCATAGATCATGGATCATGGATATAACGATGGGAGTCATAAGGAGATTATATGCCGACGGGCGGCCGACGGGCAATAGAGTGACGACTCTTTTCATAGAATCAATGTAAATGATATCTACAACAGCAATATGGATTCTACAACAGCAACATGACCAGTAGATTGTACTTGTTCAGTATATAGTATTGAATTGCATGTTTACTGTATTGATTTACGGATTTATTGCTTTACCGATTTCTGCTTTATTGATTTGATTGGATTTACTGTATCGTACGGATCCTATTGATTTCATCGATTGATTACTGAGCATTGATATGAACATTGATAGATATAGATATTGCATTGATAGCATGGACATGGACATCGTATAGATTCATTGTATTGCTGCCTATAGATTTTATAGATTCACTATCGCTACTGTTTCTGCACCGTATTGACTGCTTTATAGATTCATTGTTCCGTATCGCTTTTCTCGATTGATTTCATTGATTAGATTGTATTGATTCGACAGTATCGATTTGATTGACGGATATTGATTGATTGAGATGATTTATCGATTTGCCTGCCGCTGCATTGACTGGTTTTATTGACTATTGATTTCCGGATTGCATTGACTCATCGACCATTGACTGATTCGGATTTGATAGATTGACATGCATATTGATAGCATCGCCGTGCTTTGATTTCAGTTATAGGTATTAGGTGATCTGCTGGGCTTTGTAAAGCTCATTATATGTGGTTGATATTTTCAAGTCAGGGCTTGGGAGCAGGAGATAGGAATTGATTCAGATCGACAGGTTTTAGTTCTTTTGATGATTCTTTTGTACTCAGGACAGGATAGTTTCCTTTCTTGTATTGATAGTATAGTTCCTGAGTATTGTACATGATATTTTGAGATATGAATCGACTGATATATTGATGTTTAAATTTTATAGATGTTTGATAGATTGCTTACTGAAGGTTTTTAGATAACTCTGGTAAATTGTTTGGGTAATTGATTGACATTCTTTCCAAGTTAGATCTTGGGGTTGTTACAAGTACTTTGGTAGAACTCCAGGCATCAAATTATGGCCCGATATAAGTTCAAGCCTTAGGTGGTGATCCGGCAGAAGTCCGGACCTCAGGTGGTGGTCTGGTAGAAGTTCAGGTGGTGGTCCGGCAGAAGTCCGGGCCTCAGATGGTGGTCTAGTGGATGTCCGGGCCTCATGTGGTGGTCCAACGGAAGTCTAGGCCTCATGTGATGGTCTGGCGGAAGTCTGGGCCTCAGGTGGTTGTTCGATAGAAGTTCGAGCGTCAGGTGGTCCAGCAAAAGTCCGAGCCTCAGGTGGTGGTCCGGCGGAAGTCCGGCGGTGGTCGAGGAGGAACAAGGAGGCAAGAGCGATCTCCGATCTCTTTCTTGAATCCTTTGACTTCGAGTGTCCCTTTTCATGAGAAATAAGGTCTCTATTTATAAATTTTTGAAGCGCATATGGGGAGTGGCTTGGATGGACGGCCGATGTTGAATCCCTTGATTGTGGACCATTTGATAGACATTTGAATGTCTTAGTGATGTCAAAATTCCGTGATTTTGGGCTCGTTGGATTTGTCTCGTGGAGCCGCTCAATTTTACTATAAGCACGTTATGGTTGGAAACCGTTTGGTAATCCAAATTGTGGTTTGAACCCTCCACAGCACTTCAGACCCTTGATTTGACCCATTTGGGCTCAGATTGAGTCAAATTTAGTTTCGTTGGGTTTGTATTTCTGAGACGCTCAGTTCGACTGTAAGTTTGCTAAAATTGGAGTTCGGATGGTTCCAATTTTAATTTCGGAAGTTTCCAACTTTAATTTTCCTCAAGATTCGGGCCCGATCAACATAATTTTTTGAGGACATACATTAAGAAGTATATCAAATAATATTTATTAAAAATAAATAATTTTTATGTTAATTTTATCACATTTGTTTATTCAAAAAACTATATTAAATAAATATGTGAAGAAATTAATATAATTTATTTATTTTTATTTTATCAGATTTGCGAAAGAAAAAATTTAACTGACATTTGACAAAAAGTTTATTTTACAACTAATAATGGAATAGAAAACTAAATCAAATGAACAAAATAAAATCATTCGATTTAATTTTTTTGCATTTTTCTAAATAATGCACACTTTTTCTCTCCATGAATAAATATTAAAAGATTATAAAATGCTATCATATAAAAGTAATAATCTTGATATATCATCATAGAATTTTCTTGATCCGACACTGTTAGGATCTTGGAAGATGTTCTTGAGAGAGAGAGGGAAGGAGAGGGAGACAGCAATTTGGGAGGAAATATAAATTAAGCTTTTCAGATTTTTCCCCAAATCTTACATCAACCCAAGGCCTCTATTTATAGAGCATTACCAAGGTGTGATAACATGCTAGGGGTGTCAATTTCGGGTCACGGGTCGGGTTCGGGTAGAACCCGAACTGACCCGGGTGCGAAACAGGTCGACCCTAACCCGACCCGGGTAGAGAAACGGGTCGAAAAATCGAACCCGGACCCGACCCGGCGGGTTTCCGGGTTGACACGACCCGACCCGGTTTGGGTGGCCGGCGGCGGACGCGAGCGCGGCGGGCGGACGCGAGCGGGACAGCGGGCGAGGTCGGGCGCGGTCGCGCGGGCACGCGGGCGAGCGGCGGCACGCAGGCGCGCGACGGGCGCGTACGGGCGCGGGCACGCGGGCACGCTGGGGGGCGCGCAGCGGCGCGGTCGGGCGCGGGCACGCGGGCAGACGCGCGCGGCGGGCAGCGCGGGCAGGCGCGGGCAGCGCTGGCGGGCAGGCGCGGGCAGCGCGGGCGGGCAGGCGCGGGCAGCGCGGGCGGCAGCTCGGGCAGGCGCGGGAAATGCAAAAATTCAAATTTTTTTGAATTAAACGGGTTGGCGGGTCAACCCGAACCCGACCCGTTTTTGAAACGGGTCGATTTCTGGAACCCGAACCCGACCCGTTTTGAAATCGGGTCGGGTTCAACCCGGATTTTCTGGGTCGGGTCCGGGTCGGGTTTTCGTGTCGTGTCAAAAGTTGACACCCCTATAACATGCATCAGCAATATAGCTTAAAACTAAAACAACTCATAACAGACACCAATCTCGAAGCAAATCAAGTTGAAATTTTCAAAAATTAAATCCGAGAACTTATAGTCGAGCTAAAGGTCTCAAAAATACAAACACAACGACACCAAATTCAACCCAATCCGAGCTCAAATAAGTCCAAAGCAAAGATCCGAAGTACGTTTGGAAGGTTCAATCCATAATTTGGATTACCAAACATATTCCAAACGTGACATGCTTATAGTATAATCGAGTGGATTGACGAAACGAATCCCAAGAGCCCAAGATTGTCAAATTCCGCTACTAAACAGTCCACGATTAAGGAATTCAACCTCAGATGTCCATTCAAACCAATCCCAATTTCCCCTTGATCTTCCTCCTATTTACTAGTCATGCCACTCTCTAAAAACTATAAATAGATCTCTCATTTCTCATGAGAGGGAACCCAAACAGGAAGAGAAGAGAAGGAAGAAAGAAAACAAGAAGATAATGAAGCAAGGAAACAAGAAAAGAAGGAAGATAAGGAAGGAAGAGAGCCCTCTTGCCACCAGATTTCTCCTCGACAACCAATGGACTTCCACCCGACAGCCGACTGATGTCGGAGTTCTGCCGACTGCTAACTGACGCCAGATTTCTGGCCCATCGTCGATAAAAGTCAGACTTTCGCCCAACCACCAAACGTCGTCGGATTTCCGATCTCCATTTGTAGCTGAATTTCAACCCGAGAGTTTATTATTGTAATATGATCATCCTCAATTTCAGTGACAAGTCAGTTACTTGTAATTTAAGCAAACACTAGTGAAATCCTTTCAATTGGGCGTGGCCAAGTGATTTTTCCCTTTTCCAGTGTTTCCACTTAAAAATTATGATGTTACAGTGCTAGATATACGAACAACACTGAGACGAAAATTTTCTGACTCTATCACTTCGTATTTTTTAGTACGCTACAAATCTATTTAGATGTGCAAAAAGAAGTGATGCCAACAAATCTAACTTTGGCAAAATCAAACTTTGTTTATATTCTTCAACTCAAAGCCATTCAATTCAAACTGCAATCAAATCACATTTATTTATAAGCTAGCTCGGGCTTGACTATGAAGTTCAATAAGAAAGTGAGTCAACACGATTTGTGAGCTATCTCAAACTTGTTTGATAAATGACTTGTGAGCCGAACTTTATGAGCTAAAGAACTAAGCATGAGTAAACCCCGACTCAATTCATTAGTTCACAAGCCAAATTGTTTAAAATATATCATTATAAAATACATTTAAAATATGATAGTATACTGGAGTTTAAATATGAAGTTGCTAAAAAATTTATAAAATTATATCTCAATTTCTTATATCAAGTAATTTTTTATATTTTTATTTTAATTTATCACTTTTGTACCATTTTATTGTATTAGTTATTTGAATTATAATAATTTTATCTCTTTTATAGTAAATGAGTTGGCTCGTCAGCTGAGTTGAGCCTAAGTAGAGCACGAATTCAATTAATTAATCAAATTTAAATAAATATATATTTTTTTTAATTTCTATAATAAATCCCGCTAAATGAGGCGTAACCCCACACTACACCGAAATTACTAAACTGAACTGGTGCCTATAAACAGAATGCAGCGTAGAGAGTGCCGACGAGAGCTAATAGCGAAACTTTTGGAAGTTAGAAAGGATAAGCCATCTGCTACTAATAGAGAAATAAGGTGAGAAAAAAAAAAAAGGATAATTTTTTAAATAATTCAGTAGTTGATTGTCTTTTAAAATTTGAGTAGAAAATAAAGAGAATTCAATGGAATAAAGAAAATTGTTTATTATACTAAACTGATGTTTATAAAACAACGAAGGTAGATTTAACCCAAAACCTAAGGGATTTATTTATATATATACAAGCCAAATGATCTTTCTCTATATTTTTTTTAGGAAAGTAATGATTTTCTTCCTATCTCAAAACTCCCAATCAAGCATAAGGAATTAGATGGCTTTTTTGTCTTGCAAGTTCTCTTTTCTCCTCACTCAATTTAAAGGGGAAAGTGAGTCAAGCCGACTCGTGAGAGAGAGGAAAAGAGTTGAAGGTTTAGAAATGATAGTGGTGAGCTTTTCTTTTTCTTCAGAGTGAGCGTTCTTGAAGATTCGTTTGGTACAGCTTTCTTTCTGCTTCTTAAAGCAATATTTTACTATAAAAATTTAAATTTGTACAAAAAGTTCCTTTAAAAACAATAAAAAAATTCTCCCAAATGAAGCTTGAGTTTGGTTTATTAATATCCTCAAAATTATTTATAATAAGTGTGTTGTGACTTTAAGCAGTGCGAATTATTTAATTGATAAAAAAATTAAAAATTATTGTCAAAATTCAATCTCTTCTGCAACACATTTTGTCTGGCACTCGTCATAAAAATTGCAGAAAAAAGAGAAGTGGAGAAATGCTAAACTACATGACGGCGAACGCCAGAATCCTGCAAAGGTAGCAAGATTGCTTAGCTAAATTGGAGGCTTTAGGCAGAATGTCAGAAATGAAAATGAGGACAAAATTTAATAATAAACTACGAAAAGGCTTGAAGTTCTTCAACTTACAAGAAAGCATTAACCATTGAGCTACCAATGGAGAAATATGCTGTTTATTTCTTACATTTCATCAGCATATGTAAAGTACTCGGAGGCTGATCGATAACCTTCGGTTTCTTTCAGCCAGCGATGGTCGGGAAGCAGCTACCGGATCGTGTGAGAGATGGCCGAGGGACATCATCGGCTTTTTCTTCCTCCATCCGCCGGCGCGGGCTCGCCGGCGTCGACCTCAGCGACCGCGGCGATTCAAGGCTGCGGCGCAGAAGAAGTCGCATGGCGGCGATTAGATGTTCAGCGGATTCCGATGGATCCTGAGACACGGCGCGGAAGCGGAAATCGCGAGAAAAACTCATATGGCGGGCGAGCGCTTCCTCAGAGGAGATCCGTTGATCCGCACGGCCGATCTCATCTGCAACGGCCTCGGTGCAGAGACCGCAGATCCATCGGCCATGGTGCCTTTCCCGCACACCCACGATGTACGCCGGCGTACACTCCTCAGTCAGGCCGCAGCATTCACACTTGGCAAACTCCACCTCTACTTGCGTCGCCGGCGCCGCCTTAGTCTCCGTAGCCGAGATCGACATCTCTCTCGCTGCTTAAGTTTTGGTAAATAGGAAAACGGCTCTTCGCGGATTGGGAGATGAAAAAAAAAAAGAAACGGAAAAGGAATCCTACCAATTTAAACGGAAAAACGATTTGGTTGTCGAAAACGGTCGATTGAATTTAATAAGATATTTGTGGTGAATTAGATTGGAAACGGTTGAACTATCGCTCCTTCTCCCATATAACGGATGTATCCCGAGCGATCGCCTCCGTTTCCGCGGCCTCTTCCTTCCTTATCACGGAGACAATGTGATCATCTCCGGCCAGAGACATTTCAGGATCAAATCACGCACAGATTGATCGCTGCAATGGAACCAAGTAATATCGTATCGATCAGAAGAAGCGTGACGATCTCCTCAGCGAGATTTCAGCCCTTTCTCTCTTCCTTCTCTCTGTGAATTCAGATAAAGAAAGGGATTTCATGCCGATGTCTTTGCTTTGGAGAATTGGGTGAACGTAGACAAATTTATTGCCGTCAATTTCGCAGCCCGTAACGACTGCAATGGTGGGTCCCACACTAATGATTAATGCAGCTGTGGGGTCCGCTGTCCTCAAGAGAGATAGCTAGACACGTAAGCAAAGTGAGCTGGCGTGCCTGCTAGCCATTCATGTTTGAACGGTGCCAGCTTTCGCGCCTAATTCATGGGACCAATCGTCAGGTCCAAGCTTCCACGTGTTTTGG
Organism: Dendrobium huoshanense; assembly: GCA_016618105.1. Taxonomy (NCBI): domain Eukaryota; kingdom Viridiplantae; phylum Streptophyta; class Magnoliopsida; order Asparagales; family Orchidaceae; genus Dendrobium; species Dendrobium huoshanense. Next base: position 13,311,671 of record CM028343.1, on the reverse strand, counting down.
GTGCACAGCACCCATCAAGCTTAGGTTTCCACGTGGATATTCGAGCAAATTTTGTGGTGGTCAAAATAGCGTTGTGTCTGCTTTAACGTGGAGACAGTCCGCGGATATGAGCGGCTTGCGACGAGCAGCTAATTGATGTTCCAGTGCACCGAACGATGAGACAATTTGACAGATTCATGGCTCCCAAATTTGGATTCTTCCATCTATGATGAACAAGGGTTGCTTCTTAAATTCAAATTGGGGTCACATGAATTTTATTTTTAGCTAATAAAATTTGATGAAGTGCATACATGTAAAATTATTTTCTTTCATAAAAATATTTTGATAATTGTACGAAATTACATCAACTGGTGTAAGGGTGAATCGGCGAACATGAAAAAGAAATGTAATAAATTATAAAAAAATGTAATATATTTGAAATATTTGAAGTTGTTTGAATGAGTGTAAATAAACACAAATGATTATTATTTTGTTTGACTTATAACAAATTGAATGCAATATAGGGTCTAATAATAATGGTGTAAGGGTCATTAGAGTCATTTTTGTTTTAATGTCTCTCTCTCTCAAATAATTTTATACAAGAAATTAGTCTTTAATTGTCATAACTATGGATCACAATTTTGATAAATAGTTTCTCTCTCCAACTTAATCGCCTCCCAAAATTGATGATCGTTTTTGTAACTAAGCTCCCTCCAATAATTTGTCTTTGCCTTATTAATATATATATGCTTTCAAAGTTTTGGTTATAATCATCTAAATGAATTATTTCACCTCTTTAAGAACCTGTCTAATTTCTCACTAAATTGAAATTGATGTCAATTTGAGTAATTGTAAAATAATAAGTGTAGTTTTCGAACCAACATAATTGTTCCGAGTTTTATCTTGTTACCCGAACTTAAAGTTTAGTTTAGTATGTTGAGATGCTTCAAGAACTTATGAAAAGGCCGACAAGTTGCCACAAACACCGTTATTTCAGTCAAATTTTGACCGCTACTTTTTCACAGTTTTTAAAAAGGTTTTATATAAAAAACAGTAATAATAATCCTTAAAAAAGTTATCACAAACTATAAAAATTTGAGACAATTTCTTATTGTTTTCTAAAATAGCTATTTAGTAAAAAATGTAAAAAACTGTTTTAAAAAGTAGTTAAAAATCAGTCCCAAACGAAGCCTAAGCTTAAGATTTTATTTGGGACAATTTTTTTTTAATGATTTCTAAAGCAACATTTTAGTATATAAAATTCTTGAACTAAAATTTTTCAATAAGAAAGCTCTCAAAAACTAAGGCTTCGTTTGGGACGGCTTTTTTACCGCTTTCTAAAACGGAGTTTTAGTACAAAATTTTTTAATTTTATACTAAAACTCCGTTTTAGAAAGCAGTAAAAAAGCCATCCCAAACGAAGCCTAAGCCTAAGACATACACAACAACAATAGTGTTTATTTTTTTAATTTGATTGTTAAAAATGTAACTCGAATTACTTACTGATATTTTGTCGTAAATTCTTCTTTACCAATATAATTTGGATGTTTCTTTCGATCAATAGATATTATTAGAAATATATTTCCTCCAAATAGACATCACTACAGGCACACACGATAAGGAATATTGCTATTGATATGTCATCAAAAAATTATCCTGATCGGACACGACCCTCGAGGAAAAAATTAATTTGGAAACTTCAAAAATTAAACATGGGATCATCTGGACTCTGAAAACTTATAGTCGAACTGAGCGTCTCGAAGTACGAACCCGACGACACCAAATTCAACTCGATCTGAGCCGAAATAAGTCCAAGTCAATCCATAATTTGGATTACCAAACAGTTTCCAATTATGACATGCTTATAGTCGAATCAAGCGGCTCGATAAGACGAATCCAACGAGGCACATATCTCCGAATTCCGATATCATTAAGACCTTGAAATGTCTGACAAATTGTCCACTATCTAGGGATTCAATATCAGTCGTCCATCCGAACCACTCTACATTTGCCCTTGATCCTCCTCCTATTTACGGATCATGTCATCCTAAAAAAAACTATAAATAACACATCATTTATCTTAAGAGGGGACCCAAACAAGAAGAAGAAGAAGATAAGAGTAGGATGGAAGAAATTCTTTCTCGACCACCGCTGGGATTCTGCCTGACTTCCATGGGATGCCGGAATTCTGCCCGACTTTAACGGAACGCCGGAATTCTGTCCGACTTTCACGGGATGCCGGAATTCTGTCCGACTTCCACGGGACGCCGGAATTCTGCCCGACTTCCACGGGACGCCGAAATTCTGCTCGACTTCCACTGGATGCCGCAGTTCCACCCAACTTTCAAGTGACGCCAAAACTCCGCCCAATCTCCAAGTGACTCTGGAGTTTTGCCCGAATATCATCTAACACTAGAGTTCTCCCCGGTCGCCGACTGACATCGGACTTCTACCCGACAAGGGACCTCCGGTCGTCGACATATTTCTACCTGACACCAGACTTTTGTCCGTTGTCGGATTTTCGTCGGATAACTATCCAATGTGGAATTTCTATCCATAGCTAGACTTCTACCTGACGTTGTCATTCTGATCTTCGTCGTCAGACAACGGTCCTTCCGACCTTTGTCGCCGAACGACTATAATCCTTCAGACCTTTGTCGCCCGCCGACTGTGGTCCTTCTGACTTACATCGCCCACCGACTACGATTCTTCTGGCTTATGTCGCCCACCGACTACAGTCCTTCCGACCAAACAAACACATCAACAGTGACTCTTTGTATTCCTAATATGTAATGTAATATATAAGATGTACATCAAGCTAAGGCCTTCCCCCAAAGAAGAGCCTCATTTGTAATCAACTACAAATATTAGTTGATTCATTTATACTGGGTTAGGCCCTGTGATTTTCCCCTTTTTTTATGGTTTTTCGCATAAAAATCTTAGTGTCTAATAAATACTACACTCTCTCTCTTATATGATTGTGTGCCGGATTTTCGTACGACGTTAAGATGCTAAATTTAATATTTCTCTACCACCGCGAATACTCCATAACGCAACAGCTATAGTATCTGATTCACACTATCAATCTCATATGTGTGTTGTAAGCTTCAATAAGCTTGAATTTCAATTAGATAATTGATATCCTCTACCCCAAAATTTATTTGATCTATCAAGGTTGGAGTAGCTCCAATAGAAGATAAGATTAGAGAGAGTTGTCTTAGATGGTTTGGTCACATAAAACGGTGGCCTTCCGAAGACCCAGTTAGGAGAGTAGAGGTATTATATTTGACTTATGTTAAGGAAGGTAGGGGTAGACCTAAAAAGACTTGGTCAAAAAATATTAGGAATGACCTTTCTTTATTAGATTTAAATGAGAATTTGACTTTTGATAGGACACAATGAAGAAAAATGATTCATATAGCCGATCCCACGTAGTGGGATAAAGGCTTGATGTTGTTGTCGTTATTGTTGTTGTTGTATCAAGCAGGAATTTTGATATAATTTTTCGGATCTCAAAGCACATGACTTCAACAATTATGGAAATATATATTGAAACCCAACTGCAAAACCTTAAAGAAAAGACAGTTCAAATTGTTGTTGTTGATGTTATTTGGCCGATCCACCGATGCTTAGCTTGGTTGGTGGGTGAGTATGGTTGGAAACCTCCAAACCCGTGTTCGATTTCCCTCGGGTGGCAGCGCCTCTTAAGTGGGATCCCAATAAGTACGGGCCAGGAGGTTATGTAGGAGTGGGTGCCTCTTCCAAGTCAGTCGAGGAATTAGTTACACCGCCAAGCACCTCACAAATTGAGATTACAACAGGTAGATACCCCGTTCAAAAAAAAAAAAAAAAGAGAGAGAGAGAGAAAATGTTATTCGACCTGATTATGTAAGGTATCTATCAGACAAAAAGATTATCTGTAAAGTTCGATAAATTCTGAATGGGTGGGTATCAAAGTAAGAAAAGAAGCGGAAAGAACAGGGATCATGTGCAAATCAGATGCCTTTCCCAACAAATTCAGAGAAACAACCTCAGAGAGCAGCTGTTCGGTTGGTTGGTTGGGTAATAATGGAGCAGGAGACAAAGGTAAAACACATGCCTTTCATGATTCTGATAGATCTTTAGTCCTTTTAGCTGACAAACCAAGAGCCAGCAGATTAGGATAAGCGCAAACAAACAATCTCGCGCAGGCTATGATGAAAATATACACGCAAAAACAAGAAAGGAAAGGTCAGGCACCGATGTATTAAGACGCCATTATTGATGTTAAGAAAGCTCGAAGCATCCAGAGAGTTGATAATGGAGCTGATCAATTATTACTATTTTACTAGCATGAGAAAAATGTTATCTTCTTTCGAAAAAAGTTTTTAGATAAATTGCTTTTAAACTAACGATAATTAGAGGGTTGTTAAATATGTTTTCTTCATTTGCCTTGTAATAGATAATATTGATCAGATATCTTTGTTGTTTGTATTCTTAGGGAAATATATCTTAAAGTTGCTTTTGAATCAAAATGCTTATGGTTTGTAGAAATATAAGTCATAAATCTTGACGCAAGAGATACGCAAACTTTTGAACAATATAGATGGTCAAACATTCCAGCACCTTCTATATATGTCTGTGGCAAAGCTTCATAGGAATAACCTCTAGGTTCCAACCATTTTTTGGTTCAAGATTAGTGAATAGTGATCTTATATTTTTGGTTATTCATACATAAAAAAGTATTCATCATAGACAATTGTGAGTAAAAATAGGAAAATGACTAAAAGAGAAGTATAGATTTAAACACAAATCGGATACAAGGTTGATATAAGGATAACAATAGAGATTCATGTGGAGAAAAAAGTTAATAGAAAATATGCCTCCATTAATGAAGTAATTGAACACTTATCTTTATTCATTTGAAGGAGCTCACATTGAAGTTTTCCGACATACAAAATATCTCTCGAAGACGAACAAAAAATTTGCCTGGAGGATGACAATGTCGTTTCGAAAAGAGATGTTTCAGCATATATCTTCTTCGAGCTATCTCAATGTCACTAAAAACTATTCATTATATTGCCATCTGACGACATATAAATTAAACTTATTCAAAATTAAATTTTGTGCATATTTTTTCAAAAAAATTATGTGTATTATGAGACCAATAAGTTCATACAAAATGACCTAGGGAGTACTGCAGGCTGTAAGTTTAGAGATTACTTCCTTTGTTGACTAACAGGATTTATTTAATTAGAGAGAGAAACATACAAAGAGTGACCACAAAAACCCAACTCATAGGTGCATAAGAAAAATTACATGAAAATAATATTGATTTTTTCTTCTTAGTTTAGTTATTACTGTAATTTGACAGCTACACAATAATTCTGAACATCAATTTACTAAATGATTAAAGAATACACAACAACAAAACAATAATCTCCTACTTTTGAGTATATTAGTGCACTACTTAAAATGATCAAATCATCCAGACCAACAATGAAAGATCACAAAGTATCATTCAAATCCAAAGTTGAAAGCTTGACAAGCAGTGCTTGGCCAATAATGCAGATGACAACCTCTGTTGCAAGAAATGACCCATCACAGATTGAATAAAACTAAGATTGTAAATAAAAATCCTGAGTTACAGTTCTATGGCACCATTCGTATTATGCCAATACAATAAAAAATATCTAGAATTTAAAGAAGTTATTATCAGTAGGAAGGAAAAAAAATTAGCTCATAATCTTTTGATTGAACTTTTATTTGTGATGGATCTCAAAGTCATTGGATTTGCATTGAGATAAGTGCAATATGAATTTTGAATGATTTCTTCCTATATTATACTAATCTTAAAGCAAATTCAGTTGTTTTGAGGTTACTCTTCTTAAAATAAATTTAACTATTATGAGACTTAGGTTTCGTTTGGAACGGCTTTCTTACTGCTGCTTAAAGCAGTTTTCTAGTAAAAAAATTTTAATTATGGTGCTAAAAGATGTTTTAAGAAGTAATAAGAAAGTCATTCCAAATGAAGCCTTAGGTTTCATTTGGGACGGCTTTCTTACTGCTTCTTAAAGCAGCTTTCCAGCACACAAAAATTAATTTTTTGTACTAGAAAGTTGCTTTAAGAAGCCTTGAAAAAGCCGTCCCAAACGAAGCCTTAATCTTATCCAAATTTGATCAAAATATTGTTTTCCAACATTTATTCTCTTCTCTTCCAAATGTATAGACAAGCAACATATTGATACAAGTGTTATCACCACCATTTTTTCTTTCTTTTCAAGTGTTATCACCACCATCTCAAGAGCTTAAAAGTCAAGAATTGAATGGCTTTATTCATCCAGTCTTGAATCAATATTAGGCATCATCTCCTCAAATTAGAAAGATTAATTAATCAGTTTACTAAACATGATTGCATTATATCAAAGAACTTTGTCTCAAAAGGTTTAGTTTTTACTTTTTAATCTAGTGGTCTTAAGCATCAATATCTGCGGACCCAACTATGATGAATTTCTTCAAATTCATGTAGATTTAATAGATATAATTACCCACGTAGCTACTTATATATGTACTAGTCGTGAACTCACTGTTTTGTTTGGGACAACTTAATTTCTTACTGTTTTTTAAAATAGTTTTTAGTACAAAAATTAAAATGTTTGTAATAAAAATATGCTTTTTAAGAAGAAGTAAGAAAGTCATTCCAAATGAAGTCTAAATAAACCTAGCTTTTGGTAACTTTGAGGACAATATATCAATTTGGTTGAAGTTCAGTGACCATCTCAATTCATTCATTAATTAGTACTCTATGGGCCACAAATACCTCACTGCCAATTGTTTAATCTACTCAATCACTAATAGTTATCCCAATCACAGACCAACTAATGATTTGACTAATCCAATAAAAATATGGATGAATTTGATAAACATCTATAATCCATTATGATGCAAAATTTAATTTTCTGTCTAATCATGGTGTAATTACTATTTCAGCAAATAACATCCACTAAGATTTGACATTTACATAGCAGATACAGCCAAGAGCTTGTTTTCTTTTTCACAAGTTCTGATGCTAAAATGCAATACTGCAGCAATTTTAAGCAGGTTAAAAATCAAGTTTTTAGCACTAAGTGGTGGTTAACTCCTTTAAGGATCAATTAGAATTAAATGCAATAGAGAAAGTAAATATCATCAAGTAAAATTAAATGTAGTTCTTATTTCTCCTTTCAATTTCATTGTCATATATCTTCTTCAATCTCCTATTTTTTATGGTTTTTTTTTTTAATCTCTGCAGCCTTCTACTGGTGGAGCTGCAGAGCAAAGTCTTCTGAAACTTACAGTAAAGAATGATTTCAACACATGATGAAATGAACTTCAAAGTGAGGAGAAATTATTATGTGCAGAGTCTGAATGGAAAGAACCATCCGGATATGTGAGTGTACACACTATGTATAAATTCGTACACATTGTGTATCAATTTTTTGTATAACTATTTGTACAAAGCAACTCATTTTCGAATGAACTATAAAATTGAAATGTGATCATCGATCTTATCCAATCTAAAAGTTTACTATTCTTCACAACTAACAACTCATTTTGGTTAATTTTTAGAAACTTAAACATTAAAATGCCATCAATATAATCAAATGGCCTTTTTTCTTGTAAATGAACTTTATGAAAATGAGTCTTGTGTTTGATCATCTTCTTCTTGCCTTTTCTTGATATTTAATTAAAGTGTTGCAACATTATCACAGGTTCTTTGTTATATCTTTTTTTTTTTAATAGTTTAAATGCATACGATGATAACAACGTGGTTGGATGGAACATGCAATAATTTCGGAGGGCATTTCGAGAATTGCTAGCTGCGTGGGTGTGCCGTTGGCAGTTGATGCTTTGACTGCTGCGAAGACCAGATTAACATTCGCAAGGGTTTGCGTACAGGTTAATTGTTCTGATCCTCTTCCTGACGAAATTTTCTTATCTGTGGATGACAAATTAACTCCCCTAACTGTTCTCTATGACTGGAAGCCTATTCCTTGCGATTTCTGTCGGTCTATATATCACTCCTCTTCTCAATGTCCAAAAAATCCTAATCCTCCTCCCCCTTCTAAACCGACCAACATTCCTCCTACTGCCCGTGGTCGCAGCAACAGTCGCAGACCTAGGACTAGCCAGCCGCCTAACAAACCCTCTTCTTCATCTAATTTTCAGACTGTTGCCCCTCCTCTTCTACCAAATCCTGCACCTCTTCTCCAACCTGCTCCTCCCTTTAGTGCTGCCCCTCCTATTCTCCCAGCTCCAGCATCTCAACTTCTTCCCCCTGCCCCTCCCATTTCCATCCCTAATCTCAATTCACCTTCCACTGATACTGTCCAAACGGAATTTCCCCCTCCACCTCGCATTGAAGAGATCCCTCCTCCGAATATGACAGAAACCATCCCCACCACCAATAAATTTGATCTCCTGTCTGAACAGCAGAACCCCCACCCTTCTCCTACCTCTTCCCAAAACATTTGCAAAGGCCCTCCTCTTCCTTCTCTTTTGGAACAGGATAACTCTGTCGGGCTATCCTTTTCTGAAAATACCTCTCTTGGAACTCCTTCCCATAGTGCTAGTTCTAGCCACAACTCTGCCCACGACAAACCAAGTCCAAAAAACACTAGGAGCAAGCAAGCCAAAAAGGCTAACAACTCCAAAAATAAACATAAATGACCTTTCCCAAGTTGGCTTCCTGGAACGTTAGGGGATTTAATAATGCCTCGAAAGTTTTGTCTTGCAAGTCTTTGGTCAAAAAATTTAGTCTGGATATGATTTTCATTCTAGAAGCAAAAGTTTCTGTTCAGTCTCTGGCTGATGATTGGTTCATGCGCTCCCATTCGATTTTTCCTGTTGAAGGATCTTATAACAATTTTGCTCATTCTGCTCCGGGCCGCATTTGGATTAAATGGAATGCCCAGTCTGTTACTTTTAAACCTCTTCTTACTTCTTCTCAATTCATACATGGTGTGATTTCTTGGGGTGGGACAGATATTTGCTGTATTTCTGTCATTTATGCCTCTAATTTTGTTACGGAGAGGCAGTCTTTGTGGAACCAAATTGCTGGGCTTTCTAGTTCTATTGCTCTGCCGTGGGCAATTATCGGAGATTTTAATTGCTGTAGATCTCCTACTGATAAGATTGGTGGTTCGCCTTTACACTTGAGCAAATTGGGTGAGTTAAACAACTTTGTGTTTAATTCTGCGGTTTGTGACCTTGCGGCTGTTGGGCATTTTTACACGTGGTTTAATCAGAGACTGGATGTCCCTATTCATATTAAGTTGGATAGAGTTTTTGTTAATGATGCTTGGCTGAATGCTTTTCCTAATTCTTATTACAATGTGACGGATCCTGACATCTCTGACCACTGCCCCATTATTTTGCATTTGGATTCTTCTTCCTCTCAAAGGCACCGCTTTTTGTTTAAGAATTATTGGACTAAAATTCCGGCCTTTTGGGATATAGTGTTGAATGTCTTTTCTTTACCTAATTCTGGCAGTCCGATTTGCGATTTTTATCACAAACTGAAGGAGCTTAAATGTGTGATTAAGCAGAGGAATTGGAGCTCTTCTAATAACTTGAAAGATGAGCTTGAGAAGCTTGCTCATTCTCAATCTCACATCCTTTCTTGCCTTCAATCTGATCCTCTCAACACTTCTCTCAATTCGACCCTCAAGTCTATAAACGAGAAGCTTTCTCTTGGTAATGCTAAGTTTGTTGATTGGATCACTCAAAGAAGTAAAGCCCACTGGCTTAAGGCTGGAGAAGATGACCTGAAATTTCTTTACTCCAACATTCATATCCGTCACAACACTAATCTTATTAGGGGAATTGAGGTTAATGGGACTCTTATCTCTTCCAATCAAGGCATCAACTCAGCCTTTATTAATCATTTTGAGTCTCTGTTTAACAGCCCCGGTTCTCCAGTTACTGACCAACTCCCTGTTGGTGAAACTATTCCTCCTTATCTGCTTGATGGTTTAACTGCACCTTTTTCTACTGAAGATATCAAACAGGTCATCTTCTCCTCTCCCTCCAATGCAGCTCCTGGACCTGACGGGTTTACTTTTGAGTTCTACAAAGCAACTTGGAGTATCTTAGGCAATAAACTTTGTCTTGCTGTGCAATCCTTTTTCAACAATGCCTTTATGCCTAGACACGTCAAACACTCTGCTATTGCTTTGATTCCTAAGCACCCTCATGCTTCTTCAGTGAATGATTATAGGCCAATTTCTTTATGTAACTCCTTCTACAAGATTATTGCTAAGTTGCTGGCTATTAGAATGAAAAATGTGATGCCTTTTATTGTTAATCCGGCTCAAGCCGGGTTCATTACCAATAGAATTATCTCTGACAATGTTATTCTTGCCACGGAGCTCTTGGGCACTTTTAATAGCAACTCAAAAGATCCTCTTTTTTGTGCTAAATTTGATATTCACAAGGCTTTTGATACGGTCTCGAGGGAGTTTCTTATTGATCGTCTTAAAGCAAAGGGCTTTCCCTCCATTTTCATCTCCTGGATTCATGCCTGTATTTCTGAGGTGCATTTTTCTGTTGCAATTAATGGCTCTTTGGAGGGTTACTTCAACTCATCTTCTGGGTTGAGACAAGGATGTCCGTTATCCCCTTATCTGTTCACGATTGTTATGGATGGGCTGTCTGCTTGCTTTGAGGAAGCCTTGCATTCTAACTCTTTCAGGGGTATCTCTATGGGTAACTTCTCCATTTCTCATCTTCTTTACGCTGATGACTTACTTGTTTTCTCAAAAGCTAATCTAGATGAGGCTGCCACTCTTAAATCTATTTTGGAGCTTTTTCAGTCCCATTCTGGTCTTAAAGTTAATCCCACCAAGAGCACTATTCTTTTTTCTAAGAATTGTAGGTATCAAGATGATATTTGCAATCTGCTCAACATCCAAAGATCTACTGTTCCCATTAAATATCTGGGTATACCCATCTTCACTAAGAAGCTTTCTCAAGTGCATTTTCAACATCTTATCCTGAAAGTTACTAAAGCTCTTGATGGGTGCAAGGCCAAGTCTCTCTCCTTTGGGGGGAGAATTCAATTTTTGAAATACACAATCTACAATATGATTGCTTATTGGTTAAGAGGCTCTTCTCTGCCTAAGTCTTGTTTTAAGGTGCTGAACAAACTTTGTTCCAGATTTCTTTTTTCCAGAAACATTGCTGTGAAGAAGCTTCACCTTATTGCTTGGAAAGACACATGCATTCCTAAAATTAATGGGGGTCTTGGGATTCCTTCTCTAGATTCCCTATCCTTTGGTATTTCCTGCAATATTATTTGGAGGTTTTTAAATGGCTCCAATCCTCTGTTCCATTGGTGGAGAAACAGGTATAAATCTCTATGGGCACCTTTACCCAGCCGCAGCTCTTCTTACTGGTTAAATCTTACTAAGGTGGCTCAAACTACCAAAAACTGCTTTCAACTTAGGGTCCTTCCGAACTGCTTTTTTTCTCTTCTTTGGGACCCTTGGTGTTTTGGTTCTGCGATTTATTCTTATTGTCTTAATCTGGACAATAGTTTTTTGGAAAGCTTGGATAATCTGAAGGTTTCTGATATTATGAGCAATGGGAATTGGTTGGTCCCCTCCAACTGGCCTTCTTTACTGCAGAACAAAATCAAATCGGTGCCTCTTTGGAATTGCTTTACTGGGATTCTTTGGAATAATGTTGAGAAGGTTACTAATAAGTTATTTGTTAAAGAATTTTTCAAGTCTTATCATATTGTTAACTGGCACAAACTTATCTGGCATAAGAGATCTGCTATTAAGTTTTCGTCTTACGGGTGGCTTGCTGTTAAAATGGGATTGAAAACTGCTGATCTCTTACTTAAAAGAGGCATTATGGTGAACTCTAATTGTGTTTTATGCCAGCAAGGTCTTGAATCACATACTCATCTTTTCTTTGAATGTGATTTTTCCTTTAGAATCATTAATTCCCTGATTCCTCAAACTCAATCTCTGTTATTAAGACCGAATCTGTTACAAGCTTTTGAATTAGCCTCTGAAATTGCTGATAATAGAAGGATGAAAGCCATGTTATGCCTGTTATTGAATTCTGCTATTTATTTCATTTGGCGCGCCCGTAATGACAGAATTTTTGGCAATTTGTTTGAGTGCTACACGACTGTGGCTAGGAAAATTAAGAGAGCTTGTCGGGCAAAATTATTGAGTTGGAAAAATGCTCATGAAATACTGCATTTGCTGGATTAATTGGTTACTCTGCTGGCCTGTCATTTGCTGGAGTCTGTTTGCTGTTAACAGACTTAATTATCTGCTGTTGTACCTTTTTGGAAGGCTGAATTCGATGGGGCAAGTTCTGATCAGAGCTCGAGAATTTTTTTGCAGGACGATGATGAACGCTGCAGCCTCGCTCCTTGGAGGGCCACGTTCTGGCAACCAGGAGCTCCTTCATGATCCTAATGATATCGGGCTTTCAATCTTTGGCTGCAGCAATTGCTGAGTCCTGTTTTTTTGTTATACCACATTTTTGGTTCTTTTTACTTGTAATTGGGGGTGGTATAGGTTTTTCTTTATTGTTTCTTTTTGGTTCCTACTTGCTTTTGTTAAGTTTGGAACCTCTACTGTAATCTCCTTTTGTTAATGAATGGGCTTTGGCCCCAAAATTTCCCAAAAAAAAAAAAGAACATGCAATAATTGAAGAGGTCGAAAAAAATGTTAACATTGTCAATCATGTCAGGCCTTTTGCATTTGATTATGAGAGTTATTTGGGAAGGAAGAACACATTCCAAGGTTGGTATTTGCTAGACCATATATATAGTGTTCAATAATATGTTGAAAATGTTTTGGTAGTTTATCCAATAAAATCTTACAATTGTTTTAGGCTATCACCATAAGCAGTAGCACTACTTTGGGATATGTTGGTTTGAATATTTTTAGGTTGTTTAATGATATAAAAAATATAACCAAATAACTGAAGATTTTTCAAAAGAGTTTGCTCATTCTCATCGTTATTGGTAATTGTAAGTTTTTTTCATAATTCTCTAGAAAATAGTAAACCTATATTCTAATTCAATGAATGAATTTTATAGTGTATTATTATGTTCATCTTAGGAAATTAGTAGAGGCATCACTCAACATAAGGTTTGTTAGGGACGGCTAGAGTTTTATAAATTTAGTTGTAAAGTTGTTATTGTTGTTAGTTTTATGTGGAATTTAGTTGTGTCAATCAATTGGGTTGTTCGATTGCCTTGAACCTCAATTCCATTAGTTAAGTTTGTCAAGGGGTTGTAGGGGGTCCTTGAGATTTTCTTTTTACATACGACTTTGCAACGATGCGGCGTGTGTACTCGAGCGCTCGATCTCTCCAAATCTTATAGCACCGCAATGCTACAACTCGGGCAAAAGATAGAGAGTGAAGCGTTGTGGTGCTCCAGATCCTGACGCTACATTACTCTAAGATAAACTGAAGATAGTGATTTGAGCACCACAACGCTCCAAACCTGTCATATTCACTTGGTTAGTTCTCTTTCTCATTCTTCATGAAGGGTTGAGTCCCTTGGGTGATTTAATGTGTATATCTCTTTTTTTTTCTCTTTTTTTTAAATCACTTTGTTAGTTCTAATGAGAGAATGATGCAATAGTAAAGAGAGACAAGGAGAGGGTGAAAGAGAAAATAGATATGTTTAATTTCATCAAATTTTCATTCTGAAATTTTTGGTGTGGTGCGGCTCCATGATTTTTTATGGGTCTATGATTTTTCCACGTTAAATCATGGTGTTCTTTCATTATGCTACAATTTTCTATTTCTTTTTTTGTTTTACTGCGTATTTTTACTTCACTACAGTTATGAGGAAAGCAACTTGTTTGCAAAAAATGGCTTTCCATTATATAAATTTTTAAAAAATAATGAGAAAGAATAAAAAAATAACAGTAAGCTGAAATTGTAGTTATTATGTGAGAAAGAAAGTAGTGAAAATGTTATTTCAAATAGACCATTAATCAACTACTTTAGTTGAGTATATATATTTTATTGTTATGGGTGACTCATTTTACATACCAAAATTTTTATATATTTTTTATAATTAATTAAATTTTTAATTTAAAAAAAATAATATTTAATTAGAAATTAACTGAATATAAATTTATTATACCAAATATTTTTCAGTTTTTATTTTTCTAAACTTTTTAATGTTGAATAATACATAATTAAGTATCATTATTAATATTGAATAATACACCATTAATTATTAATTATCAGTACCTTTGGTTTTTTCACTGTAGGTGCAGTACAGTTTTGTGCTGTCGTACACCTTCCTAGCTGTACTACGTCACTGGATCGTCACGATTATACCCCTGAATTCAATTTTAATTTACAATTGAGCTGAAGATAGAAAAGTGCAAAAAAAAAAAAAAAAAAGTTATTTTTCTCACTACGCATTACAAAAATATTAAATTCGAATTAGATAAGAATCAATCTTGTTGTTCTAGACGCCAAGGCAAGTTGTCAATTTGAAATCTCTCTCTCTCAATCTCTCTTCTCTCTCTATATATATTATATTAAAGTTAATTATATTTTTAAATATTTATTGTTAAAAATTGAATATATTTTCGAAAGGAGATTCCTTAATAAGAAAAAAAATCAGGCAAAATTATGCTCATCCAATGACGTAACTTGTAGTATCAAAACGTCAAACACATTGTTTGATAGAAAATGTCCAACATAACATTACAATGCTCAAAAGAAAAGAAAAAATCAATTAATAAAAATATGTGTTGCATTTATTTGAAAGTAAATTTTAAGATCATGAAATTTATCATAATAAATTTTAATCAATATATTTTCACTGAATTTCTTTCTTAATTTGGTGGGCGTGTGGGTTAATTGTAAATCATCATGTTGTAATAGGCTTTCAAATATTTCCTTTAGAGTGAAGAGCTCCAATATGTGAGCTCTTTTTTAGATTTCAATGGAAAAAAAAAAATGAATTTACATATATAGCACTCAAAATTTTAGCATGGATATATTTAACACGTACCTAAATTTTAATATTGATATTGCTAGCACTCAAAATAAAAAAATAATAAAAAATAACATATCTGATATCCCCATTACAATTCCTAAACTACATCACTCCACCGCTAGCCATGTTGCTCATGTTGTCGAACGTCATTGCCCTAGCATGTGAGTGCATCATGCATGCACCTGTTGATGATGCATTAGCTCGCGAACTCTACCGCTCTTGGACCCATCAATGCTCTCACTTGCAAGCTCCTATGTGATTTCCTCGCCTGGACTCATTGAAGCTCTCGTCTAGACTCATCAATGCCCTTGCTAGCAAGCTCTTGACTACTGCAGCACTCATATAGAAATTTATGAAGCCCCAGCTCTAGTAAGCAAGAAGCAAAAAAATTACACAGGTGCTTACAGGCGAATGTATCAACAAGTCCAAGAGAAGACATCAATATATAGGCAACAGCAACGACAACCTAACAACATGTCAAGCAAGATCCAACGAGATTCACTAACTCCATTAACAGAGTGCTAAGTGGTGTAAATATTAAAGTTTATGTGTGAAATATATAAATGCTAATATTATTGGTGATGTAAATATTGGAGTAATTTTAATGTTTCGTTGCATGGAGCTAGCCATTGAGGTCCCATGACACATGAAAAGGCTACTTGCTCTAGTACACTACTTTTTTAGATTTGAAGGAATGGAAATAATATTAGATTTTTTCAATTTCTAGTCAATGACATAACATTAGCTATGTAATCACATAATGTGACCATATCAAATTTCCACAGCTTTCCTAGCATAATAATACAAACATCCATGTCTAATACATCACAATTCACTTCACAAATGAGAGTTTTGTTGATGGAGAGTATAACCTTGCATATGTATGAAATAAGAACATTAATCCCCTTTCTAATCTAGTTAACCTTATAAGATTGAGGTGTTTGCTTTCTGATAATTAAGAGTCTTAACAATGCTACTATATATGATATTTTCGATGCAACCATTATATACTAATAATTCTCACATTTATTCTTAGATGATATGTGAGGCACAAAATGTGGCATATCAGTATGATGATACATGTTGTTTAGGGTGCAATAAAACTATCGCCAAAATGTATGATAGGAATCCACCCACATCATTTGCACACCTTTAATTTCATCATTCACCGTTAGTAGTATGTGTTGTTAATCGTCATCGAAGTTGCCATCAATTAGTTATATTTGATGTTTAGGGTACTTATTTGATTGATGCCCCTGTCAAAAGCTTCAAAAACACATAGAGGTTTTGACATTGTTGTAAACACTAACTCAAGCATATCCTAGTTTAATGGATCCTTCATATATAGCAATTTTCGTGTGGAAGTATTTGTTGGGAGTAAAAAGATCCTATCTTTGTTTGATGTTGTTGTCCTTTGTTTATCTTATTGTTGTACTCTTGAACATTATTTTGAATAGTATTTGATCATTGTTTTTAATTGAGTTGAAATTGATCTTCGTAGGTGAAATTAATAACTCGAGAAAGTGACCAAATTGCATTCAATTTCAGTGGGTATTTGATAGCATCTTTCAATCCACTGAAGTTTTGAGCCGGAAGTTATTGATTTGTATCATTAAGGTTATTAGGCATTGAGTCAGTAAAACACTTTGGTATAAGCACTGACAAAATGATGGCCTAGTAATTACCTATGATATCATATATACGACATTTGCTCATAATCAGAAGTATGAAAATGACCACACAACAAATTTTTCATCCAACTCAATATCCAAATGTTGTCACACCCTCCCCCACCATGAGATCAAATTAATTGAATCCACCATGTTTCAGCCCCACTAAGTTTGCATGCCACATATTTGATAGATTTCTCTAGTGCTATGTGCATATACTAAAAAAAAAAAAAAAGAATTCACGACTTATTTCCCGTGAAAGTTGTTTCAATAATAATATTACCGCAAGAAAGGTATTTTTTTTTTTTTTTTGCTCTATCTTCACTCTATTTTTTTATTATTATTTTTTATTTTTTTGCTCTATCTTCACTCTATGTGTGTATTGTTATTGTTAAAAAAAAATGTATATTGTTGTTAGTTTTGTTGGTAAACTTAAAAAGTGATTGTACTCTACTATTCTGAATCTAAAATTCTAAATAGTCAACTCTCCTTGGCCTATTGGTTGAGAGCTTAGGCTTCCAACTAAGAGGTCCAAGGTTCGAGTCCATGTGTATGCGTTGTGTGTTTTAGTTTGCCTTAATTGACCTAAATGTCCCAAAAAAAAAGTTATTCTTCTTTTCAATTTTTTATTTTTTTTATTTTTTTGGACATTTAGGCCATTTAAGGCAAACTCACACACACAACGCATACACAAAGACTCGAACCCAAGACTCTTAGTTGGAAGCATAATCTCTCAACCAACAGACCAAGATGAGCTGTGTAAATAGTTAGTCTATGTGCGAAAAATTTGATCCTCCTCAAAATTAGTAAGTTTACAAGGAATTCTACTCTGCTGGATACTTCCAATGCACTTTCTGTTTGGTTTACTTAATATAAAGATTGAATCATTGAAGGGTTGAAAGTAAGCGGAATTCCGTCTAAGTTCATCGCTTTAATTACGGTCAAGGAAAATTTAGTTGACCTTCCTTTTAATGAAAGGAATTAGGGTCACATTCAATCAATTTTATTAAATAAAATTTTTAATTAATTATTAAATGAGAAAAAAATATCCTCAATAAAATATTATTATGGCTGTCAAAAAATAGACCTCCCAATTAAAATTGTGAAAATGTAAAGGTAAATTTTAAAAGTAACTATCATTAATAAATAAATTATGCGATTAAGTATTGTTATATCATTAAAAAATTATTTTGAATGGGCACGAATATCGTTGTAAAATTGGGTTGAAAGTTTATGTAATTAAATTTGGGACCATCCAAATTCTGATTTAAATAAATTTATAGTCGAACTAAACATCTCAAAAAATACGAACCGAACGACGCCAAATTTGACTTAATCCGAACACAAATGGTTTCAAATCGAAGACTCGAAACATATTTGGAAGGTTCAAAACATAATTTGGATCACCAAACCAATTCCAAACGTGACATGCTTATAGTTGAATCGAGCGGCTCGATGAAACGAATCCAACAAGCCCAAGATCGCCAAATTATGATATTATTAAGATATTCAAATGCCTGATAAATAATCCACGATCAAAGAGGTCAATATCAGTCGTCCATTCAAACCATTCCAAACATACCCATGATCTCTCTTTATTTGCTGGCCATGCTACTTTTAGAAATTATAAATATACCCCTAATTCCTTATGGAAATGGGAACACAAGTAAGGAAGAGAAAGAGGAGAGATAGATTAGAGTTCTCTTGTCACTAGACACCTTCTCAACCACTGACAGACCACCGATCCTCGCTGGACTATCGTCAAATTTCTGCCCAGTCACCGAGTGAAGCCAGACTTCTGTTCGACCACCAATTAACATCGGACTTTCGTCTGGCCACCGACTGACGCCACAATTCAGCCCAAGGTCACCGACTAACGCCGGACTTCTGCACGACCACTGATTGACGCCGAACTTCCGCCCAGCCACCGACCAATGCCAGACTTCTGCCCGACCACCGACTTACATTGAACTTCCGCTTGGTCACTGACTGACACCGAATTTCTTCCTGCCCAATAGTTGTCGCCAAACTACCATTCTGCCCCCAACTGGCTCCGGATTTCTTTCTCCTGCAATCTTATTTTTTTGTGTATGTTGGATCTTTGTACAATATTAAGATGTTGAATTAGTTGAAAATTTCAATTGCACATTATTTTAATCTTCTATAATTATAATAAATATAGCTAACATATAAACAAGATACATAATCCATTAATTATTAAAGTTAAACACCTGTTTGAAAAGCTTCCTTAAACTAAATTTTATAGCATGTATATAATTGCTTTTCATATTTACTTTTTAAACACCTCGAAATTAGTAATTTTGTTAAAAAGACACCAAAAATTTTGGACAAATGAATCTTATAAGTGGTGAGCAGCGAAAACATAAATGAAGGATTCTAAAGACCATATATGATATTGACTAAAGGCATCATCACTTTGCAAGTTACATGTGATTGTCATGGATGACAACCTTTGGTCTTTTTCGTCCCTTACTTTTCAGATTTGATAAATTGATAGACCAGCGATCTTCTTTGTAAATTGGTGGTTCAATAAGTACTTAGGCTAATGTCCAATTCTTTGTTAAGCTTTTGGACTACAACACATTTTTTATTTTCCTCTCCTTAAATTTCACACTCTTTATTATTTATTTTAGAAATTTCGAGACTTATTGATTAAGATGACTTGTAATTTTTGTGACATATGACTAGTGTTTTGATGCAACTCATTTTAATATGTTGATTGGGAGCTTTGACTATCAACCAATATATTTTGGATTCGAGTCATACTAAGTTAAGCATTGCATGGATGATGATGCTCATGTTGATGAGTGGCTTTACCCTTAGAGATAGGATACCAAATGATCATACACGTGAAAAGGTTGGAGTAGTGCTAGTGGAAGATAAGATTAGAGAGGTCGTCTTAGATGGTTTGGTCATATAAAATGGCGGACTTATGTTAAGAAAGATAGAGGTAGACCTAAAAAGATTTTATTAGAAAAATTAGAAATGATCTTTTTTAACGTAGTTAAGACAAAGACTTGATGTTGTTATTGTCCTACAGAAGATGGGAAAAATATTATTCAATATTGAGTGGAATAGTTCCACAATATTATGAACATATTAAAAACATTTTCATTAATTGTAAAATTTTTATCAAGGTTTTCATAACCGGACCGGACCGGCCGGTTTGACCGGTTCAACCGCGAACCGGTCCGGCGGGCGGTCCGAGAAGAGTAAGGAACCGGGTGGTTTAATAACCGGGTAAAAATCGATTGAAAACCCGGTTGAAACAGGTAACTGCTGAACCGACAGGACGTTGAAGAACCGGCCGATCCGTAAATGCTCTAATTTGAGCCGTTGTCTGCGATCCAACGACTTAAATAAACTAGGTATCGATATTTGCTATTAGCCTCGCTCGTCTGCACTAGCATACGCGAACGTCGTCACTCCCGACTCCAGATATGCGAACGCGACAGTTCTTCACTTCTTCTCCCTCGCCCGACCTCCCAGCCGCCGGCGAACACCACGTGGGGGAAGAAGTTACGTTTGGCCTCCTACCCGACCCATCGAGCTCGGACAATCCTGATGAAGGTTCTTGAATTTCTTTTTTTTGGGTAATTTTTACGCATTTAAGCTTGCATTTATTCTCCAAATCGTATCGATATGCTCGCATTTCTTCTCCATTTATGCTTGATTTGATTTGTTCAGTTAGTTTCAGAAATAAATATCATATGAAGAAATTTTGGAAATCACTAAATGGTTTGAAATTGTGTAAATATCATTAACAGATTTTACAATGGAATCATTTGTCTACTTTATTTGTTGCTTGCTGTACCTCTATTTCATTAACATATTTAACAGATTTGTTGCTTGCTGTACCTCTAAATGGTTTGAAATTGTGTAAATATCATTAACACGACACTCCTTGTGTTACTGTTTTAATTTGTTGTAGTTTATCATATTTTATGAACTATATACGTCATCCGGTTCGACCGGCCGGTTTTCGACCCCGGTCGAATTATGAATCTCTCATTCTTCCGGTTCGTTATCCGGTCCAGTTCTAAAAACCTTGATTTTTATCATATTTTTCTGAATAAATATTAGCGGACATTTTATTAAAAAATAATATATTATTATGAGAGATGTAACGTCGAATTTTTCTGTATGTTTCTCCAACAAAAATTAATAGCGTATAATTTAAGAAACTTGATAATATAATAATTTAAAAACGACATCCAACAACCAGGGGTACCGATGGTAAACGTCTACCCATCCTCCTCTGCACCTCTCGCTCATTGTATCTGCCAGTACTTTCTCTCTTCTCCCCCCAATTCCCGATCGGCGCATCCTCTCTTATCCTCTCTATCGTCCGCCGCTACCCCCCGCCGGCGAAAATGATGCACATGACCTTCTATTGGGGAAAAACCGTCACGATCCTCGTAGATTCGTGGCGCACTGATTCCTGGATTTCCTACCTGCTCTCCCTTATCGCTCTTTTACTCGGATCTGCCTTCTACCAGTTCCTCGAAGACCGCCGCGTCCGCTTCAAGCTCCTCTCCAAATCCAATCCCTCTTCTCTCGAGATTCCTCTCCTCGCTGGACGCGCCGGCGGTCGATATGCGGCAAGGATTTTCACTGCAGTTCTTTTTGGCGTAAACTCTGCGATAGGGTATCTCCTCATGCTCGCTGTTATGTCCTTCAATGGAGGCGTTTTTCTGACGGTGGTAATCGGGCTAACGTTGGGCTACTATGCTTTCCGAAGCAGTGCGGAGGAAGATCTCATCGCTTTGGATAAATCCTGCGCCTGTTCGTGATCTGATCAATATCAAACTGGTATTTCAGGGTGGCGATTTCCCTTTATGAAAATTTCTTCCCCTTTCACTTATTGATATAGGTTTTGTGTTGCTGCGGTTTAATTTGTTAAGGAATATAAGATTGCGGTTTATGTATTTGTGCGGTGGGGTTTTTATGATTTGTGGATTAGGGATTTGACGTAAAAAGATAAAGGTGAGGGAGAACAAAGGTATTGTATCGGTTATGCATACTGTCTATGGATTTGCAACAGATAATAAGTTGTCTACTTATATTTCTCTATCTTATCAGCTTGTTTTTTGAGAAAACTGATTAGGTTTTCAAGTTTTAGGATTTCTCGTCGGAGGTTCCCTTTTCCCTTTTTCACCCTTTTTCTTCTTTTGAGATGAAGAGAATGAATTTAATAAAAGCCATTAAAGGGCTTTCTGCATTTCATGGCTCATTTGGTTGATCTTTGTTATGAAACTTGTTGGAAAAAGATGAAACAATGAAATTCTTTCTTTTTATTGAAAATTTCTAAATATATATTTAAAATAAGAATTGTTACGTCCTGGAGTATTCGCGGCAGTAGAGAAATATATAGTTTAACGTCTTAGCATTGTACGAAGATCCAGCACACAAGCAGATAAGAGAGATGGTGAAGCGTTCATAAGAGACGCCAGAGTTTTTAAGTGAAAACCCCTGAAAATGGGGAAAAACTATGGGGCATAGCCCAGTTTGAATGAATGCAGTCGATTACAAATGAGGCCCTTCTTAAGGAGAAGGCATTGGCTTGATGTTACAAATGCACGTCATATAGAGCGCATTATATGGTGGGAGTTGCAATAATCAACACAGACATATTTGTTTGGTTGGAAGGGCCATTGTAGGTGATGGAGGTCGGAAAGACTATAGTCGACGAGAGACAGAGGTTTGAAAGACCGTAGTAGGAGGGCAGTACTCTGGTAGAACTCTGGACATCAGGTGGTGGCCTAATAGATGTTCGGGCCTCAGGTGATGGTTTGGCAGAAGTTCATGCCTCAGGCGGTGGTCCGGCAGAAGTCTTGGGGTCAAGCGGTGGTCCGGTGGAAGTCCGGACCTCAGGTGGTGGCCCGGCAGAAGTCCGGGGCCTTAAGTGGTGGTCCGGCAGAGCAACGACATCAAGCGGTGGTTCGGGCCTCAGGTGGTGGTCCGGAAGAAGTTCGGGGCCTTAAGTGGTGGTCCAGCGGAGCAACGACGTCAGGTGGTGGTTCGGTGGAAGTCCGGGCCTTAGGTGGTTGCCCGGCAGAAGTCCGGGGCCTTAAGTGGTGGTCCGGCGGAGGTGAGGGCCTCAAGTGGCAGTCTGGTAGAGCTTAGGACCTCAAGTGGTGGTCTGGCGGAGGTGAGGGCCTTAAGTGGTGGTCCGGCGGAGCAACGACGTCAGGTGGTGATCTGACGGAGGTGAGGGCCTCAAGTGGTGGTATGACGGAGCAACAACGTTAGACGGTGGTCCAGTGAAGTCTGGGCCTCATGTGGTGGTTCGGAAGAAGTCTGGGGCCTTAAGTGGTGGTCCGATGGAACAACGACGTCATGTGGTGGTCTGGTGGAAGTCCGGGCCTCTGATGGTGGTCCGACAGATGTCCGGGGCCTTAAGTGGTGGTCCGACGGATGTAAGGGCCTTAAATAGTGGTACGTCAGAGCTCAGGGCCTCAAGTGGTGGTCCAGCGGTGGTGAGGGCCTCAAGTGGTGGTCCGACGGAGCAACGACGTCAGGTGGTGTTCCGGCGGAAGTCCGGGCCTCAGGTGGTGTTCCGGTGGAAGTCCGGGCCTCAGGTGGTGGTCCGGCAGAAGTCCGGGGCCTTAAGTGGTGGTCCGGCGGAGGTGACGGCCTCAAGTGGTGGTCTGACAGAGGTGAGGACCTCAAGTGGTGGTCCGGCAGAGCAATGACATAAGGTGGTGGTCCGACGGAGGTGAGGGCCTCAAGTGGTGGTCCTGTCGAGCAACGGCGTCTGGTGGTGGTCCGACAGAGGTGAGGGCCTCAAGTGGTGGTCTGACGGATGTGAGGGCCTCAAGTGGTGGTCCGGTGGAAGTCCAGGCCTCATATGGTGGTATGGCAGATATCCTATGAGAGCTCGTTTCTTTGATTTCCTTATGGGATCGTTCGAGACGATGTTGAGATCGTCCAGAACGATCTGTGAAACAGCTGATTTATGGGTGGATCGTCCAGGCCGATTCTGGATCGTCCTGGGACGATCAGTTCATGGCACAAGTCAGTGAGCAAGGGTTTTTATTGTCCAAGGAAAATTGATCATCGTCCTGAAATATCGTCCTGGACGATTGGATTTTGTTCACATCGTTCCGGACGATGCGGCAATCGGCCGGGCGATCAGGCTTGTTTTAAAAGAAAATCAGCTCGTTTTGAAATGAGAGAGAAAAATCATTTTAAAATCAAAAATCTGAGGAGAGAGAAAGAGAAGGAAAGCAAAGGAAAAGCCGAATTTCGGAGGCTGCGGAGCGCTTTTCGTCCGTCGCCGTTGTTGGAAGAATTGTTTATCTCGCTGTAAGAACTCCGAATCCTATTTCTGTTTTCGAAGATGTTAAGTTTTGGTCGTTTTGTGCACAGAATTGTGTTTTCGTTATCGATAAACGCGTACCGTTTTGTATTGACGAAACTTTCACCGCACAACTTTTGATATGTTATTGATATGATTATTCTACACGTTTTGAGTATTTTCTGTAACGATTCTACCGGTTATTTTGGGTTTTGTGCGATTTTGATCGAATAGAACATTATCAGGATGTTGAAAAATGTTGCTTCAGTACAATGGAAGTCTTACAATGTTGTCATGCACGTTCTGTATTAATTTGGTAAATTGTGATTTTTTAAAAATTTTTGTGTAAATTCCGGATACTGTCGTTATGCCGCTGGATTTCGGTACGATTTCCGACTTTCTGCAATTGATGATTTGAATTGATACGAATGTGAATATGATTTGCTATATTGTTATGATTACCGAATACCGAAAGAAAGTGAAGCCTGGTTGAACTGTTGGTTGGAGATTGATTGACCTATACAGGATGGTGGGCTGACGGGCTTTCCTTTAAACTATTGATCATTGATATATTGATTGGGAGGCATAAGGAGATTCTTATGCCGACGGGCACAGAGTGACGACTCTTATTGAACCAACGTATGGATTTCTACAACAGCGCTATGGATTATCGAATAGTCAGTGATTGCACTTGTTCAGTAAGACTATTGTATTGAAATGCATGTGTTCGGCATTGACTCGTAATGGATTTAATTGCTTTATTGATTTGGATTTACTGTCGGATTTACGGACTTACTGCTATCATATGATTTCATTTATATTTATATTCTGTCACTGCGCATTGCTACTGTTATAGATACTGTATGGATATTGTAATTGATTCATGGATACTATTGCTTCTAGTCTAGACTGGGCTTTATTGTATTGATTTTATGATTTCATACCGATTGATTTAATTGACCAGATAGTATTGTTTTGATTGATTCAATTTGATACGATTGATTTGACTGATCGACTGATTTTCCATTGTTTGCGGATTCTTCTGAGATTTGAAGTCTATTGAGCGAGCTTGATGGAATTCTTTCTACTGTTTATTGATTCCACTATCGCTGCATTGACTATTGATTTGATTTTCGTATCTGCATAGATTCATTGATCATGTGTAATAGACTGTTATGGATTTGATTGACTGACATGCATATTGTTTCCAGTATCGTGCTTTAAATTCAGTTATAGGTATTAGGTGACCTGCTGGGCTTTTTGAAGCTCATTATATGTTGTTAATATTTTCAGGTCAGGGCAAGGGAGCAGGAGATTGAGGTTGATCAGGAATCTCCAGTTTTTGTTCTTTTTTGTGATAGTGATTCTTTTGTACTCAGGACATGATAGATTTCTGTTCATGTGATCCTAGTGTAGCTCATGAGTATTGTATATGACCTTTTGAGATATGAATCGACTTGTACATTGATGTTTTAAATATTATAGATTTTTATTAGACTCTTTGTTATTGATTGATGTATTTAGATAGCTCTGGTAAATGGTTTTAAAGAATTGATTGAAATTCTTTCCAGTTAGATCTTGGAGCGTTACATGTCCGGGGCCTTAAGTGGTGGTCCGACGGAGGTGAGGGCCTTAAATGGTGATACGTCAGAGCTCAGGGCCTCAAGTGGTGGTCCGGCGGTGGTGAGGGCCTCAAGTGATTGTCCGACGGAGCAACGACGTCAAGTGGTGTTCCGGTGGAAGTCCGGGCCTCAGGTGGTCGTCCGGCAGAAGTCCGGGGCCTTAAGTGGTGGTCCGGCGGAGGTGAGGGCCTCAAGTGGTGGTTCGACAGAAGTGAGGACCTCAAGTGGTGGTCCGGCAGAGCAATGACATCAAGTGGTGGTCCGACGGAGGTGAGGGCCTCAAGTGGTGATCCTATCAAGCAACGACGTCTGGTGGTGGTCCGGCAGAGGTGAGGGCCTCAAGTGGTGGTCCGACGGATGTGAGGGCCTCAAGTGGTGGTCCAGCGGAGCAACGACGTCAGGTGGTGGTCCGGCGGAGGTCAGGGCCTCAAGTGGTGGTCCGGCGGAAGTCTGGCGGTGGTCGAGGAGGAGCTTTTTCCTTCTCTTCCTTCTCTTCATTCTATTCTTTCTCTTTTTTTCTTCTTCTCTTCTTAGTTCGATACCCCTCTCAAGAAAAATGAGGGGTTTATTTATAGATTTTTGGAGTGGCATGACCCGTAAATAAGTGATAAATCAAAGGTAAATTGAGAGTAATTGAATGGACGGACGATATTGAATCCCTTGATCATGTACCGTTCATCAGTCATTTAACGGTCTTAATGATGTCGGAATTTAGCGATCTTGAGCTCGTTGGATTCGTCTCGTCGAGCCGCTCGATTCGACTATAAGCACGTCATGTTTGGAAATCGTTTGGTAACCCAAATTGTGGTTTGAACCCTCCAACAGTGCTTCGGGTCCTTGATTTAGACTCATTTGGGCTTGGATTGAGTCAAATTTGGTGTCGTTGGGTTTGTATTTCCGAGACGTTCAGTTTGACTATAAGTTTGCTGAAATCTGAGTTTTGATGGTCCTAATTTTAATTTTGAAAGCTTCCAACTTGATTTTGCATCAAGATTCGTGCCCGATCAATATAAATTTTTGATAATGTATCAAGAATTTAATATTGTTATTTAGCTTTCTGCAATCAAGATTTATCTATGAGGCTAGGTTGTAACCGACTGCTACATGATTATCTTTGTCCGGGCCATGTATTGAAAAGTTATGACAGCAAAAGCCACGGAGTCGGGAAATTTTTAAGGGACATAAATTATATATTTTAAAAAATATTATCAATAATTTTATTATATATATAATTATATAATTTTAATGATTTTTAAGAAATATGATTTAAATATTTTTAAAATTATATTCGCAAATAAAAATATAAGATATATAAAGATAAATTAAAATTTTAAAATGAGCACATGCTTGCTTATGATCCCTTTCCCTTAAATTCGCCCTTAATTGGCAGTGTTTTGATGGTTGATTATCTTAGAAGTTTTAGCAATGTTGTCTTCTCACACTTTAGACTTTACAGAGGATTGAAGAAATAGCTTTTGACACAACTCTCCTTGGCCTATTGGTTGAGAGCTTAGGCTTTCAACTAAGAGGTCCAAAGTTCGAGTCCATGTGTATGCGTTGTGTGTGTGAGTTTGCCTTAAATGGCCTAAATGTCCCAAAAAAAAAAAAGCTTTTGAAAAAATTGATGCACGGGACTGTGATATTATATTAAAATATACACATTATGTTTATATTACTAAAACAAAAAAGCTTTTTGATAAATAAACTTGAGATCATATATATATATATATATATATACACACACATTATTAAAAACGACGGGAAAAAAATTTCTTAAAATTTAAATAATCGAAGTGTTTCATTTTGAAATAGTCTTTCTCAAAATTATAGAATTATCGTATTTATTTTTTGTGAAAATGTAGTTTTTATGTAAAAAATAAAAAATTATCTACATGGCATATATCATATCTGTACACTTAAATTCGTATGGATCTGATTGATCAAATTTTTATGAGAGATTGAACTGAATTCAATAAATTGTTGATAATTAATTGATTTGAACAGTCTACGACTCAAAATTCTCCAAAGCTCAACTCTCTTAGAGCATAGAGTTGCCAATAATCAAATATTGTCTGATCACCATGAACTTGAGAAACTATTGAATTTGCTCGAAGAACTCACAAAGCACGGGCGGAGCCAAGAAGTTTTTCATGAGGCGCACAAACTATTGAGTTAAAAATCCATTTTATTATTAAGAAAGAATTATTGAATTTGTCTGAATCTGAAATAATGTTTTTCTAAATTAATAACTAATAAACAAGTCTTCAAATTTGCTTAACCACAAAATGGTTTCCAGTTGATTGTAGAGTCAATCAATAGAAATCATTTAGATGATTTGTTTCTCAAATTTAATCACAAGTTTGTTCTTAAATAGGAGAGAGAGAGAGAGAGAGAGAGAGAGAGAGAGAGAGAGAGAGAGAGAGAGAGAGAGAGAGAGAGAGAGAGAGAGATGCCCACTACCGTTGTCGCCTGCCGACATAAGATGCCAAGATGATCGCACACCGCCTGGGTGCCGTGTCGATGCCACAATGATTGGATGCAGAAGTGTCTGGATATTGCGTGTAAAAATGATGAAGCATGTGGGGTTTGAAGAGACGGAAGAAAATAACATGAATTAGGTGGTAATTGATCATTACCATAATTAGCCTTAAATTAATGGTAATTAACAATATGCCACCCAGCCAGCAGGGGCCCGTGCAGAAATTATCTATGTAACTCGAATAAACTTGCCTTTTTCTATCAAAGAGATTCAAATGGATTCATTATAAATCAATTTAGCAGAACATTTATTAAGATTCTCTCTCTCTCTATCCCTCCCTCTTTGGACTCGATTTATATATTAAGATATTGAAGACATCTTTTCATAGACGGTATTGAACCCAATATTCTCTAAAGTGAAGTGGTCATAAAAATGTACAAGGCAAAAAACTAGATCATGAAATATCCTAAAGATAGGGATAGATCATTATAAAATGACTCACAAATACTTAGGGAACTTATATAAAATTGAAGGCTTAGTCACCTCCATGGTTCAAAATCTAAAATCAATCATTTATTAAATATTTCAAAATTATAGATTCAGTGGTTTTGTTATGAAACCATATTGTTGATGTTAAGAACTTATATATAAATATATAATAATATGATAATATTGGAGCAAAATAATAGCATTTAAATATGTTTAAAAGATGCATCTTCTCAAATATAATGGAGAGATAATATTATTTTATTCAATCATATATTGCAATTTCAAATGATGTGCTAAAAAATATTTTAATTGTCATATAATTATAACATGAAAACATCTGTCAAACAACAAAAGATAGCAGGGAATGCATAGATAAGAAAGCTAGAAAACTTGCAATTGCACCGATAATTAGAGGTTAATCAACAGAAGTGTAAAATTGGGTTAGAGAAATCTATTTTTATCAGAATGTCCGAGTTAAGATTTGTATAAAAAAATATAGCAAGGTATGTAAATTCCCCTAAATAAACCTACCATAGGTTCAATCTTACAAGAAACAAACATAATTGGGCACAAATTACAATTTTCAGATTAAGAGTTCCTAAGAAACTCAGTCCAAAAAGGCTTGTGATGAGGTGAAAGATATATTTGAAAGAAAATGGCCTCAATCTGAATCCCATACAATTCTCTCCTTGTAATGAGATTAAGATTATATTATAGATAACAAAGGCAAAATTTATTTCATGATATTTTTGAGTGGAAGGAATGAAGCCAATACAGAGGCATAGGCTTTGTTTGTGATGTTTTTTTATTGTTTCTTAAAACAGTTTTTTAGTTTAAAAATTAAAATTTTTATACTAAAAAACTGTTTTAAGAAACAGAAAAAAAGCCATCCCAAACGAAGCCTTAGAGAGTGCTATGTGTTATTTTTCTATAGCATTTAACTTAAAGGATTATCAAGTCAATGTGATTAAATTATGTTCAACCAAATCAAATATCGACGCCGATTGATTGCTTAGTTTGAGTATTTTGAGGTAAAAGAGAAAAGTTGCAATCCAAAATAGTCTCCTTCATTTATCATGTTTATCATCATATGAGCGTTTTTAATGCAAATCAAAGTGCCAAGAGCTGGGGGTATAATATGGCAACAGAAGCGTAGTTATCTACACGCAAGTGTGATCCTTAAAATGTGATGCCATAGCGTTCAACCATAAGCTAGTTTGTGCCCGAAGATGATTTGATAGATGTTGACCTTCATCTAAAGCATAGTTTTCTACTTGTAGGGAACGATTTTAGTAGTCTCTACTCTCTACAACTCGTACATGATCAACCAATGTTGACAGAGAAAAACTATAGTAAATCCAATTGGATTCACCTTTAGTGGGATTTAATAAATCCTGTAAATCCAATTTTAGTAAATCTTGACAATTGTGGTATGACAAAAGCTAAATCCTATTAAATTATGAGAAACTGCTTAGCAACAGATTTCAGGATTTATGTCAATTAGATATTTATGTGAAGAGATAATGCTGAATTACATCAATAAGTTAGTTATTAATTTAATGTGTAGTTAGAGATTTAATGTGCATTGAATTTAATTTGTGTGTCAACTATAGGTTACTTATTAACTTTAATAATTTATAATGATAAATAATATAATTATAAGCTATCTTAATTATAACTAATTATCAAATTAATTAGGTAGGTGTTAATTATCAAATTACTTATTATATTACTAATTAATGATGTAATTAATTATTTAAGCATTAAACTAATTTAATGACAATCATACTACTAATAACTATAATAACAAACCAATTACAAATATTAATTAAACTAATTTAATGAAATTTATACTACTAATTATTTGATTAAATTACTTTAATTATATAATTATATATAATTATTTATTAATATTTAAATTATATTAATAAGTAGGCCGTCTAGGGTTTGCTTTTCACTCGCCGGCTTTTCTCGTTTCCATTTCTTTGTGGTTGCTTCGACAACACGTGTTGTGCATACTTCGCACAATGGGAGCTCGCTCGCTGCATAGGTAACCATCTCCGCCTCTTCTTTCTTGTAAGACGGGAGCTAGCTCACTTTGTAAGTTCATAAACCCAGTAGTCCCTATCATTAAATTCATCGAATGACAGGATTTAGAAATTCCCGAATTTACGCCGTAAATTCGTAAATCTAAGATTTATGAGAGATTGAAATTTTGTGAGCGCTCGAAAACTATTTGACAAATTTACCTAAATCCGGTCCAATACCAAACAATCCCTACATCAACAAAAGTTGTGTTGGTGTAACTCAAATTATAAGATTAAGATTTCATTTGATATGATTTTCTTACTACTTTTTAAAATATCTTTTAATAAAAAATTAATTTTTTTTATAAAAAAGTTTTTTAAGAAGCATAATAAAGCCATCCGAACGAATCCTAAATTCTCAATAAAACAGGCTATTAGTAAAGGCAGTGTTTTTTCACTTGTTACCATGCTATTCCGTTTTAGAAATGGGAAGGTGAACCTAACTACACAATACCAGAGTTCGATCGGGGGAGAAAGAAGGAAATCCTGCAATTTCAAGCGATGGCGTCTACGTGGGCAATATCTGAAGGTTTGTCTGTGAAAGACCGCCGGATTCTGGCGGCGTTCAGCACGACCGCGGCAGCCCTGTCTCTCGCGGGATCCGCCTTCATTGTGCTCTGCTACATCCTCTTCAAGGAACTCCGCAAATTCTCCTTCAAGCTTGTCTTCTTCCTAGCCCTCTCTGTATGCTCTCAAATTACTATCGTGTGTTCTTTTGTCTACGATGGAAGTAGTTGGAATAGGGTTCTGCCCTTTAATTTCTTTTCTCTTCTTGCGCTTTTTAGTCTATGATGGAACTATGGTAGCAGGTGGAATTAGGGTTTTGCTGTTTTATGTTTTTCTTTCGCTTACTTAAATTGCTGGTGGCTTCAGATATTACATCGTTCTAGCTTGAAAGTCTTGTTACTGGCAAAATGACAGATAATTATGAAGACGTTACAAATCATTTTTTCGCATTTGTCTTTAGCAGACATGTGGTGGATTTGGCACATTTTATTATGCTTTGGTGTAGTGAGATTAACTGATGCTAGTTGCTCCTGGAATGAAGGAGAATAAAACTTACTGTTGTTGTTCCTTGGTAGATCTGTTGACATGGATCTCCGGATTCAAAAGTGTAGCGAGGATTTTCATTGCCAATGAACCCAGTGAATGGAAAAGTTGGAGGAGAAGGCAAGATTTTCAAGGAGATTTATTTGTTAAATTTGAATTGTTGAGATGATACGGAGGGAATTAAAATGGATTTAACTATGCGAACGTGTAGTTTGATTGGTAAGAAATAGATGGCCATTTCTTTGTTTCGGGAAATTTGTGCAGTATGATTGTAGCATTGCTGTGAATTTGCTAACAGTTGTTTAGACCATTTGATGGAGTGAGCCAAGTTTTCCCTTTTTGTTGGGGTAGTGGCTTAGTACTTGCTTTTTTATTGAATGATTCATATTTCGTATGATGTGTATTTTTCGCTAGTAAGTTTGTACAAAACTTTGCTCCTTGATGAAAATTAATTTGTCAGATCTTTGCGAGCAAAGTTTCTTCTGTAAGAATTAACTGGTTAGCCTAATGCTTTTGAAATTGAATGGCTTTGGCTTTTTTTTTTTTTCGTGAAAATGAATATCAATTTGAACATTTTTTAATTCATATTTAATGGAGTATAAACTGGTTGTAACGTGATCTGGATGTTGTGTAGCGTAAGGAGTTTTAGATGTTAATGGAATATTTGAATTTTTAGATGGGCATGTCCGGTTATTTCATTTGTTTTTCCATTTCCGTTATTGAGTATAATAGTTGAATGTTACTATTGGATGTATTAAAGAACACTTGAGCTTGGGTTTTTGAAGCTTTCTTGCCTACCAAGAACCTAGCCAGATCCTTAGGCTTCATCTAAAAGAATTACTAGAGCATCCTCATCTCTGCAACACTTAACTTAATTTTATGCTTCTCTATGGCCAACATTCTGCACCATAAAACATTGTTGGTCTCATCACCATCTTATAGAATTTCCCTTAAGTTTGAGGGGTACTTTTCTATCACACAATAGGTTTTCACATATATACTTCCTTCACCCAGAATGTTGGCTTTTTTTCCCACATTAGTCCCCTCCATGTTTGTCAATGTTTCTATGACACATGAAATTAAGAAAGATCTTTGGCATTGATATGTTATATATGTTAATATCATTTGGCAATTCAATAACATGTACATTGTTAGCAAGCTTTTTTTTGTTTTGTTTTTAAAATTATCCTTTCTCAATTAAACAACTTATGATTAGATTTTCTAGCAAACCTCTCTTGTATTAGAAAGACCATCACATCATCACCCACTTCAAAAGTTTGAGCTGGTTTATACTTGCAGCCACATCTTCTTTAAGAAAACTCAACCTGAGCTAAATTCAAATTCATTACTTTGGCTTTTCTTGGGATAAGCATTTAAGAAGATTACCTAGCGTTTGATGCAGATGCATATATTTAGTTTGTTTATATTTTGGAGTTGGCTTTATGAATCCACATTCCCTAGTTATTTCTGTTAAGTGCTTCATTAGTTATTAAATGAGGAAAAGCTTGAAATAGTCCCCCGACTATTGATAAATCCTCAAATTAGTCCTAGAGTATTGTATTTCCCCCATTTGATCCCTCACCATTAAAAATGGTCCAATTTGATCCCTTGGTTATTCTTGCAGTTTGAATTAACAGGAAAAGACAAAAAACTTCGCTTCTTCCCGCTATAATCCTTGTAGAATGAATTGTGCAAGGCAGAAGCTGGACATCTAGTGCTGGAGCATCATCATCTGTCATGATTCTGTTTTGTCTTGGCCAAACCAAATACCACTTCGCCGTCCTTTAGAGAGCATAAATACAAATGAGATTTTTATCCATTAATTAAGTTATTATTAATTTAACCATCTATAGAAAAAATGAGAGTATTAACTTAAGAGAGAGATTAAATTATAATTTTCTTAGAGCAAGGATAATAGATTTTATCCTTTATTTAATTATTTTAGAAATAAAATAATTACAAGAGTTATTTAAGCATATTCAATATATATCTAGTTAGAGAAAGATATTTATATTAAAGATTTTGTTCGTTGTTAAACCTATCCAATTCTATTTTTTTTCTCATAACTTCTGCCCATGTTAGTTTTGTTATAGATCTATTTTTTTAAATTTGGGACAAATTTTATTGGAAGAATTTTCCACCCTTCATTTTAAATGTCCAAAACACCATATATTTAATATAATAATTCCTTAGTTTATCATTTATAATTTCACCACACATTTATCTTTACATACTCATTTTTTCTACACTCAATTTTGTTGCTAATGAATTCTTTTAATTCCCAATATTCAAATCCATATTTTGCCAACCTAATTGCAATTTGTGGATATATAGATTGCTAAATTGACGTATTCTCTAAATTGTCTAGCAATTTCCTACACGCTATTAGATATTATAGGCTTTAGATTTGATGCCTTTTGACTACTTCCCACAAGAACATGCTTGTAACTTTGATGTAGGCAAATGGGGGGTCAAAATATTTTGGGTTATAATTTTGGTGAGCTTCTATGATATCTACTAAAATCAGCTCATTAATGCTTGAACTGCTGTTTTTCAGCTCATTACTATGGGTAATTTACTTCCTTTTAAGCTCATTATGAGGAATTATTTTGGTTCATTCCCCCCCTCTCTATTTACCGACTTCAACATCAATCGGTCCATGACCCGATTCAAGATTTAGTTATGTGTGGCTCTACTGTCCACCAACACTACCACGGGCTGCTCACCAATCTGCCCCCTCAACTTCATGGTGTGATTTGGAGGGAACTCCACTATAGAATTTAGGAACACTTCCGCCATATGAAGGTGTTTGTGCTCCGTTTCCTCCACGACATCCTCCAGTTTGTCCCCTCTCCTATTACCCTTCACAGGACATCAAAATCTAAAGGGCTCGATTCTTTCACCTATGTCCGGGTGTAAATCTCTCATCACACCTGAAGCATAACTCTTTTGCTCATCTATCCTGCATCTCTACTTCTGTGAGGCGCTTGAAATCGCCTCTAGGATGAACTCCAGTGCTCTTCTCCTTCTGTGCTTCTCTCTAAAATAACACCGTCTAGGTCCTTGGTGTCAGGGTCGTGGAGGTACTCCTGTAAGCTCCTCCCATGTTGTTGCTCCGGCTAGCCTTCTTCTTTGGTGTTTCTCTTCTATCCTTTGCGCTAGCTCCATCATCTCTCTCAGTCTGCTAGGCCTCAAAACTCTGAGCTCTGCTCGTTTGTCTTCCTTAAGATTCTTCATGGAATTTCCTTCCAACCCTTCCTCAGAAATTTCTCTTAGTCTTCCTGATAGTAGCTCAAAATTTTCTCGATACTCCATAACGGTCCCTTCTTGTTTTAAGACATAGAACTGCCTGTAGAGGTTTCCTTCCCAAATGGCTAAAAAATGTTCCAATAAACAATCCTTGAATTCCTCCTAGGAATAGATTGGATACCTGGCCCCCTTACTGAAATCAAGCTAGGCCAAACATAGGTCCGTGAAATTACTAGATGCGCCAAGAGGGGGGGGGGGGGGGGGGAATTGGATGATTAAAAACTTCTTTAATGAAAATAAATATCTTTTTATGACTTTATGCGGAAGCGAATTTCATTCACAATAAAAAGATAGATAATTAATTTCATCCACACAATTAATCACAATAAAAATAAATGCGGAAATAAAGTGCAGAAAAAATAAAGGAAAGAACACACCAATTTATAGTGGTTCGGTCAAACCATGACCTACGTCCACTCCCTGGAGGCACCCTCCGAGTATTACACTAAACCTTTAGTGATTCTCCTTTAGCCCCCACAGCTAGGCGGAGAAACCCTTACACAATCACTTCCACCTTCCCCGATGCGGCGGAGGAGCCGGGTCCTTTGACACCAACTAGATCTTCTTCTTCCCAAAACTTCCTTCAAGACGAACCTTGAATCCGATGGTACTGAGGTGCAAGCTCGCCGGAGCAACCGTGTGAACTCTCCTTCACACTCCCTTGAAACCCCCTCCAAGGTTCTTCTCCCTCTCTCAAACTCCACCATTTCCTCTCCCTTTCAAGTTCTCTCTTCAAGTTTTCTCTAGAAAAACGAAGCTACAATGACTGCCAAAAGACTCTTACAAAGTTTTATGAAAGTGCTTAAATAGAGGGCTAAAAAAACCCTAAAAATACTCAATTCAGCTGTCAAATATCGTACCGTACGATCGCAAGATCGTTCAGTACGATGTGCAGAAATTGACCTGTTAGTACTGTACGATCCAGTTAGTATAGTACGATCCAGTTCGTACAGTACGATCCAAATGACAAATTTCAGCCGTTTTGATTGCTTAATCGCAGTATTAACTTAGGCAATATTTTAAACATCGTACTGTACGATTACCGTACGATTATGATCGTACAGTACGATTATACAACTTTTAAAATTCAAAATTTTACCTAATTTAATGGACAGCGGGCTTTCTAACTATAACAGATCGTACAGTACAATATGGTGATCGTACAGTACGATTAGTTATATTCAAAAATAATTTTTCCAGGAAAAATAAAATATTTTAAATTTATTTCTGTTACACCAGATCGTACAGTACGAAATAAATTCGTATAGTACGATTAACAGAAAAGTTAAAATATTTATAATCATTTTTTGCTCCCTCTATGTGTGTGCATGATCAACAAAGTAACATACATCATTACAAGACTTCACTCAATAAATGAAAATTACAGACTCATTTAATACGACCAATTCTACACAATCTTGAGCCTTGAATCTTCAAAGAACGGTGCATGTTGTACCTGAAATATTAGTCAACATAGAAAGAAATATGCACTACAAATACCAGGAGAAATAAAAGATTAATAAATATTATTTGTTATCATCAAAATCATAAACTCGGAAGCCCGAGTTGCAACAGTCCGCTGCCATGAGTTTTTCCCTTTCCGTTAGCCCATTAATAACAAAGTAACACTCCACTTGGTACACCCAACCCTTAGCATCTTCCTCTTTAATGATCGACTTCTTTAGCTTCCTCGATCTCGCATCCATACCATAATGGTTTCTCCCTCCATTAGTTCCTCCCATGTAGTTGTGGTGCGATTATCTCTTTTCCCCCCTTAGCTGATTTGGACCCCATGGTTCGGCCTAACCATTACTTCCTTCGATCCACCTTCCCTCCTGCCTAGTTGGTCTCCAAAAAGCTTCGACCTCCCCTCTTCTTGCTGCCCCTTCTTCGGGATACCTTGATGCACCTCCCATTGGAGCCCTTTGGGAAGGTTCTTGGGGGAAAACTATCTCCACTTCATCATCGTCTTCCTGAAGTCTCTTTCCCTTCAGATCAGCCCTAGAAATAACCGATGAAGCCTTTGATTACATCTTGATTAATTTTTTCATCATGTCTTCCATGTTCTCGAATCGGTTTTCAATGGATGACAACCTTCCTTCTACCATCGTGAACTTCCTTTCTATCGTTGTGAACTTCCCTTCTATTCCAGAATATTCCTCCTCCATCACAGCCCCTGAATTGTTCCATCTCCACTTCCAATACCTCCATCTTCTTTGCGCCATTCACAAATCTAGGTTTCAAACCACAACAAATAGCAAAAAATGGCAATTTCGGTCTTCAAATAGAATGAATCAGCAAGATGAGGAGAAAACATGCAACAAAAATCAGCAAGGAGGGCTGAAATGACCACCCAGGATAGCTCTGACACCAATTTGATACGCCGTGGAAGTTAAACTAGCAAGAAAACAGTAGAAAACTGCCGGAATTTGAGGGATCATGGCTGATTTTGATTAATAATTCAACAAGAAAATAAGATACAAGAGATCTACAATTAGATAGGTAGATCGGCTCTCCCCAACAACCTAGAAGCCGCTAGGAAGCCCTTAAAGAAAAAGAACTACAACAATGCTCACATCTAAACATGCATGAAAAAAAATAAACCCAAGAACCAACCTTAATTAAGCTCTCAAATTTCTCCAAAAACATATTTCTTTTCATATTAATTTCCCTCTTCAATTTGAATTTAATTAAGAAATCTTTTCCTCTTCAATTTGAATTCAATTAGGAAATATTTTTCTAATTGATCCTCTCCTTAATTTCTTTACTAACTTAATGAAATAATTTTTTACTGGGCCCACAAGAGAGGGGGGGGGGGGGGGGGTGCAAAATTACCCCCCGGATTCTGCCTGGTCCGCCCCTCCCTATTCCGAATTCTGCTGAATCGTCGGTCCAGCTGTTGACCTCGATTTTGCCCAGAATTGGGCTAGGAGAGTTGACTTGGTCAAATTGACCAAGTCAGACCCCAAGACCCTCTCCAATAGGTTCGTGGGGTCGAGTCGAGTCCGTTGAGCCCGAGCTTGGACCTTGAGTCAACCCGGTTGACCAAGTCAACCAGGGTTGACCAATTTAGACCCTTTAAGCCTAAAATCAATTTTAAATCCTTTTCATGGCTTCATGGCTTGATCACTCTTCCCCATGGACCTAATTGACTAAGTTGACCAAGTCAACCCTTGACTTGGTCAACCCAAGTCATAATGGGTTAAAAATAACCCATTAAGAGCCCATTAATACCCAAATTAATGCCCTAATTGATTTCTAACGTTTTAGGATTCAAAATTCCGTGGTCTTAAGCCTAATTTCCCTCCTAAATTCATCTAGATTAGATCCTAGCCGTCCCTTGGTCGTTTAGGAGTTTAAATAGGGAGAAAATTAGGTTTAGAAGGATCTTTTTCCCTCTTGCTCGAGCTCTAGACCGTCTTAGGCCCTGAGACTTGGTGAGAGGACTCCCATACCCCTTCCCCACTTTTCTCGTTCGAAACCCGACCGCCTCGAGCCGCCGCCGGCCAGATCCCGGCGACACCCGAGCCCAGATCCGTTACAGGACAAATCCCGGTAGATCGAGCGACTTTTGGATCTCGACGTCAACTAAAGAAACGTTGCTGCACCTCTCACGAGTCCAACAAGCCCAAGATCTCCCGAATCCACCGTGTGGATTGAGGTAAAACCTAAACCCTAGTCTAGGTCACTTAGGGTTAATTAGCGTTGCGATTATTGAATATTAATTCAAAATAAACCTTCCCCATCAATGCTCTTCATACCTAGATATTGTGTTTAAAATTTCGACAAATTTGGTTGGGTATCGAGCGAGAACGAGGCAGAATTTGGTTTAGGGCGTCGGTTTACGCCGGCATCCGATCGAGGGCCGTTGATCTCATGATCAACGGCTCTGATCCCGCCGTCCCGCGGTTAATACCGCCGTCCGACTCGATCTCGTCCGTAGATCCAAAACGCGGAGGATCCGACGGCCAAGATGCCCGCTGACGTGGATGAGTGGAGACCGCCGCCGCTCGTGATTGCGGTAATCACTCCGCAATCATTGGATGGCGGCGCAATCATTGCGCCGCCTCCAATGATTGCCCGCGGTTCCGCGCGACCAACCAAAGCCGGCCACGTGGCGCACCGACAGCCGCCGCCGCCGAATTTTATTTTTAATTTCTTTTATATTATTTTAAACATATTTTTAACTTTAAAAAAATTGCAGAAAATCCATTTTTTGTCCGATTTTTGCGTACAATACCTTGTTTTGTTCGTATTTTCATTCTCTACACTAGGAACATTTTTTTTTATAAAAATAATGTATATATTTTTAATTATTATTAAAACAGTAAAATAACCTTATTTTTATTTTATTTAAATTATTATTTTTGTATAATTATTATTATATTGTTATTTAATGATTATTTATGTTAATTACTATTAGTTTAAGTTATTATTTTGCTGTTTAAGTTTTATTTTATAATCATTATTATCATTAATTATTTTTGAGATTATTTTTAGTTATATTTTATGATTTTCCAATAATTGTTTATTTGTAATTATCCTTTATTGACTTAAACTTCAGAAATTCGTAACTTCCTCGTTTTCGCTCCGTTTTTAATGCATAATACCTTGTTTTGAACGTATTTAGGTTCTGCATTTTCTGGAATTGGTTTTATTTGAAAATTTTGGGTATGTGTGCAATTTTTTTCAAGACAGTAAAATAGCAATGTTTAAAAATATTTAATTATCGTATTTGAACTTCGAAATTACATAACTTTGTCGTTTTAAGTCCCCTGTCATCGCACGATACCTTGTTTTGGATGTACTCTGAATTCTGCATATTTTAAAACTATTTCCAGATGAAAATTTTGTCTGTATCTCCTGTTATTTCAAAAACAGTGAAACACTATTTTAAAATATTATTTTATTGTATTTGAACTTGTAAATACCATATCTTCGTTGTTTTAAGTCGGATTTCGATGTGTGACCCCTCGTTCTTTTCAGCAAAACGAGGCTTATGTTTTGAAATCATTTCCAGCCTCTGATTTTGGCTGTACGAATAGATTCCTGTTTCGATCCAATTATTTGGGGATTTTGATATTTATATTTTAATATAACAACTATTTTCAGGATACAAACTACTTTCAAATCGCTTGAGACTTCGTTAGGACAACCAGTGGGTCTCCCTTATATGCATTTATCATAAATTGATCTACTTTTAATTATGCTATTTTTCAAAAGTTCATATATCTGTAAGTATTTTAAAATATTTTAAAATTACTTATGTATTAAATCCCTTAATCTTGGGAGATCCACTATTTGTGAAATTTTAGACATGGGTTCTAGATATGAAGAGCAGTCATGGAGGAGTGGGTTAGTGAATGGTTGAGTCCCAATCATTCACTAATCCTTTCTTTAGGTGTCTTTACTTTTTTATCTTTCGTAGATTGCATGTGTAGGTCGTCGCACCACAAGCACTTAGTCTAGGCTCTCCTAGATCTAAGGACATGGCGTGTTTATTTTGTTTATGTACTCCATGCATTTACTACCTTGAGGGTTAGTATGAACTTCAGTTTAAACCCATATAACGTAGTGACACCTTAAGGACAATAATTAAGGACCCGTCTAGCGAACTTAGAAGTTTTCTAGGAGCTAGGATAGATCACTGATTGACACCAAAACTTCAACATTTAAACTTAGTGACATCATAAACCTCCCTGAATTTTCTGGAAATTTTTAGGAGCTTTTAGAGCCCTTAATTAACCAACCCTAATTAACCTGCTAAATAGGGCCCCGAGACCTTCAGAAAAATGCAATAATTACATATTAGGTCAGAAAATTACCCATAATAGCTTGATTTGTTCAGAATCTGACCCTCGACCTTAGATAAATAGGGCTCCCTAGTTTGACTTCAGGTTGACCCCTAATTTGACCATAGGTGGAAATTACCATTTTGCCCCTAATAAATTATTAAAAATTATTAAAAATTCCAAATTTTCTCCAAACACTTGGGAACACTTTCTTAGGTCATCCCTGATCTTTGGGAGTGATTCCAATCAGTTTGGAGCTCGTTTGGAGCAAAACAGTAAAAAAGGGCCCTTTCCTAGTTAATTTAGAAAATTTCCCTAAATATCCCAATCTTTAGAAATCCATAACTAATTGTAGAAAATTCCAAATTAGGTAAACTCACTTGCATTAGACTCCAATTAGGGCCTAGTATTTATTGAAAATCTTAGATTTCCAGAAAATGGCCTAGATTAGAAAGTCAACTTTTTTGGTCAACCCCAGCCTATAGTCTAGGGCCCGAAACTTAAAAAATTCATAACTTTGCCTAGAGAACTCCGATTTCAGCCTACTACCTGTCTAACTACTCGTATTAAGGTTTAGTATTTTCCTAAGGTGATAGGAGATCCAGACTTAGCCTTTTTACCATAGTGACCTTTTGGACCCTTAGTCTTGTTCCTAGGAGGACCCAGGACTTTCCAAAATTGGCTAATATAACTTTAACTTCAAATATTATCACCCTAAGTTCTTAAAATTGATCAACAAACTATATTAACTAAAATGCACCCCAATTCACTAATATTTGAATTTCAACAAAAATTTCCTTTTCTGGCCTACAACAGACCCGAACTTTAGACAAGTTTAACTAACTACCCATATTAGGATTTATCCAAACCACACTAGCCTTACACACACATAGAATGGTTTGCTAGGGCACCACTTCTAGACCTAGGGTAGGCCGCTGGGTTTTATTTTTCTGCTGTGTGCCGGAGCTTTCCGTGGTTTTCACTGCATGCTGTTTGAAAAATGATTGGTGTGTTTGCTTATTTACTCTGCACTCTGTGATGTGATGAGCGCTAGATTTACCCCTAGGTTAGGAACGTTATATACATATACTGTTCTTCCGTTCAGGTGGCCATGCTCATGCTGATAAAAAGGGGGGGCATTATAATTATTTCTAATAATGTTTTATGCAGGTGCTTGTTCAGCTCCCCCTAAATAAAAATGAGGGCTAAAATTAATAATTATAACTGCACAGATGGAGCTGCTTAGCCCTCATAATGAAGAGCATGGCTTGGCACATGGTCAATGGTGTTAGCATTTTTTTTTTATATATATATGAACTGCTTGGGATTTTTATTAGGATAACCATGCAGGTCTTTTTAGATTTTTCTGGTTTTCAATTAATGTAATTTATCTGTAATAATTTGTTAAGAGTTGTGAAAACAACTATGAGTTGGGATATTCTTATCCAGCTCGGATTCTAAAAGAAGAAGGCATCCCTAAGGGGAGAGTCTTCTTCAATTTGGAAGATCGAGCTGGATGGCTTTAGATATCCAAAGAGAAAAGGCAATACACCCCTACTAGGGGGAATTGTCTCTTCGTTTGGATATTCAAGCCACGACGGATCCAAGGAGTCCAAGGAGGAGTGATCCAAGGAGTCTAAGGAGAGGAAACCCAGGAGACTGAAGATATTGAAGATTGAAGACCCAATATCTCACTCAAAGTTGTTGGCGTCTGTCATAGGCTTAGAAATCCGGGTTGTTGGCAGTGGTGCCCGGCCACTTTACTTTCCTGCATATCCTGGGTTGTAATTAAAGGGCAGTTGGCCTATGGATATTTACTTGATTAGTTTGATTTATATTGATGTGCTTACCTGATTGCGCTTAGAAATATCTGCTTTTTCAAGGTTTCTTTCTTGCATGCCGTTTTTGTTTTCGCCTGGATCGTATTA
This sequence comes from Dendrobium huoshanense, assembly GCA_016618105.1. Lineage (NCBI taxonomy): Eukaryota > Viridiplantae > Streptophyta > Magnoliopsida > Asparagales > Orchidaceae > Dendrobium > Dendrobium huoshanense. Next base: position 13,268,929 of record CM028343.1, on the reverse strand, counting down.
GGCTCATTAAGGACTATAAAATTCTTCTACACGTAACTAACTCTTAAAATTTTAAGTTCTAAATAACATAGAAACTTAACGAACCTAGGGAATTGCCGGAATCGTCCGGGGTCGCATGCATATTACTGCATTTCTTCTTTCCTTGCTATAAGACATCTCCCTGCCTGCGGGTAGAGTCCGGATAATCTGGCCTATGAGGATGAAGTGCCGGACCTAGGGAGACCCAGTCTTTTCTAAAAATTATTTTATACTAAGCCTATTTTTAAAATCCAAAGCATTCATGAGCTGACATTTCAACTAGCATGCATTGCATTAGAAATCAATTTAATTAAAATTTAATTGCATTAGTTAGGGGCATTCACCCAACATAAGTCCAGGACCACTTAGGAAATTCTCTAGATGTCGGTCCTCTTTCCAATAAACTGTACCTCCCACCAATCTTTCATAATTGACCTGATAGCATGGTTTTGAAGCGATTAGGTTGTTAGCTGGCTCCCCCAATCCAGGCCGGGATAAGTCCAGATCTTTGCATCGCATTAGTTAGGACACTAGTCTTAGTGTGTGTCGAACACTAAGTCTAAACTAGATTTAGGATTCGAGGCTACTACATTCGGTCTCGTAGTAAGCCTTAAATAGTAGGTAGGTCCCTTCTTTTCAAGGACCCTAAATCCTACTTATCCGCGTTACAGGATGACGCCACCTCAATCTTTCTCTCACGCATGTGATTGAGTGCTTGATCTTTCTTTTTCCAGTTTCTCTCTAGTGCCCTAGAGCCTCTGAATGCTGGTATGAGCCACGCATGTCGATTCAGCCCTTCGGACCTTTCTTCCCTTTGAGTAGGATTTCCTAGTCTATGCCCATGTGTCAATCTCACTTTAGGAGAGGATAATGTATGATCCTTAATCGAGAGTTTTCTCAGGCTCCGGCCTGGGATGTAATTAACCACGGGGGCTTGCGCCCGTGGGAAACTCGGTCCCACATCTACTAAACCCCATTCGAACTCTTTCATATCGGATGGGGGAAACCCGTGATTTGGTCATGTATATTACTACCCATCGAGGTGTGTTGGCGAAAGCCTCTATCCTCAATGGTCAGTCGTATACGCGATCCAATCTGTCTCTTCCAATCGACCCGTTCGCGCGGTGCTCTTTCGGAGGTCCACACCAGCCCTTCCTTGTCCTGCCCCTTGCAGGCTGCTGTCGTATCAGAATAGTGGGATGTGTGCTGCTTAGTTGTCATACATGAAATTGGTGATTATGCTTTTGAGGTTAAACAAATTGCTTTATGTTTGGTGTTTATTGTAAAATTTCATTATGACGGTTTGATCAATTGGTATAAAGCTTTAGTAGTTGCCAATGGGTTCACTCAAGTCTATTTGATGATCTGTTTTAACAGGTTTTCTCAATCAATGTTTAAAATTGCGTATTCGGGTATTGAGGCGTTTTTCATTCGTGAGGCGAGGCGTAAGCCTCAAGGCGTTTTGAGGCGTAAGCCTCAAAATCAAAAGACTGCGTAAACATAAAATAATAAAATTAGCTATTCTTGATCCCTTGAACTCATAGGCACAATTTGTTTCATGAACAAACATTGTTTAGGTGACTTTAACTTTTTAGTGGATGCATTTTCGACAACATTTGTACGTCGTGGTATCTATCACTTGTTGGTTTTGCTGTATTCAATTGGGTCGATTTCTAAATTGTTACTGAGGTCAACATTAATCTTGTTCATTTATTTATCGAGTATTCAAAATTTTGTTTAATGTTGTTTAATTATGAAAGTAAATAAACATAATGAGCCTTATATGGAGCTGCTCATCAAGTGCATTAATTCACTTACAACTCTATGTTGTGGAATGAAAATAAAAATAATAGGAAAATGTTATACCATGGATTTAGCTGCACACTTCAGAGTGCTTTTCCAGCATAAGAATTTTAACTAAAAATTTGTGTTAGCATTATGTAAAAACATGTTCTGCATGCCTGAAAAAAGTTATTAACTTCATGCTTATTTCATATAGTTCATAATTTAATTTATTTTTATATTTTCTTCTTGAGCTTTGTTTTTCTTGGTTAATTTTATATTTTTTATGTATATGAGGCTCTAAGCATGCTTGACTTGTATTTTTCTTGACGTGATTCTAATATTTTCTATTGCTGTTGCAGGATATGTTCTGCAGCTTTTTCAGCATAGTTGGGTATGACTTTGATTGCATTGTTGAAATTAAAAAAATTACTTTTCTGCTCGTCTTGTTTGAGAAATTATTAGTCTAATTGAGAAATTACTAGTTTAATTGAGAAATTACTCTTTGCTTATGCTTAGAATTAGGAAAATGTAAATCAACATTTACGTTGTTCTAGTTTATTGCCTGAAGAGCAGGTGGTTATATTTCATGCGACTATGTTCTTGCAAATGTGATTGTGTATAATTGCGGGACTTACTACCACTAGTAAGTCATGAAATCAGGAAAATGTGAAACATTAGATTATTAATTCACTCACCTGATTTTATATGTCTCATCGCTGAACTTCAGGATTTCTAAGCATGACATTTTCTAAACACACGAGATGCAAATTATTGGTCTTCAAGTGCTTTACCAAAATATCAGGTGAAGCAATAAAATTTATAACTTCTAACTAGTCTAATGTCATCTATCTTGTGATTGACTTCCTTTTTTGATAGGTTAGACAGGTTTGCTTCATGATTCCATGGGTTCACTGATGGATGTTTGACAATGTACCTTAATTCTTTTCTGGTTGACTTGGCTATTATTTCTTTTTACTCATAGATTAGAGAGCTGCTACCTAGGGAAACAAGAGCAGGCTATGATTACATTCAAGCTATTAACTTATATAAATAATGCTTTTGAATATTTTTTCTACTTTGACCATGAGTTGTGCCGTTGCCTCTTTCCTTTTCTCACAAGTATTGTACTACGTATGTGATTCCTAAATTAATAGGATTAAACACGATGACAATGATGGAAGATGAACATAGTTTTATGAGAAATTGACTCGATGTGGGCTCCGAAAATTCGGCCCCGGCCTCCGCATCGCTTTTCTTATTCGGCGAGGGAGTTTTAACGAACTAAGTTCCGAGGTAAATTTTGGAAGGCAGATGGGTTTGTAGATAAGACACTACCCAGAGATTTCGCCCTCATTTTGTGAGGACTTTATGATCTGAGTTCTGGTTTCCTATAGGCGCAAGCCCCTATAGTTAATTACCCCTCCCGATCACGAGAGAGAACTTTCGATTAAGGCTAGTCGTCGATCAGATACGTATAGAGATACGTGGTATCTGGCATATAGTAGCAGCAATAGATTTTGATATTGGGTTTGGAAATGTTTGGAAGTTTGAGAATTTGGAAACTGGATTTGGATTTGGGTATATTTGATATTTAAAACAAGAAATTGCACCATCTTGCACTTAAAGCGGATGGTGGGGGAATGGATGATAGACCCGATCAAGATCCCATGGTTCCGTCGTCCCGGGCCATCGTGGTCCCTGGTCTACTTAGTCAGAGGAGGTAGTCGACCCAACCTGGCAGAAGGATCCTTGTCGGCAGCCATGGGTTGCTTCGTCCAAGGGGACCTTGTAGACCGGGGTTGAATGTTTGTCTAAGGGGACAAATTTGAATCCACCTTAGCTAACAGAGGGCTTTATGCCCTATCGATCATATCCTATTGATTCATATCTCAAGGGTTTGATGCCACTAAGGAGCGTATTGGCTCTGGCCATAACCGCTATCTGTGGTGCCATTTGGCGGCAAAACCACTCGGTTCAGAGGGCCCCGGGTCATAACCGTTTACCTGCAGTGCCATTTGGCGGCGAAACTGTCGGTTAGAGGACACGTACCACACACTTACTGGCAAGAGATTGTTTGAGAATGGATCCTAGTGATATTTTCGACTAGGCATTTCGCTCTTTGTGAGCTGAAGTTTATTTGAATTTGTCCGCCTCGGCAAACTGTTGCGGAGGGCGGATGAAATTTGCTTTAAGTGATTAATGGGTTTATTTCAATTTTAAATATTTTTGGGATTTTCGAATTTGAGATTTTTGTGGAGTTTTTTGGGTTTTTGGATATTTGAAATGAACTTTTTGGGAGACAATTAAAAGTATTTTGGGAACCCCTCCGGTTGAGATTTGCATTCAACACGGCCATCATCGGGGTAGGGTCTTTTTCATTTATAGTTTGAACCTTGTCAACTCTGTCTGGATGTCGACAGAGGATCGGGTTTCGTAGGCTTTATGCCTCTGTGAGTGAATTCTATTGATTATAGGCCTTGAAGGCCTAATATGAGTGTATTAAAATAAATACACCGGTCCCCACAACCGTATATTTATTTGATGGTCCGAACCCTGTCGACTTCTATTGATCCGTATAGAAGGATCGGATTCGAACTTGAATTCACTTGTTGACCCGCGCAGCATCCCTAGGCGTCACGTGTGTACCAATATCACGCTCGCCGGGGCCCATGCGGGTCGAGATCGTATTTTTCCCTTTAGTGTACCTATGTGTATACAAACTACGGTGTAGGTGCAGGGGGGATTTCAAAATATTTTAGTTGTGCAAGTAATTGTAATTTGAATGCACACAATATTTCATTTGAGAGATTATGTACGCCTTCTGTCCGCTAGTACGAGTGTTGCGGATCCGGTGGCGGGGCATTGCAACTTGTAGACGCCTTCTGTCTGCTTGTATTTGTGATGCAGATCAGGCGGCAGGTTGCAGCAGCTTATGGATTGAATTGTTTGCTGCTTCGTACAGGTAGACTGTCGTGCACTACTTGTTGATTTTTGTAGGCGGGTCATAGTGCACTAACTAATCTCCTGCTTTGGTGTTTGTTGATGCTTGTATTCATTGTAATTCTTTGGCATTCGGTCCACGATACTTCATGTACACAACCGGTCTCCTACAAAGGCTCGTGGATACTTGCATCTACTACATGTCGTACATTTTTACTTATAGGAGAATGGTATATTCTCCCTACAATTGATTGCGTGAAGTTGGTATTTACTTCAGATCCCCAAATACCTCTTCATTGTTAGTTCATTGTATGTTGATACCGGATGACTACAGTATCCCTACTATACCGTTAGGTGCATGAAACACCTATATACATTTCATCATGTTTTTTCTGTGCATCTCTATTTCAACTTTCTTACTTATGATTGCAAAGAGTGTCACCGTCAGCATGTAGCTCATGTATTAACTGTACGTCGATTCCTCTTGTTTATAGAAATTCAATGTATTTGTTCTCCGTGACATCTTTGATTATCATGATCATTGATTGAGTCACATTTCTCACCATCCACTTCTTTATTCATGTTGATTATTGTCTTTTATGTGTGGGGAAGTGTATTTGCTTGTACTTGAATGATCACAATTTTTTGACATCTTCATTTAAATTTTGCATGATGACTTAAAAGGTAGGCTATCACATCTCCTCCCGCTGTCTTTTGTTGTTTGTGCGCAAATTCTATATGCAAATCCTTTGTCTTCAAATGTAGTTCAAACCTACTTGTAAACTTTTGTCTTCAAAGATAGTTCACAGGATACATGATGAGTTTAATACCAATCCCTTCACTCACATTTATTATGGGTTGAATGTGTTTGCCCAAATAAAACTCATGCCAAAGCTTGTAGTGAATTTGTGCACGAATCCTTTGTTTGGATGAGATTTGGATAGGTCTTTCACCTTAACCTTGAGCTTGTTTCTTATGACTCATTGAAGTCCACATTAAGTCTCTTTGCATTTGTTCACTTGGATTCAAATTATGACAATCTCCTTTGCATTTTTTTTTTACTATGAGTCCGAGTAATCCAAGTTCCAATTGTTCAAATCTTGTTCAAATCAAGTCCAGGATTTATCATTAAAATTTGTTCATGCTTAAGTCCCATACGAGTTCAAGCTAAGGTTCTCTTTAGTTCAAGTTCTATGTTCTTTGTGATCCCTCAAGTTCGAATTCACTTGAGTTTACTTGCGTGTTTTGTTCCAGCTCAAAATTCAAGTTCACTTTTTGTTTAAGTCCTCAATATTTTCACATAGAAATTCGGCAGCACTCCGGCGTCGTCCCCGCGTAGGGGGCTGCATCAGAGTGTGTAAGGCCTTCCCGCCTGCCAAGAAAGGCAGTCACGGTAGGTGTCGAGTGACACCGCGGCCGCAGTTTTAACCCCCGCTCGCTAAGAAAAGCGGTCACGGGGTCTTTGAGCGCAGATTTAAAATATAGCATTTTTCCCCGCCTAAAAGCAGTGACGGGTACTTAATTAAACAATTTTTTTATAAATAACAAATTTCCCCGCCTGCTAAGAAAAGCAGTCACGGGTACTTATATTTTCATGCATACGAATTTCCCCGCTCGCTCAGTGCGTCACGGGTACTTAAGTTTTTTTCCTCGCCCGCTAAGAAAAGCGGTCACGAGTACTTATTTCATGCATAGAAATGTAAAGACTAATTTTTACCTTGGGTATGCAGCAATCGAGGCGGCGACGACGGATGACGGCGATGTAGGAACCTGCGATGCATAATTTCAAAATTTTTTAATTATTATTTGTGCAATAAAATTAATTATTTATGCTTTTCTCTTATTTAAAACAAAATGTAGAGAGAGAAAGAAAGGAAGAGAGCTCTCTTTCTAGAGAGAGAAAGAGAGGGAAAGAGAGGGAAAGCAAGGATTTTATGGGTTTTTCTTGTGGAATGGGTTTAGAGTGTGTAGGAAATTAGGGGAGTGGAGTTAGAGAGAGAAAATCTCTCCTTCTCTAATTTTTGGAGAGAGAAAGAGAGAAGGAAACTCTCTTTCTAGAGAGAGAAAGAGAGGGGAAAGATGGAATTTGAGGGGAATTTGCGTAGAGAGGGTTTAGGAGGTACAAGGAAGTGAGAGGAGCGATTTAGAGAGAGAAAATCTCTCTCTTCTCAATTTTGGAGAGAGAAAGAGAGAGTGTGCAATTGTTTTCTCCCTCTAGGGAAGGAATTTGGAGGTATGGTGGAGAGGGAAGATGTTTGGGGTGGAGATGGACCTTTTCATGAAGAGATTTCTAGAGAGAGAAAATTTTCTCTCTCTAGGTTAGAGAGAGAAAATAAAGGACGAAAATTTTTTTTTGTTGGAAGGGTGTAGGAAGTGTAGGGAAGTGTTTTTTGTGAAGGAATGTATGTGGTTTGGTGAGTGGAAGTGAGAGAAAAAAATAATTAGGGTTAGGGTTTGGTGTAGGTTTGAGAAAGAGAGTTTGGAGGAGGAAGAAGAAGATGGAGGAGAGGAAGGAGAAGGGAGGAGAGGAAGAAAATGAAAGAAAATGGTGGGAAACTTGGAGGGAAGATGAGGGAAAATGAAAAATGGAGAAGAAAAAGAAGAGGGAAGGAAGAAGAAGAAGAAGAAGAGTGAATAATGGAGGAAGGAGAAGAAGAAGAAGAAGAGAAAGGAGAGATTTTACCTTGCTTGGAGAAGGAGGGAGGAGGCCGGCCGGTTGGAATCGCGTGAGGGAGAGGGAGGCGCGGCTTGGAGTCGTGGATTTGGCGTGAAAATGAGGAGGGGGGTCGGTTGAGGGAATATGAGAGTGTGAGGGTTAAGTGGGGGTATTTTAGGGATTTTTGGAATTTTTTTATTAAAGGAAAATTGATTTTTTTATTTAAAACTTCTCTCCCTTTTTTTTTCAAAACTTTTTAATTAGATTGCACAAAAATAAAAATAAATTTTTAATCTTGCATCGAGTGGGTCGTCGCATCGCCGCTCGCACAAGTCGTCGTCTCGATTCGCGCGCCCAAAATTAAAATTTTCGCCGACCGTCGACCCCCATCAATATGGGTGTCGATCTTAGCTGTTTCCGTTGCTCCGGACGCATCGGCGCTGTCCGTTTCGCGAACGGAGGTCGTCTCGACGATTTTGGGTTTTCGGTCGACACGCGTCGGGTGAGTTTTTGCGTGATTTCGAGCTCTTTCTCTTTTAAAACCCACCTTGCGCGGTCGACTCGACCCCGACACTAGTATGAGGGTCAACAAATGCCCCCCAACAAATGTGGTTCGCGCCTAAAGCGGACCATGTTTGTTGTAAATGATTGACCCTGTGGATCTCTAGATATTTGTTCTAGATGTCACACTAGGGCTTTCATTTAGTGGATTTCCAAAAGCTTATTTGGATGTCACACTAAGATGTTCTTTCTCCATAGATTTCTTTGATATATCAATAAATGGTTGAGATACTGATTTCTTTTGCCCTATGCTTTGTGCTGCAGACAATGATGGAGAATTTTCTGATTTGTCTTTATTGACTTGTCAGGTGATTTTTGTTCCTTCGGCCCTATGCTTCTAGCTTTGGCGGGCTTGATGAAGGAGTAGATGCCAGTGACCTAAACCCTTAGGTTTGTATTAGATCGGTGGCGAAAAGTCATCGGTCCAGAGCTTTGTGCATTGCGGACTTGTTGACGACGGAATCCTCTTAGTTCAGTCATAGGCTCTTCACGAACTTTGGGATAATTTTCTTCGGTCCTTTGCTTTGTGCTTTGACGGACTTGTTGAAGAAAGATTCCTTCGATCCTCGCTTTGTGCTTTACGGATTTGTTGAAGGATTTGCAGGTTCTGGATTCAGTTGATAGTACCGAACGTAGGTAGTATCTTGATCCTTAACCACTTGAGAAGACTTTAACCTGAATCACTTGAGTTCATCAGATCGGGAGAGCTAGAATTTGATAGCTCTTCATCCTCTAGTTGCTGAGATGGGGGTTCCTCTACTGCGGCCTTTCTTATGGCTTGTTGAGTAGACGGAGCTGCCAGCGATCCGGCCATATTTGGGCGTGTTGGATCCGACCTTTTACACCCATTCGGGCTTCAGACTTGAGCCATGAGAAATGTGCTTCCCAATGCTGATTTCACTGAAGTTGGCAGATATGGAGTCATCCTTTATGGTTGCAGATTTTGGAGCCTACGAACATTCGGTAGTTGCTCGCGACACTTTCTTCTTCCCACTGGAATTTTGATTCTCCGGTCAATTAGGAGAATTTAGTAGACTACAATCACTTGAACTTGTCGAGTCAAATCGGCCTTCATTCTTCCTACAGTCTTTACTGACGGGTTGATGAAGTGGGGGTTCCGCTACTACGGCCGTTCTTATGGCGTATTGAGTAGACAGAACTGCCAGCGATCCGGCCATATTTGGGTGTGTTGGATCCGACCTTTTACACCCATTCAAACCTTAAGCTTTAGGCTGTCGAAAGACTTCAAGCTTTTCTGACTCAATTTGTTGGAGCGTGTAGTTACAAAAATCTCTTTCCTGACTATTAAATCTTGGTACATTAGAGAAGATAGAGTCTTAAGCTTCTTGAAGATCACTTGTACATACTTTGAAAAGAATTCATTGTATCTTCTTTAAGAGAATATTTGCATTGATAATTTTAAATATTTATTCGGGGATCTCGGCATACAGCGCGATGTCGACCCGAATAAATATTTAAAATGCCCCCTGCTTCAAAGGGTCATTCTAGAACAGAATAAAGTTGGAATTTGAAATTTTAAATATTTATTTGGGGATCTCGGCGTATAGCACGATGTCAACCTAAATAAATATTTAAAATGCCTCCTATCTCGCAAGGAGATTTCATATAAATCTTGTATTTCGAGATTTTAAATATTTATTCGGGGATTTCAGCATACAGCACGATGTCGACCCGAATAAATATTTAAAATGCCCCCAGTCTTATAGGGAATTTTGTGAGTTTTTTGAAATGCATTCTTGTGACACAAGAGAATTTCAAAATGTAAAGCATATATGCTAGTAAGCATGCATAAAATACACAGTGCAGTAAACAAAATATTTTCTTGGGCAATTTTACGCGTAATACTTCTTTAGGTATCGACCATTGATCGGCGGCATGGGCCTTTGACCTTGCAGATCGATAAGTTGATAGGCTCCTCCTTGGTACACCTTTTCGATAACGAATGGGCCTTCCCAATTGGATGCGAATTTGCCACCGATTTTTCGATGTGGGATGATTGGTCTTCTCAGCACCAGAACCAATTCTCCTTCTTGAAATGATCGATGGCGCACCATCCGATCAAATGATTTCACCATCCTTGCTTGATAGATCTCCAAGTTCTGTTGAGCATGCAATCTAATCTCATCGAGTGCATCAAGTTCCTCCATTCTTAGGCGAGCATTTTGTTCCTGGGTTAGATCATGCTGAATTGCCACTCGAAGTGACGGCAGTTCAATCTCTAGTGGCAACACTGCTTCAACTCCGAATACGAGTGAATAAGGAGTGGCTTTGGTTGGCGTTTTGCAAGTTGTACGATAGGCCCATAGCGCTTCTACCATTTTTGTGTGCCACTCCCTTTTGTTTTTTGTGAGAATCTTCTTCAACAGTTTCACCAGCGTCTTGTTAAAGGCTTCTGCCAAGCCATTCGCTCTTGGATTGTATATTGATGAATACCTCCAATCGATCTTGTGTCGATCAACAAACTTGTAAATTTTGGTGCTTTTGAATGCTGTGCCGTTATCTGAGATTATGCGGCGTGGTACACCAAATCTGTAGACAACGTTATGGGTAAAGAAGTTGATCACATGCTCGGATGTGACCTCTCTGAATGAAGCTGCCTCTGCCCACTTCGAGAAGTAGTCTGTTGCTGCCAAAATAAAGCGGTGCCCGGCTGACGATGGCGGATCTATCGGTCCGATTATATCTGTGCCCCAGCATTCGAAAGGCCAGGATGCTATTGTTGGGTGCAGAGGATTTGGAGGTTGATGTATAACATCACCGTGGATTTGACACTCGTGACACCTCTTAGCGTGGTCGATACTGTCCCTCACCATTGTTGGCCAATAATACCATTCTTTTAATTTTAGCCGCCATCTTGGGACCTGACTGATGTGCACCACAAAGTCCTTCGTGAACTTCTGTCACCACTCTATCAGCTTCCTTGGTCCCTAGGCATCTTAGCCACATTTGATCAAAAGCTCGTCGGTATAACGTGTCGTTAACAAATGCATACCGCAATGCTCTCTTCCTAATTTGTGTGGCAAGAGATTTATCTGTTGGGAGTTTGCTTTCTTTAAAATATTCGATGAAGGGTTGCCTCCAATCATCTTCTACTTCAACTTCTAAGCAATGCAACCATGATTCTGAAGCTTGACAGGCTTTACGTCTCTTAGCTACATGATATCCTTCTGGATAATTTTCCATAACAATCTGGTGAAGAGGTTGAGGGTCACTCGGAGTCGTATCTCGTTTGCTTGAATCTGATACTTCTTCTGCCCGCGGAATTGCAACAGGGCGGGTTCCAACACCCGACGGTTATAAACTCCGATATATATAGGTCTCTCCTCGTTGGTATTCGCCATTTCTTTGGCCAATTTGGCCAAGCAATCTGCTTTGGCATTTTGTCCTCGGGGAACTTGATTTTATATTTAACATTTGGCACCTGTTTCAGAAGTTCAAGGGTCCGCCGGTGATAATGAGCCAGCTCAACCTTACAAATCTTGTAAATGCCCAAGACTTGATTTATCACAAGTTGAGAGTCGCCGAAGATTTGAAGGTTTTGAATTTTGATATCGATTGCAATCTCCAGCCCTGCTATTAGAGCTTCATATTCGGCTTCATTGTTGGTCCGAGGTTCAGTCAAACTGAACGAAAATCTCATTATGCCTCCCTCAGGTGCTACGAAAATGAGACCGATGCCGGCTCGGGCTCTTGCAATATTTGGTGGTCGGACAGGCTTAATCGATGATGCCCCATCGAAATACATCTCCAGAATGGTAACTTTTTGCTTTCCTCGACCTGCATGATTTGCTCGTCAGGCAAATCATCATTAAGCGGGGAGTCTGCCGGGATAGGATGCGCTGCGAGAAAATCTGCCAAAGCTTGTCCCTTTACCGCTTTCTGTGGCATGTACGTGATATCGAATTGTAGTAATATCACTGCCCACCTGGCTAAACGACCTGTCAACGCTGGTCTTGTCATCAAGAACTTCAGCGGATCGATCTTTGATATTAAGGTAATTTTGTGCGAAAGCATATAGTGGCGGAGCTTCTGAACTGCAAAGATTAATGCCAAACAATGCTTCTCAATTGGGGAATAGCGAATTTCTGCTCCAATCAACCTCCGACTGATGTAGTATAACGCATTTTCCTTGCCTTCTTCGTTATGCTGGGCCAACAGTGCTCCGAGAGACTCTTCTAGTGCTGCTGTATACAGTATAAGAGGCTTCCCCGGAATTGGCGCTGCTAGAATGGGCGGATTCAACAAATATCTTTGATGCTGTCAAATGCCTCTTGACATTCTGCATCCCATTTAAAACGAACATCCTTCTTCATTAGCTTTGAAAATGGTTGGCACCTACCCGATAGATTTGATATAAATCTCCGAATGAAAGCCAGTTGTCCTTGCAGCGAGCGAAGCTGTCGAAGGTTCTTTGGTGGTGGCATCTCCGTGATCGCCTTAATTTTGTTGGGGTCGATCTCGATGCCTCGGTGTCGAACAACGTACCCCAGAAATTGCCAGAAGAGACTCCAAAAGCACACTTGAGAGGATTCATCTTCAGATCATACTTTCTGATTCTTTCAAATACAATCCTTAAGTCATCCAAGTGGTCTCTTCGGTCCACGCTTTTGACAACAAGGTCGTCCACATAGCACTCGACCTTTGATGTATTAACTCATCAAATATACATGTCATTGCCCGTTGATAAGTGGCACCAGCGTTCTTAAGGCCAAAGGGCATAACTGTATAACAGAAAATACCAATGGGCGTTCTAAATGATGTGTGTTTTTCATCCTCGGTTGCCATCTTAATTTGATTGTAACCCGACGAACCGTCCATAAATGAAAACATGTCATAATTGGACGTGTTATCCACTAGTAGTTCTGATACAAGGAGTGGAAGTCATCTTTTGGGCACGCCTTATTGAGGTCCCGAAAATCGATACAGATACGAATCTGACCGTTCTTCTTCTTAACAGGGACAATATTGGCAATCCAATCAGCATATTTTTCTTCGCGGATAAAGCCCGCTTCTATAAGCTTCTTTGTCTCTGCAATCACCTGTTCTTCGATCTCCAATCTCATTCTCCTTGGAGCTTGCTTTACGGGTACTGCATCGTGCTTGATGTCTAACCTGTGAACTGCTACATCAGGGATAAGCCGGACATCTCGGCATATGTCCAGGCAAAGCAATCCCTGAATCACAGAGAAGCTCTTTCATTTCTTCCGCTTGGTCTTCTGATAAAAGGGAACTAATGAAGGTTAGGCGAGGGTCTTCTTCAGTCCCCAAGTTGACTTCTTTTAGCTCATCCATAGTAGCCGTCTGTCCACCATCTTCTAATTCTTCAGGTGCAGGCTTGGCCTCTACGGGCTGATCATCATAAGTATCAACTTCATATATTTCCTCATCGTTGCTATCATCTAATTTGACTTCCGCGCATGTGATTGCTTGGCAAGTCTCCTTTTGGGGATATTTCTGCACGATGAATCCGAGACCTCTCCTTGCAGCAATATCTTTCTTTCGTAATGGATGTGGATGTCTTCCATACCAAATGCTCAGGCAAAAGCGAAGTTGTTGTTTAGAGGTAGGAATATTGATTTGCTTTCGCAACATTTTACGGATATTTTTGGTAATGAACCTGGGCATTCTCGTAGGTATTAGCTCTCCGGAATCAACGAGCCTACAAAACCAGTCGCGATTTGCTTCTTCTTCGCGCTCTCCACCTTTATAGAATAAACTTCCTGGCCCGCCCCTTTTTCTATGAGGTGGCACATAGAATGTTACAAGTTCTTCGATATGATGTACCTCCCGGGGAGTAATTTCCTTGAAATGTTGCATGGGAACGCGCGTGACTACAAATACGCTGTCCGAGATTGACAAGTTACCCATCCTTCTTGAGAATACACACTGCACATTGCTTGTATAGGTAGACTCATAATCATAGTCAGAATCTGAGTATTCAGCCTTCTTTTTCCCCTTGGCAATTGACTGACATGCCTTCCAAGATTTTGTAGGGGTGACCTCATCTTCATCTGTGTCGCTCCCTAGGTGCGGTACATGTTTTCTTTCTTTAATAGCGATCGCTGCTTTGGAAAGAGTTGGCGTTGCCTTCTTTCTCCCAACCAGCTTCTTTTCACCTTCTTGTTTTGGTCGCTTTGTAGTTTTAGTACTCGACAACTGGACCTCAAGAGAGCTCGATGGCTTCTGCTTCTTTGGAATGAAATACTTGGCATCCTCATAGATTGTAGCTTTGTGCACTGCAAAAGGTTGGATGTCACCAGAGATCCTGAACTCTTCTCCATCCTTAAGGTACTTCATGCACTGATATAGTGTTGATGGGACAATGCCATACTCATGCAACCAAGGACGACCCAGGAGCGCCTTGAATGAAGTATCTGCATCAATCACATGAAATTTGGCTTCTGTATGAAGCTCCCCAAATGTTAGGGAGAGCATGAATGATCCTAGGGTCTTCTGCCCTTTCTCGTTGAAACCATGCACCATTAGTTTATCTGACCCGAGATGCTGCACGTCGAGGCATAACGATCTCAGCGCTTTCAAGCTTATAAGGTTGATGGAGGACCCAGGGTCGATCAGAATTCGACTGATTATCATTTCGTCGCTCTCTGCAGTAACGTACAGAGGGCGGTTATGATCTGCCGTCCCAAGCATCATGTCTTCCTCGGAGAAGGTGATGAACGGCTCGTTACGGGCTTGCAAGACTTCCGTCATGTTACGTTCAGCAAAATATGCCTCGTACCTTTCGGGGTCTTTGAGAGCCTGAATCAAAGTCTCCCGTAGGTCTTTAGACATGACTAGAGCATCATATATGCTGAGCTGCGCCGGGATTTTCCGCAGATGAGATAAGATATTGTAATCTATCCTATTGATTGGAGTGTCTTTCTTTTTGGAGTCCTTGGGGATGATATCTTCATTAAAAACTATCTCCTTCCCCTATCTTTATTAGAGATTTCCTTCTTTAGCGGAGTTGGCAACACCTTACCGCTTCTTAATTGCACTTGCGCTATTTCATCTGGCACAGGCTCACTTGATGGAGCATCTTCCTCAGAATCAGCCATCATAATATCCAAAGACTCATTTTCTAATTCAGAATCACCTCCAATCTCACATGCCCCATTTGTGATGCTATATCCTGCTCGGACTCATTCTCATTTGAAAAAAATAGATCTTCTTCCGAACTATAGTCATTGATGATGCCACAAGACAAGTTTCAGAAGTGCTTCTTCGACGTATTTTTCTTTGTTGGAGTCACTGGTGTTACTGAAATAACCCGGCAAGTTTCCACAGGAAGAGAATCTTCACCCGCTTCTTCTGCTTCAGCCACTTTAAGCTTGACATAAAGTCAGCGAGCTTAATGGGATGTCTAACAGTTTGGTAAATATTCATCCAAACTGTCGATGACCCTTGAGTTGTTGTTTTCTTCTCCTTAAGCTCTTTAGTTTGGTCCTTCTTTTGGAAGACTGTACTTTTTCGGATTTTAAATAACCGGCTTGGTTGGGATATTGCTTAGAAGTTGATGCTCGTGCCACAGGCATCCCTTTCAAATCCAGCACCGGGTGGGTAGAAGATTCCACTTAACAAATGGAACTCCTTCGAGTTTTTTAAACATTTTTACAGTCTTCTTGGAGACCGCAGTCTCCCACTCTCCCACTTCCTTCTTGGGCTGATTCCTTTTGTTTCTTTCTTCTTTAGTCGGGCGGGACGGAAGAGGACGTAACCATTCGAGTCGACTCTTT